>CM042543.1:17608259-18085759 GCA_023630585.1 Cranoglanis bouderius | reverse complement strand
TTTGAGAATTACTTTTATAAAAAGTCTTAGAAGTCTACGTAAGACTGTGAAAATATGTACTTAAAAGTAGGGAGTAAAATGTGTTATGCAATTTCTTAAAGCAACTCAAGGAGTAGAAGTTAATCCTAGGAGTAAATCTTAAGCATGAAGTGCGAGTACATCTATTTTTGCAAGTCAATAACAACTTTAGTGAAATGATCACTGGGTGCAGTCATAAAGCTCAGAATCTTAACATGTTCAATTTTAGCAACTGAACACATGTTAAGTGCAATGGATACTAAGAAGTTACATTTTACACTGTGTTTATCTGGTTACTTGTGTATGTTGGGCAGGCATGCACAAGACCTCTCAACAGAAAATGTGTCAGATCTGCAGCAGTGGTTTCTATCAGATCCACTGGGGCCAGGAGAACTGTGACATCTGCCCTGAAGACCACTACTGCCCAGTGAGTGATTATTACCTCTCAACACACGCACATACACACATACACACACTGTATTACACATAATATCTGCCATCTAATGTTCATGGTGGCTTAGTGGTTAGCATGTTTGCCTCGCACCTCCGGGGTTAGGGGTTGAATCTCGTTTCGCCCTGTGTGTGTGGAGTTTGCATGTTCTACCTGTGATTCTGGGTTTCCTCCAGGTACTCCAGTATCCTCCCCCAGTCCAAAGACATGCATTGTAGGCTGGTTGTATTTCCAAACAGTCCGTAGTGTGTGAATGGGTGTGCGATGGGTGTGGCCCTGCGATGGATTGGTATCCCATCCAGGGTGTCCCCCTGCCTTAAGTTTTTTTTTGTTTGTTTGTTTGTTTGTTTTTTAGATCCCAGCAGAGACATACTGCTGTATGTACAGCTCATTATATGTGTGGGCTTTGGGAAGTGTCAGTGACAGTTGAAATTCTGAAACTCTGCCATGACAATCAACCAGCAGACAAATTTGACAATCGAGCAAAAAAAAACACCGCACCTTATTTTCATATCTGTGTTTGCATCTGTTCGGAATATATTAGTTGTTCAAGCCAAATAATGTATTTGTATTCGGTTACATCCCTAATATACTGAAGGTGTAGTATATTTTATCAAGAAATGTTGATTTAGTCTAAGACCAAATGGACCTATTTGTCTTACAGAGTCCAGATGTGAATCCAATCCAGTGTCCAAGTGATGCGTTTTGCCCTGAGGGCAGCACTGCTCCAGGTTATTGCATGGAGACTTTCTTCAGAAAGGCTGGAGACACGTGCGAGCTTGCTCCTGTCACCATAGCTCTAATTGTGATTGGAGGAGGATGTATGAACATTTAAATTTTTCCCATCTCTTTATCCTAATAAATTAATTTGATTCACTACACATGTATATAGATCCAACTGGGTCAAGATTTTATCTACATTTCACCCCTCAATATGTGCTCTGTTGACACCTTTCCCTCTTCTCTGTCTGATCTCTTCAGTGTTTCTTCTGTTCATGGTGCTCCTGGTTTTTCGGAGGAGAAGGGATACAGACGGTGAACTGTCTCTCTCTCGTGCCCCACTTCTGCGGAAGGACCGTCCCCATTCTCATGTGTATGGAGTCCCGTGTGATGCAGATCCTGTGTACGCAGGGTGGTGACACACTGACAATGCAGAGAGCACAAAATCCCATCAAGCTATTGCAAGCTCCTATGCTGCGCATTTGGACATCTGAAAATGTACTGAATATTTGACAAAATATTTGCAACATTTTGATAAAGTTCATAGCTGTTTTCAGCTGCCCAGTGTTTGCTTCTGAATGTTCACTCAGACAAATCAAACTTTCTTTTATTATGGTGTTCACTGCTGTACACTGCACACTGGTTGAATAAGGAAAGGATTATCCTTGTAGAAGTATTTATCCTCTTTTTTTAACAAGGTCAATTGGACCACATCTGACAATACTTTTTGCCTGTAAAAATACAGCGAGAAATGTTTTTGTATTTAACTATTGTTGAATTATTGCACTGGTCTTTAATATATGGTACTAGTTAAGATTTTGATTATGTTGGACTGTTGCTGTTGCCTGTATTTATTCACTTTTGCCCCTTGATGTTTTATTACATATGGTACTTAAGGAGCTGTTTATTATGGAAGTTAGTAACCTTGGTATTTAAGAACTTAATGCCACAATTGGCCTTGGCTAGAAAATAAACTTTGCACAAGTTTCAAACATATTTTCATGACTATTACAAGATTGTTCATTTGATTTTTTTTTTTCCATAGCCAATGAATAAATTATACCTTATTATTATTATTATTATTATTATTATTAACAACACTCATATAAATGTGGTGTGCACTGTTCTGGCTGAATTGGAATACACCACTATATCAGACCAGTGTGATGTTGGTGGATCTACTGGGGGAACGGGAGTAAACTGAGCTAGTGCATTCTTGCAGACTGTGGAGGTTGCAGGGGCAAGGGAGGGTATCGTAGGCGGATCTAATCAGGGAACTGAGGCAGGCTTGTTGGATTTTCCACAGGTCAGACTAACTAACTGGCTTATTGACTGTGGTCTCCCATGCTGTCCATCACTTATGGAATACTGGAGAACCAGCCCTGATCCTGTACTACTCTTCCTCCACCTCTGCCTTTTATCACGTTTGTTTTTTTAACGAATGGTATTTGTAATGACTTAAAAATGTGAATGAATGTGGTTTAAAAAATTATATATATATATATATATATATATATATATATATATATATATATATATATATATATATATATAAATAAATACATTTGCCAAATAGACTGAACTGACTGACGTTTTTTACGCCTATAGTCTGTATATGTGAAGTCAAAATAAAACCAGAATTTATATTATACAGCATATGGATACATCACATATATGAATAACAGTCAAAGCCCAACACAAAATTATTATTATTGTTGTTGTTGTTGTGAAGACAAATCCTTCAATGTTTAATAATTTGTTTGGCTTGTGCCTGTTTGGCTTGTGCTTGTGCACTGTGCTTTGGCTCCGCCTTTTCCCGCGGCGTGCTGTTTGTCTCTACTGCGCACTGTAGGTCAAGGGTCACACAGATTCAAGATGGCGGCCACCTTGACTAGAGGACTGTCAGGTAGTAATGTTTTCGCATTTACATTCTACAGCATGCATGCAGATTCCATTTATTCAGTTTGTGCTCTTATAAGCGATTAAGACCAGATTCTATCACATAGAGTTGTCTTAGACATATATAAATGAGCATGGCTAAGTATTGCTATCCGGGTAGCTTCTGTGCTTGTCGTTAGCATGTGTGTGTATTGGATAGACATCACAGAAAGGAATGAGTTATTTCCATCAGAAAAGAACTCTTTTTTTTTTAGATACAGGACCTAGCAACACTTCTGCGGACCCAATTTCTAAACACTTTTCCGTCTCGTTGTCATTCTCAGGCATAGTGAGACCTCTGACAGTTCTAGGACAGTCCTGCTTTAACCACGCAGTCAGAGCGCCGCTGTTTCTTCCTCGCTTCTCCACACTTATTCAGCGACAGTTTGGTTTTAAACCGCTGCCTTCTCTTAATGCCTGTGGGCTTCAACAGCAGACTCTACTGCAACGGTAAGGTTCAGAAAGACAACATTCAGAAATAAGTCACAGCTTTTCAAACACTGATGTTACTTGATTATATGGCCAAGAAGAGTCCTGAAGTACTGGATGATGCATCTGACCATAAATATGACGCAACGTCTGATGCTCTGCTGAAAAATGTCAGAATGACCTGACCAGCTACCAGCTGCCCAAACACATGCAGAGCTGCTCGGACTGGTAGACCATTTTAGCCTGCTGGTAGATGGAAACAGTTTTTGAATTACTGCCATTAAAAAACCCAAACATTATAGACATGTTCTTTTAAAGGAAAAATAACACGACAATAAGGCATTTACAAAACTTAATAAGGAATTCAGTAAAGAACCTGAAAAATAACTTTGGCAAAGATGGCTTTCTTTAGGAACACGCAAATCCCACTTTTACCATTTTGAGCAAAGAAAAGAATTTGACTGTACTATACTATGTATCAGCCATAACTTTAAAACCACTGACAGGTCAAGTGAATAACATTGATTATCTTGTTTCAGTGGCACCTGTCAAGGGGTGCGATATATTAGGCAGCAAGTGAACAGTCGGTTCTCGAAGATGATGTGTTGGAAGCAGGAAAAATGGGCAAAGGTTAGTTCTGACCGACTTTGGCAAGTGCCAAATTGTGATGGCTAGACGACTGGGTCAGAGCATCTCCAAAACAGCAGGTCTTGTGGGGTGTTCCCAGTAGTTGGTACCTACCAAAAGTGGTCTAAGGAAGGACACCTGGTGAACCATTGACAGGGTCATGGGTGTTCAAGGCTCAGTGATGTGCCAGTCTGGTCCAATCCCACCTACTGTAGCACAAATTGCTGAAAAAGTTCATGCTGGCTATGATAGAAAGGTGTCAGAACACACAGTGCATCACAGCTTGCTGCATATGGGGCTGCGTAGCAGCAGACTGGTCAGAGTGCCCATGCTGACCGCTGTCCACTGCCGAAAACATCTACATTGGACACGTGAGCATCAGAACTGGACCATGGAGCAATGGAAGAAGGTGGCCTGGTCTGATGAATCATGTTTTCTTTTACATCATGTGCATGGCCGGGTGCATGTGCATCACTTACCTGGGGAAGAGATGGCACCAGGATGCACTATGCGAAGAAGGCAAGCCGGCAGAGGCAGTGTGATAGTGTGGGCAATGATCTGCTGGGAAACCTTGGGTCCTGGCATTCATGTGGATGTTACTTTGTCACGCACCACCTACCTAAACATTGTTGCAGACAAAGTACACCCTTCATGGCAACAGTATTTCCTATTTTCCCAAATCTGGGAAAGTTTACAAAAGATTTGACATTAAATGGACAATCTTGCCCATGAGTCCAGGTTTGCTTTCGGTGAGGCAGAGTTCCTGTTTTTCACTTTTGCTTTCACCTTCTTATAAAAACAAAACAATTGGGATTAGTATCTCATAATAAGATTTAATTAAACTCTAGAATTTATAATGTTTAAAAGCACTTGCTCTAGTTTTGAGCACTAATTTAAATTCCTCCATCCAAGCACTTGAATCTTTAAGGACCGAACATAATTGCCAGCAATCTAACAAAAGCGGATTCCTTAAAGAGACAAAAGCAGACACTGCTGCATAGGAAGCCCTCAAAATGAGAATTACAGATTGCCAAATCCCACCATCAGATCTCAAACCCTTCATGGCGACGGTGTTCCCTAATGGCAGTGGCCTCTTTCAGCAGGATAAAGCACCCTGCCACACTGCAAAAATTGTTCAGGAATGGTTTGAAGAACATTGAACATGATCAAGGGGTTGACTTGGCCTCCAAATTCCCCAGATCTCAATCCGATCGACACATATGTGGGATGTGCTGGACAAACTGATCCATGGAGGCCCCACCTCGCAACTTACAGGACTTAAAGGATCTGCTGCTAACGTCTTTGTGCCAGATACCACAGCACAACTTCAGAGGTCTTGTGGAGTCCATGTCTGGACAGATCAGAGCTGTTTTGGTGGCACCTACACAATATTAAGCAGGTGGTTATAATTAGGTGATGTATTTGTCTATGTAAGGAATAAAACACAGTTAGGCGTGCTGTTATAGGAAAATAAAATATGACAGGGTGGTGTGACGTTTTCCTATTTTCCAGCAGCACATCCCAAAGTGTTTCATTCCTCTTATACCACAGCGAATTATATTTTTTTTAATTGAGTAAGGAATGACCAGTCATACTTTTCACCATGTATAGTTATGTTTAATCTTGAGGAATGCTTGTGATTAAATTTAGTTACTGGTACCACATACTGTATTTTATAACAGCTGTAAACAGTCCTTACCTCAGCAGGTTCTCTCTTTTTTTTTTTTCTCTTACTCGAGGTTAATAAGTTAGAAATGAATCATGCGTCTTGGTTGGAAAGCGCAAAGTCCTCTGTCCTGAAGATTCCCCCAGAAAACATACTGGCACATTCCTGTATGGCACATACTGCAAGTTATATACTGTATATAACTGTGTATGTGACAAATAACAATCTTGAATCTTGAATACGGCTAGAAAAGCTCTGACACCTGAGAGTCCTTCCATGAATGTTAAATAAACATCTCTTTACAGAACTCCTCAATTAATATACATTTTTCTTTGTTAAATAATTTCTTTGTTTTTTTTGTCTGTTTAGCCTTAGATTATGTAGAGTGTCTAGAACCAAGTGCATTCATATAAACCTGTGAAGTGAATTGCAGCTGGCTCTGCTGTCAGATCTGCTGTTCCAGAAAATTAATTAACACCTTCTAATTCAAGAACTGAGCAGTGTGCTATAAGTGACAATAAATAAATCTGCTGATGCTGTCATCCTCAAAGTAACCGAGCGACACTGTGAGAGCTTTGGTTGCTAAGTTATACAAAGCATCACAGGTGTGATTGTCATACGTCGTGTCCTGCATTAACTTCTGTCACATCAGTCAACATCATGCGAGTTCATGGCATGAAATTCATCTGTCATCATTCATTATTGGCCCTGATTGGACACCCAGCACTGGAACAGTACATTTCTAGTCGCACAATAATCGATCCTTATCTCATGCTTTTTGAGCAGTCAGTGGAATCAGAGGTATGTGTTATGAGTTTTCTTACGTCTTCATATCTCTCATTGTACAGAGTCTCTCCTCTTATTCCATCACTGATGCAGCAGCCATGTAGAAACCTGACATATTACAGTGTGAAGAAGGGCAAGAGGAAGTCAGTGAGAGCTGTGGTGCAGAGGTTTCTGAGGCTGCACTGTGGCCTGTGGGTGAGGAGAAAGGTAAGGCAGGAGGCCACATGCACATTTGAACAGTTTCTTTGTAAATACTTCCATCCACTGAATTTAAACTCTGAAATCTGGGAAAGTTTACAAAAGATTTGACATTAAATGGACAATCTTGCCCATGAGTCCAGGTTTGCTTTCAGTGAGGAAGAGTTCCTGTTTTTCACTTTTGCTTTCACCTCCTTATAAAAACAAAACAATTGGGATTAGTATCTCATAATCAGATTTAATTAAACTTTAGAATTGATCATGTTTAAAAGCACTTGCTGTAGTTTTGAGCACTAATTTAAATTCCTCCATCCAAGCACTTGAATCTTTAAGGACCGAACATAATTGCCAGCAATCTAACAAAAGCGGATTCCTTGAAGAGACAAAAGCAGACACTGCTGCATAGGAAGCCCTCGAAATGAGAATTACAGATTGTCAAATCCCACCATCAGATCTCAAACCCATAATAAGCTTGTACATCTCCAAAAAGTGGCAAATTGAATGGGACCAGTGCATTCATAACAAACTACACAAAATCAACCCTGCTATAAATGAGACACTTCCCTCATTTCCCCTTTGAATCCAGACACGACCAGACCCTGTATTGTATTGTATTGTTGACACGGTTGGGATGTTGTAAAATTTTATCGTAATACTGTAAAAATTTATTTACGGAATATCCTGTTTTACCTACCTTGATCTTGCCATGAAAATAGCCATTGATGCTGACATGGCATTAAAAGAACAATAAATAAAATTCAATTCATCCAACAATTTCATCCCCAAGTCGAGCAGCTCTTCAGTTAAACCGAATGTTGTTTGTATTTCAGGCTGGATACAAGAAGAAGCTTTGGAAAAAATCAGCAGTGAGGAAGAAGCGTTTAAGAGAGCACGTATTCTGCAATAAGAGTCAGTGCAAAAAATTAGACAAAATGACGACATCTTTTTGGAAAAGAAGAAACTGGTACCTTAATGATCCTTACCAGAAATACCATGATCGAGTCAACCTGTAAGTGTCCTTAGCCCTCTTATATTAGAAATGTACTGTTCTGTGAAGAAAACATTTGTTTGTACATTGTATACATCTGACTATTAAGCTCATCAGAACCACAACAGAGAATACAGTTTGCACTTTCTGCAAATGTAACATTACTGAAAATATTAATGGAAGTTGAAAACCAATGTTTATGTTCTGTATTCTGGTTGGCGTAAAGAGCTCTGATTATCGAAATAAACTTGTTTCAGACTTGTGTGTCAGAACGTTGGGTATAGCGAGTGAATGAGAAAATGAAATCAAAAGAGCCATTGATATTCTGTCTCCCTTTTTAATAACTGATGGTGACACACTTTCAGATCCACATTAAGGGCTCGTGATAGACCATTTTCTGTTTCTTTTTCCACATTACTCAACAACGTAAAAGATATTTTCTGGCCTGCCAGACATGAGAGCTGTGTTTTGAAATGCATTTTTTTTTTTTTTTTTTTTTTTTTTTACTGCAAGCTGTGTGTTCATTAGGAGGAAAGCAAGGTTTAGTCACCCTTATGAAGTACATCCCTAGCCACATTTTCTTTATTTCTCCCTCTTCCAAGGAGTTCTAACAAATAAATGAATACAAATAAACATTATTTCAAAGTAAGAAATCTTCTATAAAGCAATAACTATTAGTCTTTAAAGGCACATCCTGTAACTGAATCATGACAAATTTTGCTCAGTTGTCATTTGTGTAAGGAAGCAGGAATTTTCTCACAATAAATAGTTTTAAAAAGAAATGCAGCTCAAAAATAATCTTGTTACTGTTTTAAAGAGAACATGAACGACTTGAAGGCTAATCAAGACACTGATATTTCAATTAGCCTTGTTTTTTTCTTTGAAGGATATGTGCCTTTAATGACTAACTCCTGAAACTACATTCAAGAAAATCTAATACTACTTCTTATGAATGTAACATCAGATAATCCTGACAATGATTCACACAGAGCACTTAAATGGTTACATGTACAGAATGCTAGAAAGATATTTCATGCATGTGTTTTACTTCTTTCATTTGTTTAAAAGTTGAAACGTTAAGTGAGCAAATATAATGCTGGCTGGATGCTCTTCTAAACAATCAAATCAATCTTAATTCACAAATCTCAGGTTTAAATTTTCAGCTTTGCATTTTGCATTTCTTGTGTCATATTCCATGTCATTATGTTTGTCCTTTAACATTTCATCTTTAATGCTTAAAGTTTGATTAAATGTGGTAAGATGTAACAAACTGTACCTGAGAAAGATATCTAAAAAAAACCCAAAAAAAACAATTGTGTCGCTATGAGACAATATGGGCTTTTGCTACCTGATATCTGAAAGAGGAAAGAGGTGAAATAAAATAAGATTGTCATCATTCTCATCATCATTTCCAATCTTCCCTCTGTGAAAGTCTCATTAACACGGAAACAGTTGTAGCGACGCAATTCAGTACATCAGTGTTAGTGAGAATTTTACAACGTATAATCCTAGCATTCTTTATTAAGCAGTGATATGACATTGCATTGTGACCCATTTGTATTACTCAGTGAAGTATAGCAGTCTGACTGCACAGTGTTCTGACTTTAAGGGGCTACTTGGCACCCCCTTTATGGCTAAATGTGTGAGAACTAAGCTAAACTATGCTCAGTGAGTAAAGTGCCATATTCTCCATCTAGTGTGTATGTTACAGAGCTCACAGAATTATAATTCTGAACAGAGCTTAATCCAGCACTAGTGTACATACATGAAGTAATACTGACAACTCCGGACTGGTATGAAGAAGTTAAAAAAAAATAAATAAAAATTTTTTTTTAAAAACCACACAAAAAAAAAACCATTCAGATTGTCAACATTCGGTGTGAATTCATGCAACATTACAGTTAAGAGAAGCGAAACATGAATTAAAATTCTTTAAACTGGAATAACGTTCAGGGCTACAGAATCTAAAAGACAGAACAGAAACTAAAACAATATTCACGCGAAATGATGTGTTAAGTAAGGGGTGGTGGTAGCTCAGTGGCCCAGACATTGGACTTCTGACCAGAAGGTTGTGAGTTCAAATCCCAGCTCCACCAAGCTGCCACTACTGGGCCCTTGAGCAAGGCCCTTAACCCTCAACTGCTCGGTTGTATAAATGAGATAGATGTAAGTCCTTCTGGGCAAGAGCGTCTGCCATATGCTGTAAATGTAAGTGTAATCCACAACTGCTACTATAAACTGCCTAAAGAATGCTACTCAAAAATATTCATGAATTTCCTTGGATAAATAAGCATCACTTTAAATGACCAATCAGATGTGTTTTCATTCTTTCTTTCTTTCTTTTGTGATGGGCTTTAATCATGTAACATGCCTCATCATAACAGCATGAATAAAACAAAACAGCCGTTGGGGGTGAAATTTCTTCAGTGTGGCTCAGTTTAAATCCATTCTTTCAAAGTCAACTGAAATCTAACATCATTGCACATTTGTCCTGTAAATTCCTTTAAATATACATGATTAATATCTTAATTGCCATACAATTTTTTGGTAGAAGCCTGCATGTAGAAGTCACTCTCCCTTTGCAAATAAACATTTGTCAGTGTTAGTGGACCGACATTATCAATGCACTATGGGCTACATATCCTGAGAGGACTGTGGTGTCGTGCCCGCTTGTGCTCCATTCGAGTGCACTGAATGGCATGAAGCCTTAAAAAGTCCACAGAAGAGTCGTCGCAGCGCCTCCAACAGTGAGCATAGTGGCTACTGTACAATGCCTAGGTGCTCAGAGATGTTGCAAATGTTGCTCTGGTGACAGACCAACAGAGGGACATGCATGCTTCTGTCTCTCCCAAAGTCATACAAACAAAAGGAAGCAAACATACACTCTTCACATACAGTAAATATGTACAACACAAAGTGTTCAAGAGTCTCTAAATGGTGCCACATACATGTGCTACCTCGATAGAAACCTCCCCCCTCGGGTGTGAAAGATCAGACGCGATAAGGTCGCACGTTGCTTTGGTTACCTCATTAGAGAACAAGGCTGCTTTAAATATTTGATCTTTTGTCTGCATCGCCGTGCATTTCCCCCCCTCTCTCTGTCTCCTCTTTTTCTGTGTCCTCATGTTGCAGCTAAGGCAGCTAAAGCAGTCTCACAGCGTATGCACAGTCACATGGCCTCAGGGTTTGCTGATAGGGTGTTCT
Source organism: Cranoglanis bouderius (assembly GCA_023630585.1). Taxonomy (NCBI): domain Eukaryota; kingdom Metazoa; phylum Chordata; class Actinopteri; order Siluriformes; family Cranoglanididae; genus Cranoglanis; species Cranoglanis bouderius. The sequence continues at coordinate 18,074,734 of CM042543.1, read as the reverse complement.
TGGATCTGGATCTGGTGACAGGTCTTAAAGCTCTAGGAGGAGGCTGAGAGTGGGGAAGAAGAGATGAGGGAAAATTAAGGACAAGGAAAGAAAAACAGAAAAGTACAATGAAATTCAGACAGAGACAGAGTTAAAAATGTATCACGAATATCACCATGTCACTTGTGACCATATTTATTTTGCACATGATCTTTTTCAAGTTTGTAAAGCCAACTCCAGACCACACACATCTGTGCTTGTTACATGTACTATATCTATGGTAACACAACTTGGGATACTACAGGGTGTCCCAAAGGTCTCCATATATAGGGGACTATGTTTGCCAGCAGAACGTCATTTGTGCCTTCGTCAGTGGATGTTCGTGGACGTCCACTTCTCGGTTGGTCCGCAACACTTCCAGTCTTTTTGAATTTGTTAATAAGTTTGGCAACCTGTGTGATGTGCTTGCCATGTTTCCTGTTAAAGTCCATCGCAACCTTGTGACAGCTTCATGATCCAGCCATGAGAATGATTTCAATACGTTCTTCTTTTGTCAAATGCATTCTTAAAGGCTGTCTGAAAAAATATATATAAACTACAGTCATGTGAAAAAATAAGTACACTCCATGGAAATTGTTGGCTTTTTTGACATATGTGGACATGCAAACATTTCATCATCTTTGAAACAGTGCCTATTAATAAAGTCGATATACTTGAACAAAACCACAAGGAAAATTAGCTTTTTCAATCATTTATTCAACAGAAATATCAATAGATGTTATATTCTTCTGTGGAAAAAGTAAGTACACCCTTGGCCTCAGAAGCTAGTATTGCCCCCTTTAGCAGAAATAACTTCTTTTAGGTGTTTTGCATAATTTGCAATTACTTTTTTGAACACCCTTCCATGTAATATTCTTTCAGTTGCAAGATGTTTGAGGGTTTTCTTGCATTTACTGCCTGTTTCAAATTCTCCCAGAACATTTCAATGGGATTCAAATCCGGGCTTTGACTAGGCCATTCCTTAACCCTCCATTTCTTCTTTTTGAGCCATTCCTTGGTGGATTTGCTAGTGTGCTTAGGATCATTATTCTGTTGAAAGGTCCAGTGCAACTTTCAGTTCAACTTCAACTTTCGGACAGATGGACTCACATTATCTTCAAGCACTCTTTGATATGATGCAGAATTCATAGTTGAATCAATGAATGAAAGCTGTCCAGCCCCCGAGGCAGAGAAGCAGCCCCAAACCATAACATTTCCACCACCGTGCTTCACAGTTGGTATGAGGTGCTTCTCCTGAAAAGCTGTCATGTCTGCTGTTACTGTGCCCAAAAAACACTATCTTTGATTCGTCTGTCCAGAGCACATTATTCCAAAAGGCCTGGTCTTTGCCTTTATGTTCATTGCCAAACTGTAGTCTTGCAAAGGCTTTTTCCTGGCACGCCTCCCATGCAGGTCAAATATGTGTAATCTCTTTCTGATTGTAGAAGCATGCACTTTGACACCAACAGTTGCAAGACTTACTAGCAGATCCTGTGATGAAATTTTGGGGTTCTTGGAGACTTCTTTTTGCATCAGATGGTCTGCTCTTGGGCTGAATTTGCTGGGATGGCCAGTCCTGGACAAATCGGCAGTCATTTGAAATCTGCGCCATTTGTAGATGATTTTCTTTACAGTCCCTTGCCAGATTCATAGGCATCCACAACATTTTTTCTGAAGGCCTTACAGAACTCTTTAGATCTTGGCATGATGACCCCACACACCTCAATAGCAAAGGGAACACCAGACAAAAGATATGAGAGAGGTATAAATAAGACAGGTTCCACCTGCACTCCCTAAGCAGGTTCTAATCACTGGCACCCGATCTTCAACACCTGATTGTAATTTTATGGATTTGAGGTGTGATAAATGTAGGGATGTACTCACTTTTTCCATGTGACTGATCTGTTTTTTTGTTAATTTAAATTGTGAAAGTTATGTCAATTTTATGTCATTTTATAGAGTGTATCAACTTTAGTAATAGACACTGTTTCAAAGAGGATCAAATGTTGGCTTGTCCAAACATGGAAAAAAAAAGAAAAAAAAAAAAAAAAAAACATTTCTTTTGGGTGTACTTATTTTTTCACATGACTGTAAGTATGAAAATTTTTGGAAGACATTTTGCTAAAAAAGTGATCATTTCCCCTATGTATGGAGACTTTTGGGACACCCTGTATAATTAAGCCGTGGGATAGACGTTTGAGAGAACATGATGTGTCTATATTCAAATTATTCTGCTGCATGATCAAATTAGTGATTAATGATCATATATTCTTGCATCCTAAGGAATCTGACAAGCTATCACATGTATGATGGACCTTTTTCTCTACTAATGTCATTTAAGAAGCCAGAGTCAGTGCATGCAGATCATGCATCACACAAAATTCTAGCCATATGTTTGTACTAAAAGGTCAGATGACTCTTGGAATAGCACAAACCCAAACGCCACATTAGACAGTTATGTCTTTTGTTCTATGACCCACTATAGCAAGAGGTTGCTATAATCCTCCTCAAACACTGTGCAATTGCTCTGACTTTCATACATACACGACACAGTATCCCAAATAAAAACTCCAGGTAGCCTGTGGTGGATTAGCCTGTGGTAAACATGCTGATTAGTGATTCAGCATAATGGTTAGTAATAACCAGGCCATCAGCACCCCAGCAGACACACCACCAACCAACTATCTAAAGTGGGGGCTACCTCTGGGGCACGTCTCTTAAGCAGTCCAAGTTGGCCTGAGTTGTCTGGGATGCCCCACTCTTTTTCACTGTCCTTTGGCACCTCTGGGGCCTCAGATGGAGGGGGTGCAGGTTTGTCCTGGGAAGGCTCAGGGGGTGAAAAAGGGTGGATTGGATTGCTGATGGATCTTGCTATCGGAATGGGTTTGAGGGTCAGAGGGAAAGAAGGCTCCACAGAAGCACACCGCTCCACATTCAACATCTCAAACTCAGTTATGTCAAACTCTGGGCCTGCACCATGACAATACGGGCATCAAAACAAATCTTGGCATGTGCCTGTGTATATTAAATTTTACAGGGCAATAAGTTGCATATTGTGTTCATTGTAGTGAAATAAAACTGCAATAGTGAATGTAAGGTCAAGTGATAATGATGGGAATAATCAGGGCCTACATTTGGAGCCTCTGAGGCTACTGCATGAAAAGCAGACTTTACTTGACCTCTGAATACAACAGAATATTCTATGATCTTTAAGAAATGTATCAGATCTTTAACAAACAGTAATGTTTAACAACACCGCAGACATATTTTACTCTTCTTCTGATAGTGATGTGCCCACTCTGCTCTAAGTCCTAGGAATTAAGGCCATGCGATAATAATGAATTTGTTTTTCTCATGTCAAGTTGCCCTTGACATGTTAACACCCTAGCTAAATAACTTCTACCCGAAACGTTTTATTCACAGCTTGTAAAAAAAAAAAAAAAAAAAAAAAAAAAAATTTTCATCTTATATTAAACAAAGATATTTATTCATATACAGTATAATACATAGAACTATCCTGCTGCCGTTCACAATTTTGACACCCAAGTACTTCTGGCATATAATATAATCAGATGCATTAACTTTAACTTGAGTCATTTCCCACTAAGGTATATTTGCTTTGACTGTTTGACTATGGCTCATGAGTACTTTATACATCACATAAATCTATTTAAACACTCTTAAATACTCTGCATATGTAAATATGCTGAAATCTGTAATTCTACTGTCCACTTAACAGAGCAAAAAAAAAATCATACAGCGCAATAAATGTTCAGGCTGTTTTTACCTGGAAACATGAATGTAGTATACCTTTAAAATTTAATGTACATAATTGGACCTTAATTACCACTGATTTACCTTTTCTTACTAAAAGTAAAGGTGCGCTACATGCACATTCCCAGGTAAAAGATACATACTAAAGGTACAAAACATGTATCCTTGATGGAACCATCCCAACGACAAGGAAAAGTACAGTTTAGTACCTTTATTTCTGGGAGTGAACCTACAGGCTAGGAAGTGTTCTCCAGCAGGGTTAATAGCTGAGAGATAGTGTGCCTGGACAGCACAACACTCTTGGCTAGGAACGCTTCTCATATTTCTCAATGTATCAACACTTCCTGATGATATATTACTTCTAATGTACTTTCCAAAATGTCTGACATCTCGCCTTTGTAACCACAACTGTTCTTTATATGAGGTAACTTAGAGACAGAAAATGTAACAGACCTCTATTAGTGGTTTATAATGGCTCACTGATAGTATGAAATTCAGATGCTTAAGTGAATAGAGTGCATTGCACAATTCTCATTCATTCATTCATTCATTCATTCATTCATCTTCAGTAACTACTTTATCCCAGTCAGTGTGAATCCCAGGAGATCCGGAGCCTATCCTGGGAACATGAGGTAGGAATACACACCAGTCCATCACAAGGGCACCATGACACACACATATTCGCACCCTCATTGACACCTAGGGGCAATTTATCTTCATTAATCCACTGGCATGTTTTGGGAATGTTGGAGGAAAATGGGGAAACTGGAGGAAACCATGCAAGACACAGGGAGAACATGCACAAAAACTCCACACAGGCAGTAATCTGAACTCAGGATCAAACCAGTGACCTTGGAGTTATACACCTGTGAGGCAGCAACACTACTTGCTGCACCATGTGCCAACCTATTGCACAATACTACACCATGGAAAATATGGTGATTACCTACTGCATGCAACTTAAATGTGGCATTATAACATTGGTGCATAAAATGAAATACCTGGACAATTTTTAAATATACATTAAATTCATCATCAGCCCTATAATTTAAACCACTGTCTGAAACTGATATTACTTAGCCAACCGAAGGTCTATAAATGCTAATAAAATGCATTTCTTTTCAACAGAATGGATACCATCATTCCATGTTTCAAGATGAGAATATAACATGGGAACCCATGCATCCTGCATATTGTATATTATTTATTGTTGAGCTGAAACCAAACCACCAGCACTGCTGTGTGACAATGTAATTATCTTGAATCTAAACTGGCATGGTTAATATACTCAAGTAAAGGTACATTATGTAAAGATTGACTGTGAACAGATTAGTGCAAATGAGTATGTGATTGGTTCGTTCAGTCAGTTTTTCATCAGTATAAGAAGAGTAGCAGTGAGGTGATTAGATGGACAGGTGGACTTACTCTTGCTGTAGGCAGCCTCTGATTTGCTGCGCATCATGGCGTGAGTTCTGTGCTGACCCGATGCAGCCTGAGTGGTGACTGAAGCAGAACTCTTTGCCTGACCCTCTGAGTCTATGGTGGTCAGGTCATGCATGCTGAAACTCCGAAGGCGATCTGATAGCACATCCTGGCCCTGTGGTAGAAATGTCAGTGTAATTGTTTTTTTTTAATAAAAAATAATAATAAAAACGGCTATGATTCTAATATGGGTGAGACAATATAATAATTAAAAAAAACAACAACTACAGTGCAGTTTTAAAAACAATGTCATTCTGTACTTTAACCTCAAAGATAATATTAATGAAATACAGAGCTGGAACAATATGTTATTGTTTATATTTTTAGGGACTGGATGTGGTGTGAGAGAAGGAACCTGCAGTCGCAATGGGAACATGGTTCCTAGTTTTGAGCTTGAGCATAAATATAATATAGCTCATATAAATATATACTGTATATAAATATCTCATTGGTGTCTTATTGGTGTATCAGCAAAACTAACAATTTTCTGGCCTACTCATAATTTGTAACTTGTAACTTTGCTGAAAACGCAACAATTATCCACTTTTAAAATTCCTCATCAGTATGTCACAAATGATAACAATGTCACCTTAGTGGCAGCCATCACTGCAGCTGTAGCGGCCACATTCAGGCTTTTCTTTCCAAAGTGCATCAGGGTGTCATAACTTTTGTCCTTTGCTTGGCACAGGTATTCATCAATGTCCTGGAAAATGCAAGTCACATTGAAACAATTAACTTACCCTCAGGGTTCAAGTAAGTCAGAATCATAACTGATAAATCCTAAATATGATTTGTTATACACTGGAACTTCTTCCTTGTGTGTTTTCATCAAAACACTAGATTTCCAAAAAAACAAGCTTTTGCTTTTGACTTTCCTCTTTTAGCTCTATCTCTATCCCCTGCACTCTTCCTCCATTGTAACCATGACGAATATCCTGCCTCACAAATAAAGGGCAGGAGAAAACCTTTGGAGAAAGTATAGCATCATTTCCTACCACTGTTCATCAACTGGAAACATTTCACCTAACACACTGCAGGAAACAGGTTCAAGCACAAAGCAAGTGGGTCTTCACTTACGTTAAAAAAAAAAAAAAAAAAAAGGGCTTTGCAACAAATTCCAGATGTTTCAATAATCACTGAACTTTTGTTTTCTTTGGAATAATCTTCTTGTTTTTTAGAAAAACACAGAAAAGAAAAGCAACTAGGTAAACAGACATTCAGAAGCATACCTTTTCTTTAGAGGACAAAGTCGGGTGGACGAACTTCCGATACAGCACACTGGATCCCTTTGTGTATGGTGAAAGTAACCACACCATAAAAGCAATTTTGAGCTCATAGTAAAACGGGAGCCTTCAAAAGAGACAAGAGATGAGTCATATCCAGGCATCATGATTTCAAGCTCTTTATCATCAGGCATAACAGGCATAATCGACATTCGATCGGGGGCACACCTTTAGTGGGAAATGAGCAGGAATGCATTATTTCACTTACCAGCACAAGAATAAATCTGTGATCACTTCAGCTGTTGTGAACAGTGCAAATATTATCCAATACATCATCCATTTTACCTGTTGAAATATATATAAGAAAGTTATGAAATCTGAATGCTGAAAAACCAGGCTGTAGATGTGAGTGCAGTAAGGGATGAAATGCTCATTATATATTATGTTATGCAGTTCATACTTACATATTCTCTCACATCTTTTGATTTGACAGCTTTATATGATGAATATGCAGGGTAAAGGGTCCCAAATATGAGCCTGTCAGACACAAATAGATCAACTAGATCAGCAGAACAGGATTCAGTGCGACCTGAGTGTTATAACCTAAGATTTCAAAAGAATGAATACAAGTTCTTTGCATTAAACATGGAGTAATTTCCCCACTTTTTCACCCAAAGAGCCGTTTCTATGAATGCATTTGAATGCATTTGAGAACACTGTATATGCTATTTGATAGTAAATGTAAAAAGTAAATGCATATTTTCAAAGGGCGCCTTGTAATGTAATATAAGAAATATAATCATATAGCTGAATTAAGACATGGCCACAATATTTACACAAGGAACATGTTGTACTTTCTGATTCATCTACTTAAATTAAAGGTAATAATTAAAGTTTCACACCTTATAGGTTGCCAGATTTTCAATAACATCTAGACCACCCCTGTAAATCATTTACGTTTTCACTCAAATAGAATCGCATAACAGAAAATACAGGCTGTTAAAGACGACTGCATATTTTTTGCTGTCATTTGCAATGTAGCATAAAATCAAGTGACAATTAAAGGTTAGACTATCAGGATTACATAAATAAGAAAGAGCCACATTTTCAAATATACATCTAATAGCAGCCTAATAGGCTTAATAAACAGTCCTAATGCTTGTTAAGTGGCTAAGTGGTTAAGCAATTTTTGTAAATTTGTTATAATTCTGCTATAGTCTGCAATCCACCTACATTAATTTGGTTGAAATCTTATAAAATAGCACTTTATTAGAAGATCTAATAATAACGCAGGATGTGCATTGCCTGTAGATTCTGCTTTGTGCTCTCAGTTTTCTGCTCTCTATTATAAATATACTATTTAAACACCATAGAAATTTTATACAGTTTTGGCCTCACTGTATGCACTTAATTCTAAATACAGCCAGTAGCATGTAAGAAAAACTACCTTAGCAAAGCTGATATCGCAATGTATCTGGCTAGTTTTCAGGCTTCTGTTTACATTTTTCTGGCCTTCAGTCAGAACACAGCTGCTCAGGTTTTATCTGCACCATATTTAGATGCAATGTCTTGAAGCTCATCCTCTGCAGTGTCCTATTATTTGGAGGTGACTGTGTAATGACTAACTTGTGGAGTTCAAAATGATCAACAGCAGGCCTCTACCTGGTGAAGACTGACCAACAGCCCCACTGATGGCAACTTGTCATTTTTAAGACGTTCATTTATTTATTTATCCATCCATCCATCCATTTTCCATACCGTTTATCCTACACAGGGTCATGGGGAGCCTGGAGCCTATCCAAGGGAACTCGGGGCACATGTCGGGGGACACCCTGGACACTCACACACCCATTCACACACTATGGACAATTTGGAAATGCCAATCAGCCTACAACGCATGTCTTTGGACTGGGGAAGGAAACCAGAGTACCCGGAGGAAACCCCTGAAGTATAGAGAAAACACGCAAACTCCACTGTCAAATATAGTATACATGATATCTGCGACAACTTTTAAAACACAATCACCCCCACATCTATGCACAGCTTGCAACATCTGTCTGGTCTTTAAACAGTATCTTTAATAGAACGTGTGAAAGCAGATGACCTGAGCATGCAGGGTAATATCAGTGAGTGTGGAGCATTAACAATGAGCATGAGGTGCCATGAATTGCGCACACAAAGGTATTGGCAAGGGTGAAGTGAGAGCACTTCAGTTCTGCTAGCACTGAGATACACGCACATCCTTTCCCCTGTTTGCCAGGGTCTACACTTTGCTTGCAAGTCAAGTTAATTACAGTAAAAGAGCCACTGCCTAAAATAAACAGTAGTTTTATATAGTTTTTAAAGATTTAAAAATGTATTTTATGTATTTCATTAGTACTGACAATTTGAGGTTATACCACTGTATTACTGCAGTTATACCATGGTTAACCGAATAAAATGATTCTGTTCACTGTAGAAGAAACTACTTTAATTTTGTATCCAATTCAGAATTTCTAGTTTGAGAAAAGTACATTGTGATAAAGTGCATTGCATTATTACTGTTGAGTGGCTGTCACAATCTCCCCAGTAAATACAGTGCAATCAGTTCAGATTAGTTCTTCACGTGTACCTCTACAAAAAGCCTTAAAGTTTCTGAGTGGATCAAAAAGGTTTCCAGGTAAAAGGCTTTTGGAAAACTTTGGATAGCGAACTCTTAGCTATCTCAAACTGTTTTTTTTTTTTGTTTTTTTTCTAACCGTGTAATATGAAACTGAAAAATGCAGCAAAGGTACATCTGCAGCGCCTCCTATCGGTAAACTATCAATGTGTTTATAAACTTCAGCGTTGTTATTGTAATCGGTAAGAATGACATTCTGGCATTAAAACGTCACTCAATATAGTAGCCTAAATGTAAAGACATTTGTCTACCAATTATGTCAAAGTAACTCATAGTAGGCTAGTAATCATACAAGTGATTTTATTATTTTAGTAACGTGTTGTCCGGAAGACTGTACGTTTCTCCAGCATATGTCGGGTGTGTGTGTGTGCGTAGTTTGCAGGCCAAACATGTTTTTACGACCCTGATTATTTTCCAAGTTTATTCTGCCTGCTTGACAAAAATAGCTCAGACACCCGAACGTTCATAACTCATGGACACACAGAAGTGAGCTGAGCCAAGGAAGTGAACAGAGCCGAATAATTAGAAAACAGAAAGTCCCAGAAAAAACTCAAGCCAACGCTGCACCTGTGTTCAAGTACATATCTGTCCACAAGTGCTCCCTCTGTCTCTCACAGCTCAGCGACAGCTGCACATCTGACTTGAGTAAGTGGTCGACCTACATACAGACCAACCGCCCATGAAAAAAAAAAACCCAAAACAAACAAAAACAAAAAAACAAACAAAAAAACAAATCCCACACCGACATGAGTGACAGCGTCACAACACCTTGCTGCTCTACCACCACCATATTGTGCTCTGCCAAGCCAACCTGAGTGCCTCAGAATGTACACTATATTTAGAACATCAGGACGCTGTGATGCACCTCTTCAGTGTCCCACAAACTGTCGCCCATGCAGTGTAACCGGATATTGTAATCTAAATTTAATTGACTCGCCATTTTGTGGTTTCTTTTACGCATGAGCTTAAGTTTCTGAGATTGGCCATTATTATAAATGACAAAAACAAACCAAATTGAACTTAATGATTCCTATACAGTGGTTCATATGCATTCAGTTTTATGCAGGTATAATTTGCGTTTTAATCATTTGCTTTCTTTTCAATATTGCAAACACCCCACAACCCAGTAGGCTATTTGAGACGATTAACCCTTCATCCCATCGCTTTCTGTCCAGTGACAGACCGAATGTCATCCCCATTTTTTTTTTTTTAAAGATCCGAGAAAAGAATGTTTTATTTCTTTTGTATCCTGATGCTGTTTACTTTCCTGTTAGGGAATGGATGGGCGCTGGCTTCAAAACATCAAAACATCTTCAGATGAAATGTAAGCCTAATGAAATAAACCCACCCGTCTAGAGTGACGCGTAATTGTCCAGATTCGCGTCACACCGCCTTTGTTTGGCCCTTATTCATAGCTGTGGATATGACACTGAACAAATCACTTCGTTTTAGGAAACTGAGATTCAGGACAACGTTGACACCGGCTATTATATTAGCTTATAATGCGAAGACCTTTATAGGCGAAAGTCCTCGGTCGCCAAAACACCGCGTCACGACTTGCATATGATTATGATTATATTCTGCCTAGAATTAAGGAGGTAACAAACACACCACAGTCCTTAAAAGCACACACCTTACAATATGGAGATGAAGACCAAACAATAGTGTAATGCAAAGATTTAGATTGAGGAAAAACATAGCAAGAACAGAACAAGAATAGAAGGAAAATACTTACACCACAAGCCTGGAAATAATCCACGAGACCATTGCGCTAGGAGAGCTTGTTGTCAGCAGGGAGGAGTTTCCTTCGCGACTGCTGGCGGTGACCGTTTGACAGCAGGCTCTTCTGCGCATGCGCACGCGTCAAACGCTACGGATATGTCTAAGACGCACACTACCGTACTAAATAGAATTTACAGAAAAGGGTACATCAAAATAGCAGTAATTCAAACATACGTTTGTTTTTTTTTATAGCTGCACCACAAACAACCATAACAGAGTAGCCATTTACAGAGAATGCCAAATAATATTTTATAGTTAGTGTATAGCTCGCAGAGGTGGCGAACTATTTGTATATACTACTATTTAGTACGGTAATATGTGGTTTGGGATCTAGCCTGATTCTAGAAGCGCGCGTTGTATGGAAGGCTGAAAGGGCCAAACGCCTTGTCATTACTGAGAAAATGAACACCATGTGACAGACCGAGCTATACATTTCAGTTCTCTGTTTATTCCTGAAATCTGGTACTCGTGGTGCAGGTGAGTTACTGTACCATACAATGCAGATGTCATATTCAAGTCTATGAAACAGGCACACACTATTTGGCAGCTAGCTGTAAGGGAGGTTTAAAAAAAAAAAAAAAAAAAAAAGCCCTGAGTCATGGTTAAAGCCAACACCCTCCTTTTCATACATAAAATGACAATGAGTGAAAAGAGCCAAAGGTTAGAGAGCCTATCAGTAAAACAAAACATTTGCATTGTGTGAAGAGCAGTGCATGGATGACGTTCAGGGCATAAACATAGTACAGTCCCCTCTGAAAGTATTGGAACAGCACGGCCAATTCTATTGTTTTTGCTATACATTGCATTTAACAGGACGCACCTGGGCAACAACAAACACCTGACAGTCACGTTTTCCAATATTTTTGATCACTTGAAGAAAAAAAAAAGGGTGGGTTTAAACAAAAGGTGCCATGTTCTACATTGTTTAACGCATCTAGATGTAAATATCAGGAAATGAAAGCTGAAATTCTGATCTATCGTCTCATATTCATCTTTTGATCTCAAACCCAAATGTCTTCAATGTATAGTGAAAACAATAGAATTAGCCTTGCTGTTCCAGTACTTTTGGAAGGGACTGTACTGTATGTGCTTTTAAACATGCAAGCAAGAACCCACACACTCAGGAACAATTGTTTAAACCAAATTCTCAGAGGATATTACATACCCAGCTATCCACAGTGAAAAGGAAGGCTGTGGTTACCTCAAACACTGAACCATTAAGTAATTTAGTCCTGGGTTACATTACAAACATTAATTAAACCACACAATTCAACTAATTAAACTACACAACAGGATTATGTGAGAATGCCTATTTTAACACAACAGACAAGAACTTGCATGCATTTCTCTCCATTCTAATATTAATAAAACACAATATCCGAATTGTCAGTAAAAAAGAAACATCCCTCCAATTTGTTCATAAAAGTTTATTCTTAAACAGCCCTGTGTTTACAAAACACATTTCTTTATGTGCACCCTGCAGGTATTTACAGACTGAAACGAAGCTTTCAGTGAGGATTTTGTAATAATTTTAGGAACTCATCATGACGCATAATTAACCGGTGAAGGAGACTGAATTTGTATAAAATATTTGCAGCCAGCTATAACGTTTTAATATATGTATCTTCATGAACGGGTGACGTAACCTCATTTTAGTGCACAGGGAAAGAAAACTTTTAACGGCAGTTTATAACACAAATGTATAGCTGTAAGAGATAGCAGGCTCATGCTATAAGCTGACAATATGACAATTTTATATAGACATTTATAAGAGAGCCCTACAGGATCACACAGTATAGCATGTGCAGAAAAAGCCCCATGTCTTTGATGATGTCTTTTAAAGGAAGAACTAACAATCTCTGCTACACAAGGTCACATCACAAAAACATTTTAGTGATAGAGTATTGAAATAACCGTGGCTTGCGATTTAACACATACATATAGTAAAGTGTTAGAGATTATTTATGTAAACAGTTGCTCAGATCACACATTAATTTACAGAACCAGGGCCAAAACTAAATCTCATTAAGAGTGCATTTTGGTGTATGTCTTACAGGAGGCGCTTTTTCTCCAAACATTAAACATTTGTTTAGAACCTTTATCACATGCTGTATCTTTGGATGGAATAAAACAACAAAGGAAAAAAGGAAACAGATGCAGTTACAAATAGTGTTTACTTTTCTAATGAACTCTTTTGGATGCACAGAGGTTTTCCCATGAAACCAAACTAGTTTAGAACATTTTAAAAATGTCTCAGACTTCTGGAGTGCTCTTAATAACAGTAATATAACTCAGTCCAAATTTGGAAAGATGGATCTGAATTTGTAAGCCATTAGCACTTATTTTCCACTTTCACAAAGTTGGCTGTGGTGCAGTGGCTCAGTGTAAAAGCTACACAGTTACCATAACAAGTCACAGCAACGCATGCTTTTCATCAGCCTGGCCAGCAGCCAGATCACAGAACCATTTACATAAACTAGGAGGGCTTTACTTAATATAAAATTAAGTTAACACAGTCAATATCTATATATTTATATCAAACGTACATACGATGGCTGTTAGGAGTTTCTCAAATTCAGTAAAACCACATTTCCACTCAATGATTACACAGAGAAGAAGCATTCGCTTAGACACCAAATAAGGCTAGAGAAAGCACAGTGAAGATAAAGACAGAAGGATAGAGACCAACATGATGACTGCACTGTACAACAGATCCTTCATCATGTTACACAGCTATAGGCATACACAGCATGGACTACCTTAAATCACTGTTTAAAGCAGAAATGACTGAGATCGTGTTTAAATTACTTTAAAAAAAAAAAAAAAAGAACATAATGAAATTACCCAGCAGCCATAACAAACTGCTTGAAATTGCTGTTCATTTAAACCTAGCTGTTTAATTATGTAAGGAAACAGTTTTTGCTGTATTAGCACTTCTCTTGGTCTTGTTTTCTCTGTAAAACTATTATACAGCCTGTTGATACCAAGTCAGTCCTTATAAGGACATACAGAAGAAACAAGACATTAGAAGAATAAATTCATTGTAACTGAGAGGAGATTTCTGCCTATGACTACAGAGATTTAGAAGAAGTAGCTATAACAGTTTAGCTCCTCAGTGCTGCTAGCCTGGACTGCATTTCCTCAATGTCCTCCTCTTCATCTTCTGAGGCCGCGGTAGCCCCGGCTGGCTCCGGCTCAGGAAGAGCGTCTGTGACTTTGCTGGGAGCTTTTCCAAGAGCGCCTATTGTTAACCAAAAATTTTTTTTTAAAAGTCTGAATCAGATACTGATGGCTGTTTTTATTTAAACATACTTAAATGTAGGTCTAGGTGGTTTATAAACACTACATATGTACCAGAAGCAAGGGCTAAACATTTTATTGTATCAAAACATTTTTTATACAATTATAAAAAAAAATTATACAACCCCAATTCCAAAAAAGTTGGGATGCTGTGTAAAATGTAAATAAAAACAGAATGCACTGATTTGCAAATCTCATAAATCCATATTTTATTCACAATAGAACATAGAAAACACATCAAATGTTTAAACTGAGGAAATGTACCAGCTTAAGGAAAAAATAAGGTAATTTTGAATTTGATGGCAGCAACACATCTCAAAAAAGTTGGGACAGGGCCATGTTTACCACTGTGTAGCATCCCCTCTTCTTTTAACAACAGTCTGTATACTTCTGGGAACTGAGGAGACCAGTTGCTGGAGTTTTGGGAGAGGAATGTTGTCCCATGTTCGTGTCTGATACAGGTTTCTAGCTGCTCAACAGTCCTGGGTCTTCTTTGTCGTATTTTTCGTTTCATGATGCGCAAAATGTTTTCAATTGGTGAAAGGTCTGGACTGCAGGCAGCCGGACTCTTCTACTACGGAGCCATGCTGTTGTAATAGATGCAGAATGTGGTTTAGCATTGTCTTGCTGAAATATGCAAGGCCTTCCCTGAAAAAGACGTTGTCTGGATGGAAGCATATGTTGCCCTAAAACCTGTCCAGCTGTGCAAGCTGCCCATACCATAGGCACTAATGCAGCCCCATACCATCAGAGATGCAGACTTTTAAACTGAGCGTTGATAACAAGCCGGATGGTCTCTCTCCTCTTTAGTCCAGAGGATGCGGCGTCCATGGTTTCCAAAAAGACTTTAAAATTTCGATTCGTCTGACCACATAACAGTTTTCCACTTTCAGTCCATTTTAAATGAGCTTTGGCCCAGAGAAGATGGCAGCGTTTCTGGACCATGTTCACATATGGCTTCTTCTTTGCATGATTGAGCTTTAACCAGCATTTGTGGATGGCACGGCGAACTGTGTTCACAGACAATGAGTTCTGGAGGTGTTTCTGAGCCCATGCAGTGATTTCCATTACAGAATCATGCCTGTTTTTAATGCAGTGCCACCTGAGGGCCCGAAGATCACAGGCATGCAATATTGATTTTCACCCTTGTCGCTTGCGCACAGAGATTTCTCCAGATTCTCTGAATCTTTTGATGATATTATGCACTGTAGATGATGAGATATTCAAAGTCTTCACAATTTTACATTGAGGAACATTATTCTGAAATTGTTCCACAATTTGTAGATGCAGTTTTTCGCAGATTGATAAACATTTTACACAGCGTCACAACTTTTTTGGAATTGGGGTTGTACAATGCTGCTAGCAAAATGAGATGCAGTAGTATATTATACCACAAGATCACTATAAAAAAAAAAAGCCATTTAAAAACTCTACAAAAACAAGCCTAACTCTAACCCTTACTCTTAAATATCAGAGTTGTTGATTCAAGAATGTATGAAAGGTAATAAAGCATAATATAACTGGAGCACAGTAGGTCTTAAATGATATTAAATGAGCATCATGGCTAAAGGCAGATTTGGGAATTTTACACTGAATGAGATCAAGGTCTGTTTCTGAAAGAAAGGGGTTTGATTGAGAGTCATCAATCACAGAAGTGGGAATGTGTGTCTTATTTTCACCCCCAACGTCTCAAAATTCAACTTGACTCACCGTGAGTGACAGCAAAGGCCGAGCGCGTGTCATTACTGAGTGTGCGCAGAACAGATGTACACTCGCACAAATAGCTTTGTGTGCACTCTCTGTTACCCGAGCACTTTCACTAACATGGTTCCACACACTGGCATTATACTGTTTAAACGCCATAGGTGTGGGTATAGGAACGGGAATTATTGCTGAATGGTTGCTTTATTTTTTGTTTTGACGTGTAGCTTTTCTTTATTTTGCTTGGGAGTTTCAGTTTTGGATGAATGGACCCCCCCACAAATAATTTTGCACTAAATGTTGTACCAAGTGAAGACTAACTTATAGTGTCAATTATAGTGTGACACAGAAAACTATGCAAGAATTTAGGTTCCTTACCAGCTGTGACCTCGTACAGGATCCTATCAACCTCGGCCTCTGCTGCTTCCTCCATTTCATCCTCATCCTCCATGCCCTCAAATGTGTCCTCCAGCATCTCTTCTATAATACCCGCCTATACAACATACACAAATTAATGATGAAACCACATAAAACGAATAATACCATGAATACTGTCTGTTCTAGTGGAATAAATTAATAATAAAAGTCTTTAAAGTTCTGTCATAGATTGCTTTAATGGGGTCTAGGAGTGGAATGCTATTCCCATGGATATCAGTATAACATGGTACCTGCTTACAACTACACATTTTAAGAGGGGTAAAGGCTAAATTACATAAATACAGCAACAGCACTGCCAAGAGTATGTCATGTCATTATCTACATCAGTATATCATAATGTTGAAATGTTATAAAATGTGTTTTGTGTGAAAACATACACAAAGCGTGAGTGTGTGCGCGCCACATGAAAACAAGATTCTGCTTCTTTAGAGTTAAACTGGAAAAAGCGTGTAATATGTTCCTAATTTTCACTGTGAATCTTAGACATTTAAATATATTTGAACTGAAGTAACTTTTTGAAATGTAGGTTAAAAAAAAAATTCATGAAGTAAATAATTAGGCACTTCATATTCATGTTGCGAAAACACAGACTTGAATAAATCAGGCTGTGGAAACTGAGGTAAAAAAAACAAAACAAAAAAAAAACGTCCATGGCCTGAATTTTCACGATAATGTCCCACTGCCTGAACCTGACATTTCAAGACCTGTATGAAAATAACAGCATGGCTCACGTACCCAATATATTTAAATATATAAATATCACTTTTCAACATATTATACAATGTTTTATTCTTTTAAGCATCACAGATTCTGGTTCAGGTGAATCTGATTTAATTTATGTGATGCCAAAAACAAATATATAATCATAATCATATTTAACATACGATTACCTTGACATTTGAGAATCTAAGGACTGTTTTCTGCAACCTATGTCGTGGCTGTTATGCGTGTTATATCCTTTGCCTAATCATCTAGTTTGTGATGTTATGACATGTTTTTTTTTGTTTGTTTGTTTGTTTGTTTTAAAGTGATTGAATTTCTGGTGAGTTTCGGACCTTCATCATCTCCTTCGAGAGTTCCCTCATGGTAGCCTGGATCTCTGGGATTTTTACCAGGTTCTGCATGGCCTTCATGACCTCTGTGCTCTTCTGCAATGCACCAGCCATTCTTAACACAGCTGTCAGGACACACACACACAAACAAATAACTATGACCAGTAAAAGGGTTTGGTATTGTGATTTAAGTTTGCGTGGTGTAGGCCATACTCACACAACTGATTCTTCATACTCAGAAGCACAGAGTTCATTTGGGCTTTGGAGGCATAAAGTTTGTTGACTGCCTTCTTTGACTGAATCATCTCTTTGGCAAGAATGATGCACACGTCCTTCTGTCCCTTCTTAGCCGCATCCTTGATCGATCTTTTCACCTTCTCCTCCTCCCTCTGGATATCTTCAAAATGATAAAAACTTTCATATAAAAACTCACATCAAGTAGGCATCTTCCTTATGTTAAGGGACTATTAGACTATTATTAGACTAACATACATAAGAAATTAAGTTAAAATGGTGTATATTTTTCAATATTTGAATTCATTTCCATTACTTATATGTGACGAGACTCACCTCGGATCTGTCGGTCAATCACCCTTACTTCCTTCCGTATTTTTAGTGACCACTCGTTAATCTATTAGGAAAAGCGGAAATGATTATTATTCCAAACCAGAATGGATCAGCAACAGCTGAATAATCACAATAATTATCTGTACTATACATTTCAGAGGATCCTGCATGCACCATCTGCCAGTGAATTAGCCATGTTTAGCGATTAGTACAACAACCAAGTAGGAAGTTACATTATTAAATTATCCACAGTCTATGTGATTAACAGTGTTAGAAAATAAGCGTGGTTTGTTCATCCAACTACCCAAAGTTAGCTAGCGACGTTAGCAAGCGAACTAATCAGCCGTCTAACTAATACTCTCACTGAGCTCTATGGACTTCAACAAACAGCTTTCTAGATATCAGAGTTCATCCCAAATTCGCCTACCAGGTCTTTAGGCGGTTTTTCTTGTGTTTTCCCGAAAAGCCCCATTCTGAAACCTTCACTCTAGCTAGCTGGAGAGCTATCAAAGCTATCAAAACAACACATCACAACTGTTCTTCCCCATTCCAAACAAGCTACGTCACCCGCGTGAAGTCACTTCCGGTTCTCGTGTCCAAGTCATCGTGCAGAATGAAATCGTGTGTTCAGAGCAGATTGAGTGAAAGCGCGACAATCCGGACCTGGAGGGTTACCACATTATAGATTTTTGCTTTCTGCCTCATTTAACACATCTTAGCCAACCCATTAGCTGATCACAAAAGCCTTCATGGGTTGAATTTGGTGTTAGAGGGGGAAATGTTAACATCTCTGTAAGCGCTGTTGCTCCACCGGAGCCGAGCTTAACAAATCTGAGGGAAGCCCTTCGCAGTAGGTTAGCATCAGTTACCACGCCAGCTAGTTATGGAGCACCAGAGCTGCCAAAATAAAAAAAATAATAATAAAATAAGAAACAAGCAAGCAAATTATGAAATAAACAATGTTTTAAAATATTTTGAAAAATAAAAAAAATTGTGCATGTATTATTTCTTTATTATATTCCTCATTGTCTAGACCTATTTTCTGTTTATCACTGTTCATTATTGTATTGTAACTGTAAGGGCATCAAAGATATTTAACTGACCAGTTATGTAACTTTTTCTAATGTACAAAACTAACATTTATTTTAAAAGAATAGTAATGTGTAATAAGGTAAATGTTAGGATACATTCAATTAAATTTTATTTGTATAGCACTTTTAGCAATGGACATGGTCAGAAAGTAGCTTTACAGAAATATATAAATTCAGGATATAAAATTTGAATTTATAAATGTATCCCTAATGAGCAAGCCAGAGGGAACTGTGGTAAGGAAAAACTCCCTGAGATGACAAGAGGAAGAAACCTTGAGTGGTACCAGATTCAAAAGGGAACCCATCCTCGAGTGACACTGATAGTGTGATTAAAAATAATTCCCTTCTATGACTGTGTACTACATGGTCAAAACGTACAATTGTGTAACCAGGAAATTCATTATAGTTTTTACATGAAGCCTATTTTGGTGAAGTTATCAACTGTTCACTGATGGAGACTGATGTAAAACTGTTCACAGCAATTGCAGTCCTAAAGCTATCATAGGAAATGTAGTCCTAAGCCATCGTTGTAAAACTTTTCGTATCAAGTGCAGTCCAAAGCCATCTTCATGGTTCCTAAGTGGTATACATAAATATCTTGCATGGCATGTACACTCTCTGTGCACTTTATTAGGATCACCTGCATTTATCCATTCAGCCAATCATGTGGCAAACGTGCAATGATTCAAGCATATACAGGTCAAGAGTTTTAGTTAATGTTCACATTAAGCATCAGAATGGGGAAATGCGATCTCAGTGATTTTGATTTGAGTACATCAGAAACTTCTGATCTGATCTCCTGTGATTTTCACACACAGATGTCTTCAAAGTTTAGAGTGAGTGGCAGTACTACAGGTGGAAATACTAACCCCATTTCCATAAAAGTTGGGATTTTTTCTAAAATGCAATAAAAACAAAAATCTGTGATTTGTAATGTTTCTTGAAACGTTAATTAACTGATAAAAGTACGAAGAAAAGATATTCAATGTTTTCACTGACCAACTTAATTGTATTTTGTAAATATAAACAAATTTAGAATTTGATGCTTTCAACACAATCAAAAAAATAATAATTAGAGCAGAGGAAAAATAAGACTGAAAAGTTTATAGAATATTCAAGTAACACCATTTTGAAGGATCAGGTTAATTGGTAACAGGGGAGGGTATCAGGATTGGGCATAAAAGGAGCATCCACCAAAAGCTCAATCTTTGTAAGCAAGGATGGGTCATGGCTCACCACTTTGTGCCAGACTTCGTGAGAGAATTGTCAGTCAGTTCAAAAAGAAGATTGCAAAAATCTCAACTTTTATGAAAATGGGGTTAGTACATTGTCAGCAGTGGAGCTGACATGAAGGCTATAATAATTCAAATAAGCACTTTTTATAACCATGGTGAGCAGAAAAGCATCGCAGAACACACAACCTCGAGACAGATGGGCTACAACAGCAGAAGATCACATCGGGTTTCACTCTTGCCAGTCAACAGCAGGAATCTGAGGCTACAGAGGGTACAGGGTCACCCACACTGGACAGTTAGAGATGGGGGGGGAATCTCAAGGTCACTGAGATCACATTTTTCCCCGATTCTGATATTTAAGGTGAACATTAACTCAAGCTCTTGACCTGTACTGACATGATTTTATGTTTTGTGCTGCTGCCACATGATTGGCTGTTTGGATAATTTCATGAATGTGCAGGTGTACATGTTTTCCTAACAAAGTGCACAGTGATTGTATGTCTGCTTTGCAAACTTTTCCTGCATGGTGCTAGATGGAATATCTTGCTGTAACCTACATTAAAAGGGACAGACTAAAACATCTGAGTGGAATTTAGATATTCCATGTATTTTTCTGCAGTGTTGCTTACAGTTTATTAAATGGATTGTTAATATGATTAGCAAGTGAACTTTACCTATATTTATAGAGCAGTGATTATACTTATGAATACAACTTAAAAAAAAATCATCTTAGAAAATATATTACCTGGCAATAATAGGCCCTGCTACAGCTAGTCAGCTAGCTAAATATGAGCTACCCTGACAGGATTTTTCTGGGATGTATTCATATATGTGTTGCTGCTTCACAGTTCCAGAGTCCCTCTTTGATTTTGGGTTTGATTCCTCTGGGTTCTCTGGTTTCCTCCAACCTCCAAAAAAACATGCTAAAGTGGCCCTAGTTATGAATGAGTGTGTGAATGTGTGTATGTATGCTGCCCTTTGATGGACTGACATCCCATCTGGGGTGAGTTATTTCCACCCGATCCACTGCGACCCTGCTAGTTACAGCCTGAAAGCTTTAGCTTTATTATTCCATCCATCCATTTTTCATAATGCTAACTGGGTGAACAGTTTAAAAAGTTACTCATAGGTTATGGTACTTATAAGTAAAAGTACAAAAATGTTTATATTATTATTATTATTTTTTTATATTATTATTATTATTATTATTATTATTATTATTATTATTATTATGTTGGTTGACCTAGTGACAGTTTTACCATCTCTCATTGGTCAATCAGGTACCCGGTCAGTCCTGGTGACGTAGGCTGCCTGTCTGTCTTGCGAGCTTCTAGATTTTTCCCCCTTATCTTTCCCGTTGCACCAATCGAGCTGCTGTTCTGTGTCCGTTATCCAATCATAACGCGCAGGGGGCGGGGCTACATCTTATTCCAGTGCGCAGTGTTACCGGTGGAGAACCTTAGTGCAGGCAGCGAGAATGCGGTAGAATCGTCATGTTTTAGGATTAGTCTAGAAAGGGTTGGCTGAAGCTTAGCTTACATAATAGCTAGTGACTCTTACCTCGGATATATCTATACTGTAGATATAGATAGTCACTTATTTTAGATTAACGGTGGTAAGGTTATTCTCATCCAAATTATAAAAGATAAGACAAAATAAAGCTTGAATATGTCTGTGGTAGGTTTTGATGTGGGTTTTCAGAACTGTTACATCGCTGTTGCCAGGAGCGGCGGCATTGAAACCATTGCAAATGAATACAGTGACAGATGCACTCCGTAAGTACATCCGTGTAAAACGATGCTGTTGTAGTTTGTTACGCAGTGTTTTCTGTTGACGAGCTGCGAATTACACGGTTTTGTTTTTTTTTTTGTCCCTAGTCTACTGTTTGGTTATTCCTATTTGACCCAGGTCACATTGGCCAGAATGTATTTTGTATGATAGAGGTAGAATTGTTCTAACACTAATTGAATTGTAAACGAGAAGAGGTGTCTCCTTCACTGTACCCGAGCACAAGTGCAATGACTTATGGGCCAACGCTACGCCCTGACTGAGGTTAAACCTGTGTTAACTCGGTGATGGCTGTCTGGAATAGGTTATTACTTTGACTTCTGCACTGTAGCCCATCAGTACTTATGAATCATGACTCATTTGATTCATCGCTGTTTAGGTTGCTGTAATATAAAAATGTTTATCTTGTGACAAAGCAGTCCTTGAGTTGAGAGCATGTGCAGTCTCCATGCCTGAGGAAAGTGGTTGTTGTTTTATACTTTTAATTGTTAAAGCTAACAGAACTAATTCTCAGGTATTCAGCAAGCTCCTGATAAAACATTAATAGTGTGGTTACCATTGCAGCACTCTCAAAACACTACAATTGTGAAAGCAGGTTGAAGGTGCTCTCTCAGGTCCTGACCTGTTGTCTTAATAGGTTTGTTGTTCCTGGGGGACACAGTGTCTTTTTTTGTGCTGGACTATGATGATCGCAACATCAGTGATATATAAAAATCATATTATTATCCCACAGGACTTGTATTTCTTTGGCGTCTAAAAACAGAACCATCGGAAATGCCGCAAAGAGTCAGGTACGCTGTTGTTCCTGTTGTTTTCTAATCTAGTGGTAGATTTGTCTTGTCAGAATATAAACCAACTACAATTTGGGAATTGTGACATATTGAACATAAAGCGTTTCATCTTACAGATCATAACAAACTTTAAGAACACAGTCCATGGCTTTAAGAAGTTCCATGGCCGAGCATTTGACGATCACTTTGTTAAAAATGAAAAATCCAAGTTGCCTTACAGTCTTCACAAGCTTGCCAATGGCGGCACTGGAGTAAAGGTAAGGTTTACGTGTTCCACACCAGCTATTTTCTGTCATTACTGTACACCATGAATATGCAAAACTCTGCTGAAACAGATATACAGAGAGTGCTCTCGTGTTGTTTTCAGTGTTGGTGTATTTGTTGTCTGTAGACATACAGTAGATAGTTAGCCATCACAGTTAATGGAGTCATTTCTGTATCAAGGTTATGAAAAACTGTAAACACCATTTCTTTAAGGTTCATTACTTGGATGAGGATAAGGTGTTCACCATTGAGCAGGTGACAGCCATGTTGCTCACTAAGCTGAAAGAGACGTCTGAGAGTGCACTAAAGAAACCAGTGGTAGACTGTGTGATTTCTGTAAGTGATATCAGCGTTTTCCCTCACAGAAAACTGTCCGTAATTTGTACACAATTCTCATGAAAATTGTTTTTGTACAGGTTCCTAGTTTCTTTACTGATGCAGAGCGAAGATCAATGATCGATGCATCTCAGATTGCCGGGCTGAACTGCTTGAAACTGATCAATGACACAACAGCAGGTCTGTAAGGGAATTTTCAGTTCTATCAGAAATTGACATTAATAGAATGCATCCTTGCCAATGTACAAAATCAAGTCAGCTGAATTATCCAACATGTTGCTGTCTATGGCCGTGCATTCATCTTGAACTCATGGTGAGCTTTTCAGGTTTGGAAAGAGGCATAATCTCGAGTATGAAATTACAAAGACACAAGAAGTGATTGAAGAGGAATTGTTTTGCATAGACAGCCATGCATAGAGTATGACACTCATACAGTCATGTCTATAAAATGCTTCAGTCATCCAGGCCATTAGGAAAGTTGTATCACATGATCCATGCAGTCAAACATGATTTTCAGCACCAAGGACAGCACTGTCAGATCCTGCTCCCTTAGCAGCAACTGCAATCTTGGTCTTCCTTTTTAATGTGTAGTTTGATGAGACAATGATTGTATTATGTGCAAATACTAATATACTGATACTGATATGTTATTAACAGATAAACCAGTTACTTCATAAACACTTTTTGCTTTGGGCTAATAAATCCCAAATTGCTTTCCTGTAATATTTCTCTGAGAAATGGCTCACTGGACTTGTGTTACAGTGGCGTTAGCCTATGGAATCTACAAGCAAGACTTACCAAACCCAGAAGAAAAGCCCCGTAATGTTGTGTTTGTGGACATTGGTCACTCATCTTATCAAGTGTCAGTTGTCTCATTCAACAAGGGGAAACTGAAGGTCAGAGGCACATTCAGCCTTGTTGTGTGTATTTTGTATGTTGTTTGTAATTTGTAATTGTATTACATAAGTGCTCTTTAGGATATATTTCATACCCCATCTAACTGTTTGCACAAACCCCCATGAGCTCTGTCTTTCACACACATAGGTGTTGGCCACAGCATTCGACCCATATTTTGGTGGGCGTAACTTTGATGAAGCAATCGTCGAGTATTTCTGCGAAGAGTTTAAAGGCCGTTACAAGTTAAATGTGAAGGACAACCCTCGAGCCCTGCTGAGGCTCTACCAAGAGTGTGAAAAGCTGAAAAAGCTCATGAGTGCCAACTCTTCAGAGCTACCACTTAACATTGAGTGCTTCATGAATGACATTGATGTTTCAGGGAGGATGAATAGGTAAGGTCATACAAGATGAGTAGATTCATACCACACGATTAAAGAAGATAATGAGGGTGTAACAGATGTCTCTGTTAGTCGTCATTCACGTTTGTATTTTTTAATAGATTATGTTGTGTTAGGTGTTCTTCACTATGTGTTTTGTAGTTTTGGCAGTGTATTTCTATATTCTGATGGCTGTGTTGTTCTGATTTGGCAGGGGCCATTTTGAGGAGCTGTGTGCCCAGCTATTGATGAGAGTGGAAGCGCCACTTAAATCTGTCGTGGAACAATCAAGTAAGTAAAAATAAGTAAAACAACTCTGCTTCTCACTATAGATATGCATCAAAAGTAACTGGTTTCTTCTGTGTGGCAGAGCTAGGCAGAGATGAGATTTATGCAGTTGAGGTTGTTGGTGGTGCTACTAGGATTCCAGCCATTAAAGAGAGAATCTCCAAGTTCTTCTGTAAAGACATCAGTACCACCCTGAACGCAGATGAAGCAGTGGCACGAGGATGTGCGCTACAGGTAAAGAGTCAGTCTGCAAAAATAGTGCACACCAATTAAAGGTCACTAAGACTTATTGTCTGTATAGATCTGCCTTAACCTGAAATGTTTCATGAAGTAGACAGATGGACACAAGTACGGGTTTTTCTGGTTTTTATTAAAAACCTGTGTAGCAAACAAACACAAAGTCTAGGCAATACTCAGAAATATGAGGCAGGCAAATGGACAGATCATCAGCAAATAAGCATTAACTAGAATAAATCAGCAAACATAAAGCATGCAGTGGTCAAACACTAACCAAGACAAACAGATAAAGACTTAATGCCTCATTACAGACACAATGCTGGAGCGAGACTTTGAAAAGCAAGACTGAGAGTTCGGGTTATTTAAAGGGAGTGATTGCAGGCAGGTGAGGGGCATTAATAATCAGGTGATTTGAGCAGTGATAGGGGCTTGTCTGCAAGTCAAGTGATGAGGTAGAGGACTGAGGATCATGGGAGTTGTAATCTGCAAGTCAAAGACAGAGGTGTGACAATGTTCAGCACATACATCAGCATTAGTTTGGAGATTAATGACAAAACCTCTTACAAAAAAACTAAATTACATATAGATGATATGTGGATATTTTTGCCTCTTCTTGGATATTTCTCCAGATACCATACCATGTTAAACAGTATGAAGAGTTCTCAGTCTTAACTGTACAAAATGTTTTATTGTGCTAATAGCATATTTATGTGTATGTATGTATGTATGCTTGTCTATATGTTTGGTTGTTTCAATGTGTGTGTGTGTGTGTGTGTGTGTGTGTGTGTGTGTGTGTGTGTGTGTGTGTGTGTAGTGTGCAATCTTGTCTCCAGCCTTTAAGGTCCGTGAGTTTTCTATCACTGACGTGGTTCCCTTCCCAATCACTCTTCGCTGGAAGTCTCCCACAGATGAGGGTGTTAGGTAAGAGCTATACAAATTTGAAAAACTATTTAATTAATAGGCAAAAGATTTCTAGAAGAAATATAATTAATATGGATTAAATATGTTAATAAATGCTATCAGAGGTTTTTGATTATCATTTCTTGATCCTTTGGTGGTAGATTGCAGCATTCTAAACCTAAATTGAGTCATTATTAGTAGTGTCAGTCACTAGCCTTCTCATTTAGATCATGTGAAAAAATAAGGATGTTCAGTTTTATGGACATAAAGCAGTGGTCCGTTCTGAAGTTATCATAGCCAGTCATGGCTGATCCTGATGTGAGATGAGTTGTGAGATATGAAATTTAATATTTATCAATAGCAGAAGCTGTTAGGGTTGAGCAATGCATTTTTACATCAAAGGCGTAGGAATGTTGTGGGGTGAACTATCACTCACACACACACACACACACACACACACACACACACACACACACATACTTAAAGGCAGATAGGCAACTGCATTCATGATTTCTAATTTTTGTTTAAAGTATTTCAAGTCTGTAATGCCCTACTGGATTGGTACCCAGTTTCCTCCAAATACCAAACCCAGAAAAGTTGTAAAAAGTTTAAATCAAAACCCACTAAACGTACAGTTCTATTATCTGTCCTTTTGTACAATTTGTACTTTGATTGGAGAAGATTGTACTTAGAATATCTGCTTTTAGTTTCTCCTCCAAAGGCATTTACACCCATCACTCTATTTCACATGTGCCTTCTACACCAATCAGCCATAACATTAAAACCACCTGCTTAATATTGTGTAGGTCTCCCTTGTGCCGCCAAAACAGCTCTGACCCATTGAGGCATGGACTCCACAGTACCTCTGAAGGTGTGCTGGCACCAAGATGTTAGCAACAGGTCCCTTAAGTCCTGTAAGTTGCGAGGTGGGGCCTCCATGAATCAGATTTGTTTGTCCAGCACTTCCCATAGATGCTCGATCGGATTGAGATCTGGGGAATTTGGAGGCCAAGTCAACACCTTGAACTCTTCATGTTCCTCAAACCATTCCTGAACAATTTTTGCAGTGTGGCAGGGTGCATTATCCTTCTGAAAGAGGACACTGCCATTAGGGAACACCATTGCCATGAAGGGGTGTACTTGGTCTCCAACAATGTTTAGGTAGGTGGTACGTGACAACCACATGAATTCCAAGACCTAAGGTTTCCCAGCAGAACATTGCCCAGAGCATCACACTGCCTTCAACGGCTTGCCTTCTTCCCATAGTCCATCCTGGTGCCATCTCTTCCCCAGGTAAGCGACGCACACCCACCCGGCTGAAAACGTGATTCATCAGGCCAGGCCGCCATCTTCTATTGCTCCGTGGTCCGGTTCTGATGCTCACATGCCAATTGTAGGTGCTTTCAGCTGTGGATAGGGGTCAGCTTATGCTTGCCCATTTTTACCTGCTTCCAACTCATCAACTTTGAGATCTGACTGTTTACTTGGTGCCTAATGTATCCCATCCCTTTAGAGGTGCCATTGTAATGAGATAATCAATGTTATTCATGGCACCTCACAGTGGTTTTAATGTTATGGCTGATCAGTGTAAGTCACTGCTGATGACATGTTAAGGATGCATCAGCAAAGCAGGCTAAGCAGCCTGAATGGATATTAAACCATGTGTGACTGACATGTAATTTGTGTGACATGGATAAACAGACCTTGAAAATGTTACTGTGGGCAAATACAGGCCATACCACTGACCTACTTATCTTTTTGTTACTGTTCTCTTTTCATAGTGAATGTGAGGTGTACAGCAAGAACCATGCAGCACCTTTCTCCAAAGTCATCACTTTCCACAAGAAAGAGCCGTTTGAGCTGCAAGCGTTTTACAGTACTTCACAAGATTTGCCGTACCCAGACACCGCAATAGGTGGGATGTGTTCTGAGACTTACTGCAAATGCAGGATTTCTTATCCTTTTTAAAAGAAAAATTGGTTGAAACCTTATTTTTGTCCTTATGAATATCCATTCCAGGATGATACCTAGACACTTAGTTCTCATTTGACAGTCCGATATCGACAGTACCACTGATTATGTATCTGAGCTAATCTGAGCTAAAATGATCAGAGAGGTGGTGTCCCAGTGTCAGAGCTTGTGCTCTCCCTCTTTCGATTTCCTCCTTATTCTTCAGTGTGACTGCATACATCCTTTTTTTGAGGGTGCATCTTATTCGTCACCTCCCATCTTTATTAATGTTTTTAATTTTCTCAGGGATACTTGCAAATTAAGATAGCATAGGATACCTGCAATAATGTCAATTTCTTTGACCTTCTAGGCCGTTTTACTATCCAGAATGTTGTGCCCCAGTCTGATGGAGACAGTTCAAAGGTCAAGGTGAAAGTGCGTATAAATGTGCATGGCATCTTCAGTGTATCCAGTGCCTCTCTGATCGAGAAGCAGAAAGGTGAAGCGGAGGACGTGCAGATGGAGATGGAGCCCACAGTTCAGAATGACAGCAGGCAAGAAGAGCAGGTGGAAAAATAAAGCATCTTTCTTTACATCTATAGCAAAATACCAGAACTTAGTTGTAAATGTAATTAACAGACAGACATGGTGAATTTGAACTGACTTTTGAGTTTAACATACATGTGTATTTAGGTAAAGACCTTCAGCTGTTCATGTGTGTCGGACTCCTTCATTCAAAAAGTCAAATGCTTTATATGAGCAGGATCAGATGCCACTGAGGTTGATGCTGATGTATGTTTGTGTGTGTTTTAGACTAAAATGCAAGTGGACCAAGATGCTCAAGGTGAGCAACTCAATGAAGAGGGGAAAGCACCAGGTTCTAATACTAAGGTACTTATGAACAAAATGCTTTTTTTTCAACACACCATGTTGTATAAAGGCCCAAGGTTCTGTATGGTTGTTGATGTGTTTACTTATACCCTCTGCTGATTTAAAGGATGGTGAATCTCCTGAAAAGCAAGAGCAGGGTGCAGGGTCGAGCAAACCCAAGACAAAGGTGAAGAGTGTTGAATTGCCCATCCATACCTGCACTGTCAGGCAGCTGGACAGAGAGCTACTGAACAGCCTTGTGGAAGAGGAAGTGAGTTTCATTCAGTTAAGTTTGATTCACCTGAGCCAAAACACAAAGTGGTAATTGCAGTTTGGTTTTCATACTTTGAGAAATTTTACAAATCAAAGCATCTAAAGATGGTGGAGTACTGTTTAGAGCTGGGAGAATAAATATTAGTATATCAGTGGAATAGTGTTGGGCCTGTGTAAAAAAAAAAACAAAAAAAAAAAACATTTTCTGAAAATACTGTACTTGATATCTATGTCTTGTCTTTCACCTCTGGTTATTTTACTTGTGTGCATTTGTTTACAAATGCTGATTATTTATACTATAAATCATAGTACTATGATAGTACTCTATATTATAGTTGTCTCTGCTTACTGTGATAGTCAAAGAATTCTGTGCATCCAAGGACATATTACATCTTTGTGACTGTAATTAACACTCTCCGTTTCAGAGAAAAATGATAGTTCAGGATAAGCTGGAGAAGGAGAGGAATGATGCCAAGAATGCTGTGGAGGAGTATGTGTATGACCTGCGAGACAAACTGTGTGGCATCTATGAAAAGTACATCAGTGAGGATGTGAGAAAATCAGCTCTTTTATCATTAATCACTGTGTGTTACAAAACAGTAATCTGCTTCCTCTTCATGTAATGCATTAACATATTTTACGAAGTGAATGCAATCATGAAAATAAGGCTAAAGCAAAAATATGTTGTGTCCTTTGCTTTTGGGGTATGTGCAGGACAGCAGCAGACTCACTCTAGTGCTTGAGGATACTGAGAACTGGCTGTATGAGGAGGGAGAAGACCAGTCAAAAGAGATCTATCTGGATAAACTGGCTGAACTCAAAGTAGGTATTCTAACTGTATAGGCTTTTAAAAATAGATATAATTAATTTCACTGAAGCTGTTTTGGTTTGGACTTAGTTATATTACCCTTGTGGTTTCAGTAAGTGAATATGTATCAATTGACAGAATGGTAAAATTAGTCTCCAGCTTACAGAACCATGGATTTCTTTTCTTTTTTTTCTTTTTTTTCTTTTTTTTTGCTTCAAAACTGAATATTGAATCTTACTTTTGCTTCTGTTCATACACTGGTATGTTTATATTTTTTTTGCTTGTTTATAGAGGTTTGGTGGGCCCATTGAAGAGCGGTACAGGGAGCAGGAGGAAAGGCCGCAAGCTTTTGATGAGCTAGGCAAGAAAATCCAGCTCTTCTTGAAGGTTTTGGAAGCATATAAGCAAAAGGTAAAGAAGCAGACTTTTTTATTTTGTCACATACACATTACAGCACAGTGAAATTCTTTTCGCATATCTTAGCTTGTTAGGAAGCTAGGGTCAGAGCACAGGGTCAGCCATGATACAGCACCCCTGGAGCAGAGATTTAAGTTAAGGGACTTGCTCAAGGGCCCAACCTTCTGATCAGAGGCTCTGTTCTAACACAGAGCCTTAACCATTGAGCCACCACAGCTTAAAAATACATGCTTAGATCTGTGCTAAGGTGTTGAGCAGCTGATATAAGCAGCTAAAGTATTTTTCTAGTAACCTGAATTCATCAGGAATACTGTAAATGTAAAAAAAAAAAAAAAAAAGTAAAATATAAAATAGTTTTAATCTGTTTGACACTTGTCTTGGTCACTGCATACTTCCACATGTGTTATTTCATACTGGTAATGTCTTCATTATTATTCCAAAATAGCAGAAAACCCTTGTGTGAGCAATTGTGTCCAAACCTATGACTGGTGGTGTATGAAAATCTGTCAAAGTCTTTTGCTCCCAAATATAATTGAAGTGTTTTATAAATGAGCTGTTATGGTAGTATTCTTCTGGGAGACATTTATCACCTCCCTTTAATGGATTTTCTAAAGATCACTGCACTGCTGGGACTGGCCTAATTACTTTCATAATGCTGATTATTTTAATTATCTACAGCCTGCTAAGTCTGTCTTGTTTAGGTTATGTTCCCTATAGAACTGTGTGCACCCCTTATTATTAGTGTGTTTTATTTAAATACAACAAGCAGCTATGGGGTACTGTAGTTTTGGGATTAAAGGTAGATAGGTGATAGAAATATTTAGTATTATATAGTAATACTTAGTATCTAGTATAGGTGAAAAAGATTTCTCTGAGGTCTGAAACAATAAAAAAATTTCTACATTAGCTTTAATTACTGTCCTTAAGTTAAAAATGAAATCTCTGTGAAGTGGGTGTCATGAGGTGTCAAGTTTGACAGTGGAGTATGTTTTGACCGTTAGGATGAACGTTATGAACACTTGAGCGCTGAGGAGATGAGCACCGTTGAGAGGAGTGTGAATGAGGCCATGAGCTGGATGAACAGCAAGATGCTCGCTCAGAGCAAACTCAGCGTCGCTCAGGATCCTGCAGTGAAAGTAGCAGAGATCATACAGAAGATTCGGGTGAGTGAAACTGTATCAATAGCATCATGTCATGAGTCAAGCATGAAACTGCGAACAAATGTAGTCATAGACAGAGTATCCTCTGTGTCTTCTTTATCTGTAGGAGCTGGAGGAGATTTGCAGTCCTGTGGTGAACCAACCCAAACCCAGAGTCGAGGAGTCAGCAGACGATATCACAGCTCACAATGGTCCTGCAGCAGGACATGGGGCTGATGGCAAGAGCAACCAGCAGACTAAGAACCATGGAGAGATGGAAGTGAACTGAACTGCTTATCCAGCCTTGCTCTCATTCTCACAGAAGACTCCGTCAGACCCATGCAGCTGACTCCTAACCTGTAGCCAGTACCAGTCTCTCTCTGCTCACAACTCCGCTGGTTCTAGTTTGCACCTCTGCTTGTTAAAGTCTGATTTCTGGTTTGGTTTTCTGTTGTATTTATTTCATTTTGGATTCAGTTTATCCTTCGAACGTTACAGCTATGTATAAAAGTAGGTCCAGAGTGAGACATCCATTGATAGACTCAAATAAATTAGTTGTAGCTTAACAATGAAACAGTGCTGCCACTTTGAACACAAATATGTTAAGACAATGTGATAGCTGGATTCTAA
This sequence comes from Cranoglanis bouderius, assembly GCA_023630585.1. Classification (NCBI taxonomy): domain Eukaryota; kingdom Metazoa; phylum Chordata; class Actinopteri; order Siluriformes; family Cranoglanididae; genus Cranoglanis; species Cranoglanis bouderius. The sequence goes on along the minus strand of CM042543.1, from coordinate 18,042,447 downwards.
TCAATCCCAAGTGCTGGTTGTGTCAGCAGCATGTTTGGGGAACATGTAAATCGCTACTTGATTAGGTTGAATGAACAAGCATATATATATATATATATATATATATATATATATATATATATATATATATATATATATATATATATATATATATATATATATATATATATATAAATAATGAGAGAGAGAGTATATATTTCTATATGAAATTCAAGAGTGTGTTGTCTACGACATGTAAATATTATATTAGTCATTTTAATTTATCAATCAATATGAGGGTGTATAGGGGTCCCATTGTTGAAATGGCAATGCTTCCAGCTCCAAGTTGTTATTTAGAAATAGAATATAAAGAGCTCTTTATTTAATTTACCTTTACTCATCCATTTCCCAATATCCTGAGATTTGGTGGTGGCACCTAATAAAGTCTTTATGACCAAGGTCTGTTGGCTTTTGTAGAGATGTGTTCTTTATTTACATTGAACCCTTCAGACAAAATAGATAAATTAACAGAAAGTTCACTGACAGAGTTCTGGATAACCTATTAAGTGTAATATGGTCAATTTGCATCATTCAGAGGAGAAGTGTGACAGCAGTAACAAAAAAACTTAGGGTTTAAATGAATTCTTTATGAACAGTAATATCATAATCTTTATTAAAAAAAAACACACACACAAAAAAAAACCTGAATGTCCACCACAGTGAACTTTCAGTCTTAGCCGATGTCGGGTTACTGTAAGCACATACTGTATCTATGGAGATACAGTGTTAATAAGTCTGTTCTGTTGTAAAGAAGGATTTAAAAAAAAACAAAAAAAACATCAAATGCAATATTTTATGATATTAAAAAAAATCACACAAGAAAAATGTTTGTATTTACAGTTCACAGGATTAGAGATCTAGTATTTGGGTTCTAAGAATAAGAATGAATATCAGCTCAGGAGGAAGGCAATTGATAAATTTTAGAAATAGCAAAATAAGAGTAAAATGTTTCAAATATAAAAGATTTTCAGTAATAAATATACAGTGGTGCTTGACAGTTTGTGAACCCTTTAGAGTTTTCTATAGTTCTGCATAAATATGACCTGAAACATCATTTGCACAAGTAAAAGTAGATAAAGACAGAGACTGTGCTTAGAAGTTACCCTGGGTTCCTTTGTGACTTCACAGACTATTACACATCATGTTCTTGACCACTTCATTGTTGTTCAGTGTTCTCCTGATGGGGGAATCATGAACATATGATGCCTTTAGTTGCTTAGAAGTTATAGTGACCTCTATGAAGACTACTATGTCTTGCTCTTGGAGTGATCTTTGTTGGCTGTCCAACAGGTTGACTGGGGAGGGTAACAGTGGTCTTGAAATTCCTCCATTTGTACACATGAGACCAGCAGTGTTCAGCACTTACAGCAGCGGTGGTAATTTTCATTCATAGTTCATTTATGGCATTTGGCAGACACCCTTATCCAGAGGGCCTTTATACATCTGAGCAATTGAGGGTTGGGCCTTACTCAAAGGCCCAACAATGGTGGCTTGGCCGTGCTGGGATTTGAACTCATGACCTTCCAAGCAGTAGCCCAACACCTTAACCACTGAGATACCACTGCATTGCAGTGAACATGAAAAAAAACCTTTCAACTTTATTTGCCAAGGTATTACGTGTAAAATAAATAAATAAATTGATACAATAAAATTAAAAAAAAGAAAGAAAAAGAAAAAGAATTTTTGTAGAATCAAGAAAAAAATTGTTGGTTCTGAAGGGGTTAACATACACATGCGTTTGTTGTGTGTTTAAATTTAGCATATTTATGTTGAATAAAGCTGTGTAGGCAAATCACACAAACTGCCTTTTTTTCTTTTCTTTTTTTTTTTTTATTATTAAATGCTTAGAAAACAGTAACAACTATTGTCATCACTGCCATAACATAATACAACACGAAGCCAGGATAACACGGACTTTTATTACAGGTTAAAGCACGCGCGTGCAGGCGTGTCGGCCCTCCCGATGACGTCGCCCTACGTCATCACAATTCTAACGGGCGGACTTTTCAAAATGGAGGAAAGGAAAATATTTTGCAGCGGAGCAAATCTACAACCTTTAAATGTATTTTTAAACATTGCAAGCGACGAAGGCCCAGGTTCCATGAAATGAAAAAGGATTTTTATTATCGTACTTAAAGAATCTTCTCGAGTAAGGAGTCTAATGAAGTAAAAATGAGTGTCTCTATCGGCGATAAAATTGAGGTAAGTTGTGGAGTTCCGCGGCCACTTTAGCTAGGCTAGTTATTTTAGCTAACTATAAAAAAAAAAACTCAATTGTCTAGCTATCCTTAGGTGAATATCCGTCTAAAAGTCGACATGTTAGTCAATTCCATGTTCAAAGCGGTTTTAATTTGTGTAGTTGCTCCAGTCGGAAACTAGCAGTCGACCTGGTTTAGAGTAGCTATGAGTGTGGGCTAGCTAACTAGCAGCTTAAAGTGATTGACGGGAGGAGGAGAGGCTGAGAGAGGAAGCGCATGCTGGAGTGAAAACAGTGAACATCTCATTTGAGATGTTTATCCACCTGTGTTTACGGTGACGGTTTGTGTTTGGAGATTTGGGACGTGTTCTGTTGCTAGGAGACGTGCGGTGGCGTCGTATGGAGGTAAATTAGCGGGAATAGAGCCGGGATCACTCTGATGTCGGTTTAGTAAATGTCATTGTCAGATGCAGGTATCCAGGGACGCTAACAGAGCAGCATTCACAGACACACACGGAGGGACCTCGACACGGATCACATCGGAAATCTTTTGCGACACGAAATTAAACTTTATTACGCGTTAGAAAAGATGTTTGACGCGATTCGATCTTTAATGCAAGATTTAACTATCAGCGGAAGATGTGCAGTAAATGATAAAATCCTCACGTCATCCGAAGATCTTAATATCGAGGTAGTGAAAATGACCGCTTTGGACTTGTTCTGCAGAGAGAAGGAGTTGGTGTGATTCTGTGTTACACAGTAATATAATATTAAACACTCTAGGTGTTAATTCAACACTGTGGCTCTTTCTGTGTTATTAACCCTTCACACACTGCAGGTCAGAGCTAAGTCTCATACATCTGCCTTTGGTTTTTTTCCAGGACTTCAAAGTTCTCACCTTGCTCGGTAAGGGCTCCTTCGCCTGCGTCTACAGAGCCAAATCTGTCAACACAGGCTTGGAAGTAGCGATCAAAATGGTAAGACTGTCGCCTCTGCTTGTCCTTTCTGAGTGTTTTTTGTTGGAGCAGATGGGCGGTTATATGTGGCATATGCTGTGTGTAATTGTGCTTCTTTGTGCCCGTGTGTTACCGCAGATTGATAAGAAGGCCATGCACAAAGCTGGCATGGTGCAACGTGTCATTAACGAGGTGGAGATCCAGTGTCGGTTAAAACACCCCTCAATACTGGAGGTGAGTTACAGTTCCCCCTCAGGGACTCGTTACTGTGGTGTTCAACTAGTGAGCTGTGATTTATTCATCTGTCATTACCTGACCGTCATATATGTAGACAGATAGATATTTAATGCTTGTCCAAAATAATCTTGTGTATGCTTTGTGAAATTGTTTGTAATGGTAAACATATTAAAATTGTGTTATTCTAGTTAAAAGGTAAACGTTCACTTGCTAGTTTTTGCATTTATGTTAAGCACCTGTTCTCCCTGCCCCCTTTTGTTTTTCGTTGTTGAAGCTGTACAATTACTTTGAGGACAGCAATTATGTGTATCTGGTCCTGGAGATGTGCCATAACGGAGAAATGAGCCGTTATCTGAAAGACAGGAAGAAGCCTTTCACAGAAGAAGAAGGTGATTTTTTTTATTTTTCTTTCAACTGTGAGTGGGTAGAATGCTCAAATGTCGGACGATAATTGCTTTATAATGATTTTAAGCATTAAACTAGTTTGGGAGTAATTGACTGCTAAGTTGTTGTCTCTTCCAACAGTGAGACACTTCATGCACCAGATTGTGAAGGGCATGCTGTATCTGCACACGCATGGCATTATGCACAGAGACCTGACTCTGTCTAACCTGCTTCTCACCAGTAGCATGAACATTAAAATCGCCGACTTTGGCTTGGCGACGCAGCTCAAGCTGCCTAGTGAGAAGCACTTCACCATGTGTGGCACTCCCAACTACATCTCTCCTGAGGTGGCCACCCGGAGTGCCCATGGCCTGGAATCGGACGTCTGGTCTCTCGGCTGTATGTTCTATGCCTTTCTGACCGGCAGGCCCCCCTTCGACACGGACACTGTCAAACACACCCTCAGTAAAGTGGTTTTAGGGGAGTACCAGATGCCCACTCATGTGTCAGCTGAAGCTCAGGATCTTATTCAGCTCCTGCTGCAGAAGAATCCCGCTCTGAGGCCCAGCCTGTCAGCAGTGCTAGACCACCCTTTCATGACTCAGAGTGGATCCACCGGAAGCAGAGACTCTGGGGGTAGTGATGGAGGCTCCATGGACAGTGGCATAGCGACAATATCCACAGCCTCCAATGCTACCAGCAACAGCAGCAGCAGTCGGCTCCACAGGAAAACCAGGCAGGTGATTGGGCAGGCCTTACCCAACCGCATGGTGCCACTGCCCAGCCATTCGCAGCAGTCCACCAGCTCCAGCTTTAAGGGAGAGCAGGACTGGCAGCCACATGCACCAGGCAGTGTGAGGGCTCCTGTGGATCCTGTCAGTGGAAGGCCTCATTCTCGCTACCTGAGACGGGCTCACTCCTCTGATCGCTCTGGTGCTGGCTATAGCCATGCTAGGCAAGAGGTGGAGCTGGAGCGATGCCACTCAGAGGAAGTGCTTCCGGGATCTGGTCGAATTTTCCCGTCAACCTCCAGCTATCAGGACAGTGGCAATGGATATGCTGAACATGGACGTCTACCTTCTCCACCTGTCAAGCAGCCCGCAAGGTACAAATTTTACTTGATGTTCCTTTATGACATTGAATCCCCTCAGTATCAGAAGTTTTGTTGTTTGCTCCTACCTGAAATGCTGATCAAGTATAATGCAATTTATTTCTATTATTAAAGTATTATTATATTATTATAGTAATTAGCTATTTTGTCCTTACAGCTCTGGGTCCTCCTTTTCTGCTCCGGTGCATCCTATCAGATTACAGACAGCAGAATCTAACACACAGCCATGGTTCAGCACAGATGGTATTTTAATTGTTTGATGGGAGATTAATTTATTTTTATTTTTTAAATCCATAAAGCTGTTACAGTATTTTTCATCTAAGTTTTAAATGCAAGTGTTGCCTATAAGCAACACAGTAGTGATAACCATTAAACATAATGTTGATCATCTTATTTATTTATTATTTACTTATTTTTAGCTTCTTGTTTTTTAACCGTAAGGTTCTTTCAAGAGACCAGCAGAGGTCAGCACTTACAGCAGCAGTGGTAGTTTCCATTCTGGGCGAGAGGCAGTTGGGGCTCTGTCTTCCTGCAGTGACCGACCAACAGTGAGAGCAACGAGTGGCCTTCCTCCTCAGTTATACCATCAATCTTCTTCTCACAGTGACCCCGGTCCCTGTAGGGAGGATGGGCTCGGAATGAGCCACTTCCCAACACCTCAGGGCTGTGTAGATGTCCAATCTGCTCTTCTGTCCAGCAGCAAAGCTAATGAGGGAAAGGAGAGGAAGAGTCCTCTGTTTCCTCCTCTGAGCGCAGCCAGACTGAAGCCCATTCGACAGAAGACCAAAAATGCTGTGGTGAGTTGAGGTTACTTTAGGGCTGTTCCCCATATAACATATCCCCAAGAATGGTTTAGTGGGAGTATTTTGTTTTGTGTGATGTGGACCAACATGGACGAAATTTGTACTCTGCTACTGTGAATTAATATTGGGATTGCATGTGCATAATATGCTAATATGTTTCCTCTTTAGGTCAGTATCCTAGATACAGGAGAGGTGTGTATGGAGCTTCTAAAAGGCCAAGGAGCTCAGGAGAGGGTCAAGGAAGTACTGAGGATATCCTCTGATGGCTCCATGGTAAAGGAATCGCTCACTCATTTGTTTATTTGCTGACATTTTCTCTATATTAAAAAAATAAGACATTATATTAAAAAGAACTCGGTGACTTGAGTATTATTTGTCTGCCTGTACAGGTTACTGTGTACCAGCCCAACGATGGGAAAGGTTTCCCTGTGCTGGATCATCCACCCTCGCCCCCAGAAGACATTTTTATATGCAGCTATGAAGATTTGCCAGGTACTATTTGGAAGACTTAACAGGATTCTGAATTTATATTTATGGTTGCTGTTTGTTTGCTAAAGTTAATTTATTCTATGTATATGCCCTCATGTAGAGGGAATAAATTTTTTTCATGTATGAATTGTTTTATCATTTAGAGAAGTACTGGAAGAAGTACCAATATGCCACCAAGTTTGTTCAGTTGGTGAAATCAAAGACTCCAAAAGTAACCTTGTACACCAAGTTTGCCAAGTGCATGTTAATGGAAAACTCTCCCAATGCAGACCTGGAAATGTGCTTCTATGATGGTGGGTACTGTAAGTTTTAACTGTAAGTTCAAATTTTACTCATTTATCATATCTGTAGTTATTTTTCCGACTGTAGAAATGGTATGTGTATATATACATTTATAAACGTTTTTATTTCTGAGATGTAATAAGACCTTTGTGATACATGTGCAATACGACCTTGGCAGTGCCTTTGTCTCATTATAGAAGACAAGTTTGACAAGTTTATTTTTGTTGCTAAGAGTCTGCATATCCACTCGGTCCTCATTATTTATTCACCTGTTTAGGTGCAAAAACCCATAGAACAAGCGATCAGGTGCGAGTGGTGGAGAAAAGTGGCAAGTCGTACACAGTGAAAGGGGATGTAGGTTTAAGCGGCGTAAGCCCTGAGTGCAGATGCTACATGGAGCTCACAGATGAGGTACTGCTCTGCTAAATACTTAATCCTTATCGATTTTAAGTCATTAAATATTATAATTCAGTGGTTTCCAAAGTGTGACAATGAAGTGCTTTCTTGTGCTACTGTTCTGATCACTCAGGTCATTCGTTGTTGCACCATCTATTAAAGATTCTATTTAAACACCACAGTAGCTACATAGAGTAAGTTCAATATGTTTGTCTTTGTGTCAGGGGCACAGGATGTGTCTGTCTCTGGAGGCTGCCATCAGTACTGAGGAGCAGCGTAGTGCTGGATCCACTCCATTCTTCCCCATAACTATTGGCAGGTCAGACTGTTCTTCTGATATACTGTATACCACTCCTCCGAGTTTGGAATATATATTTCCAGACCTCAGTCTCTGACATGCTCTAAGATAGTGATTTCTCTCCAATCATTTGTATTTAATGTCTAGCAGGACCATTGTACTACAATTTCCCATCTGTTGTCTCAGCCTCACTCTTGCATATATTTGTTTCATGTGTTTTTCAGAAGGCCCACTAACTCTGCCTCCTCCTGCCCAGTGGCCCAGCCTGCCTCTGATCGGGCTCCCACAGCTCCTGTTGAGGTTGCTCAAGTGTGCCTGAGTCCACCTCAGCAACCCCACATCACCCCTTCTGTAAGACGCGTTTAAAGTATGTTTATGATGCATTTGTGTGTATAATGTTGCAAATGCCAGGTTGTAATATATTTGCCTTTCTCCCCCTTACATAACTAGATGATTTCCTACAGTGGGTCTGATTTTACGACAACCAGTTTGGCTAAAGGCAGCTCACCGCAGTCAGCCAAAGATGGATGTAGCGTCAGTGCGGGAAAAGTGCTCAAGTCCCTCTTTGTACCCAACATCGGCTGGGCCTCTCAGGTGAAATATTTACTGCTCTTGCAGTGTCTCTTGAGACATGAAGTACAAGAATTAAAAATGTCTTGGATGCTGCACAAAACTCACCTTGTCTGAAATAGATAATCGTCACTCCATACATTAAAGCAGTTAATTCTTAATCAAATTATCATGTGTTTCTATTTTATTTGATTTTTAGCTAACAAGTGGAGAAGTATGGGTTCAGTTTAATGATGGGTCCCAGCTGGTGGTCCAGGCAGGAGTCTCCTGCATTACATTCACCTCTCCTGAAGGACACATCACCCGGTAAAGCACTTCTATTAAAACAATGTGGAACAAAAGTGATCTATTAAAAAAATAAGTATTGCTTATTCCTGACCGTACCTATCTCTGATTAGGTATAAGGAGAATGAGAAGTTACCTGAGCTGGTTAAGGAGAAGCTGCATTGCCTTTCATCCATTCTGAGCCTTTTGGCAAGTCCTGCTGCACGATGCTGAGCAGCAACACTTACACAGAAAAGCCTATGCTCTGATCACCAGGCATGGTGAAAAGCAGTCAAAAGCATTTCCTTTTTTTTCTTTTCTTTTTTTTTTACTTCCTCCATTGTAAATTCTCTTCCTGAAAATGCATTAAGTGTCTGTAAATACATTTTAAACAGTTGTACAGATTGTTCCAAAAATTATGAAAAGTATATATTTTTATGTTGTACAGTATGTTTCTTGAACTTCCTGTCTTGTGCATTTGTATTTTTACATTGCGACAGTGTATCCCCTGGGCTTCAGTGAAAAGTCAGATCTACAAACATATCAACAATAAACATCTGTCTGCTGGCTAATATGACTAGTCATCTCAGTATTTTATTTTTAAATAATAAAAAAGAATAAACCTGCTGCCACCTCCCTCTTCTAGGGGCTTTGTTAGCAATATATAAAGTTGCATGATTATGGGAAAAATATGAGAGGAAAAAATAGAAAGAAAGTAAATAAACAGTTTTTGTTTGAACCTACCCATTTTTTGAGTGATAAAACATATTGGTGAAACATATACGTGACTTATAGGTGTTTCTTGCTGCCTAGGTATGCCCTGTTAAACTGAATGTTTTTAAGAATTAATAGCTCTGAATGTCTACTCTTGATTTGAGCCCTGGGTTTTTCCTGTGAAGACTGCATTTGTTGTTAAAAAGGATAAACCAACATGAAGATCAGAGAGCTAGGAGAAAAGCAAGCTGGGAAAATCAATCAGAGCCATTGCACAAGCATTAGGCATAGCCAATACAACAAATTGGAATATCCTAAAAACAAAGAAACCACTGGTGTACTAAAAACCAGACATGCAACAGGCCGGTCAAAGAAATCAACAGCAGTTGATGACAAACATTGGGAGAGCTGTGAAGAAAACCCCAAAAACAACAGTTAGTTATCACAAACAATCTCCACAGGGCAGGGGGGAAGGTATCACAATTCACCAATTGAGTGAAGACTTCAAGTGCAGAAGTATAGAGGCCATACCACAAGATGCGAACAGTATGAAGCAGAAAGCCAAATTGGAATTCACAAAGAAATACAGAGATGAGTCACAAAAGTTCTGGAACCAAGATTAAAGGCCAAAGTGTGAAGAAAGAAAGGATCTGCTCATGATCCAAAACATACAAGCGCATTTGTGAAACATGGTGGAGGTAGTGTCATGGCTTGGGCTTGCATGGCCGCTTCTGGAACAGGTTCACTAATCTCTATTGATGATGTAACTCATGATGGTAGCAGCAGAATGAATTCAGAAGTTTACAGAAACATTCTGTCTACCAATTTACAGAGAAATGCATCCAATCTAATTGGGAGGAACTTTATCATGCAGCAAGACAATGATCCAAAAACGCACTGCCAACATAACAAAGGACTTTATTAGGGGAAAAAAGTGGAAGGTTTTAGACTGGCCAAGTCAATCACCAGACCTTAACCCAGTTGAGCAGCATTTCATCTCCTGAAGAGGAGACTGAAGGGAGAAACCCTCTGAAATAAACAACAGCTGAAAGAAGCTGTAGTACAATCCTGGAAAAACAACACAAAAGAAGAATGTTAAGAACAGTTTAGTAATGTCAGTGGGTCACCTGCTTGATGCAGTTATTGCAAGCAGAGGAATAAGGGATATGCAACCAAATATTAAGTGTTATTTACTATTAATTTACTTTAAGACATCTGTTCCTATACTTTTCTCACCTAAAAATCAAGTGGTCTGCCACCAAATGTGCCATGTTTTTTTTAACACATCTAGATGTAAATACCAGGAAATGAAAGCTGAAATATTCGTCTTTCGATCTCAAACCCAAATGTCTACAGCAAAAGCAAAAGTATTGGCCTTGCAGTTCCAATACATTCAGAGGGGACTATATATGTGTTTATTTGCTGAATAATCCATAGTTACACTACACACATATTGTAGACACATGTAACATTACATTTTTAGATATAAAACTGTTGTAATTTAGGGATTGGCTATGAACAGTATTTTATTACATTAGCACCATTGCTTTTCCTGGCTCCTAAATGTCAGAACTGCACGTGTGAAAATGTTTTAAAGGTTTTTCATGACTTGATTAAACATCAGAAATGATAATACACATTTGCTGTTAAATTAAGCTTTGTTTTTGAATTGTTTAGTGTGTGATTTTGTACGCCTTAATCCGAGGAATACGAACGATTGAACGTGAAAAGCGGGATTGTTAGGACAATTGCGCTATCTAGAGGAAATACAGAAGTACAAAACAGAAAGTCACTGTGTTGAGCAGCAGGGGGCGCTGTGTGTGTGTGTGTGTGTGTGTGTGTGTGTGTGTGTGTGTGTGTGTGTAAAAGCGCTGGCGGTATGACTAAATGAGGCCGGCCTTACGTCACGAGGGTGTGATCAACCCAGGGGTTCTTCACTTGGCGATTTTAGCGCGATTGGACTTCATATTTCATTTTCTGTTTTGTCTCCTCGCGCGCCTGACTACGACATTCACCGGTAAAGATAATGGAGAATCACGCAGCACAGGCTTCCAGCTAGCTAAACCCGGCAGCTTTATCCGACGGAATGGGAGATGTCTTCGCTAGCTAGCTCGGTAGGTAACTGAACAAGTTTTGTTGGTCTCCGTCACAAATGTGGCCCGGTGGTTTTAAATACAACCTTATTTGAAATCTAAAGCCATCTAATGTCACATCAGTAGTTTAACGGCTTTGAGGATAAACTAAGCGATGCGTTACGTTGCTGCTAGCTAGCTACGCTATGTGTTTCTCAGACCAAACGGATGAGAAAAACAAGTTAGCCAGCCGACATTTGAGAAATTTACCTACCAACCGAGAGGAGAGAGAGTGTGTAACGCCTTGTTTAATAGTGCTAGTGTGATTAATTATATGTCCTCCTCACAGTTTTGTAGTCATGACTGTTAACGATTAGTATTTTAACTAGAGCATCATCACTTTGCTCAGCACTGGTCTGATTTTTGGGATTCAGGTTGAAGTTTTCTAGCGTTGTAACCGTTATTTAAATGACAGTTAACACGCTCGCTGTACATCTGTCAGTTATCCTATAGCTAGCTAATCAGCTCTCATGCCTTGTCTTGTCAGGGTTGTGTGTAAGTGAACGGTTTCCTGTAGTCGTTGGAGCTCTAACGTCGAGTCACAGGCACATCTGGACCGAGAGACATGCAGACGTTTTTGCGGGGTAAACGCGTGGGCTACTGGCTCAGCGAGAAGAAGATGAAGAAACTCAATTTTTTGGCTTTCGCCGACATGTGCAGGTAAGTACAGTGTTGTACAACGTTAGCCCAACTAGATCATATTTAACCTGTGACTCTGAATGAGAAACAGTTAACTTGTTGCTTGCCTGAGCTCCCTCCGGTTGTCGTTAACGTATAATTTAATGCCGCATTCACGTGCTACCGGAATTATAGTTAATCAGAGTTCACGGTCTTCACTGATAGTCGCAATGACAAGGTGCAGCTTAGAAAATAATTTGGATACCCAATCGTCCGACCTGTTACTAACCTTTAGTAATGTTACTAACCTTTAATAACAGGTCTCCTAATCTTTTCACCCTTTACGGTGGGCGAAGGTAGATTATTTATTTTTCTAAACGCTTTTCCTAGTGACAGACATGTACACGGTTACAAACATGTTAGAACGCAACTGAGCATCAATAACCGAGGAGCGTATGAAGGCAGCATCATTACAAGCGTCATCACAGATGTCCATCATGTCCACAGGGTACTTTAATTTTACGTTGGTAAATGGCAAGTAAATGTCAATGTTCCTCATTACCATAAGGGACAAATAAATGGGAGAAGCTTGATCATAAGCCACAGGAAGAGAAGTTGAAAGACGGTTGCTTAATATCAGTTTTAAACAACATGCGTTAATAAGTCTCATCTGGCTTAATAATAGACACATTACACAACCTAATGAGTGACAGACAAATGACCGTTTTAGGTTGGATTGTGTAATTTGTCTCCCTTTAAGGCAGTTCACATGAAGTATGCTGTTAGATTAGTCCTCAGATCCTGTGGCATTTCTTATTCAACAGAACAGACCTGCAGTTGATAATATCATTACTCCTTACACAAAGTTTTAACTAAAAAAAAAAAAAAACGTATCAGCTTCAAATACATTTACAGTGGTGCACATGTAAAGGCGTGTAATGTAATTAGGTTGAATTGTATTACTTGGCTCAAAGGTTATCAAACTATTTGCAGCCAGGAACCTATTACAGTGTCATAACCTTTATAACTGGAGAACATTTATTTTATGAATATAATAATCTTTTATATATTAGTCACATTAGGAAAAGATACAGTTGAATGCAAAAGTTTGGGGACCCCTGGCCAAATAACATATTTGATTGATTTTTGAACCACTGCAGCAAATCATTTTAGAAAAATTTTTAAATAAAATCTTAAACATAACAATCAGCATGAGGACTTCATTGATAACAGCACACAACAGCAACCAACAAACATAGCTGAATAAAATCTTCATTTAATCGGGAGTTGCTTTATATTCGATAACATGTAAAAACAGGAGAAAAAGTAGTAATTGTGGCACGTGCATTGGCATTTACACAGGGTGTCCCAAAAGTCTCCATACATAGGGGACTGTGTTTGCCAGCACCATGTCGGTTGTGCCTTCATCAGTGGATGTTAGTGGACGTCCACTTCTCGGTTGGTTCGCAACACTTCTTGTCTTTGTGAATTTGTTAATGAGTTTGGCAACAGTGTCATGTGTGTGATGTGTTCGCCATGTTTCCTGTTAAAGTCCATCGCAACCTTGCGACAGCTTCCCGATCCAGCCATGAGAATGATTTCTATACGTTCTTCTTTTGTCAAACGCATTCTTAAAGACTATCAGAAAGAAATATAGAATATAAACTAAGCATGAAAAATTTTGCTAAAAACTGTCAATTTCCCCTATGTATGTAGACTTTTTGGACACCCTTCCAATTGTAAAGTCTCAGAACTTAATTAACTCGTTGTGCCTTAATTGAGTCATTAGAGTCTCCCACCTACCTGTTAGGCAGGTAAAGAATCATCATTAGGAATGACAGTTCCAGAGCATAATAAATCTTCTGACTCCTCAGACCTTGTGCTAAGACTCAACAACCATGGGCCCTTCTAAACAGCAGACTGAGGATCTGAAAATGAATCTAACTGATGCCTACAAAGCAGAGGAAGGCTATAAAAAGATATCAAAGTGCTCCCAAGTCACAATTTCTACTTGTCTGAAATGTCATTAAGAAAATGTGGAAGTCAAGGCAAGATCTGGAAGACCGATAAAACGTTCAGAAAAAACTTCCTCATGCTGGGCAGAAAGGCAAAGCAAAACCCCCATATGACAGGAAGGACCTGCAGGAAGGTTTGGCTGACAGAAAAGTCATGGTGCACAGTTCTACTCTGCAGCATTGCTTGCACAAACATTATCTGCTTGGAAGAGTAATCAGAAGGAAAACCTTACTTGCAGCCTCATCGCAAAAGTGAATATCTGATGTATGCAAAACAATATCTAGATAAGCCAGAGATATTTTGAAAACAAGTGCAGTGGACTAATGGGGTAAAAATGGAACTCTCCTGCCACAATCACCAAAGGTATATTTGGAGAAAAAAGGAGACACATTTGATAAAAAAGGAAACCTTGCCAACTGTTAAGCATGGGGGAGGCTGTATTGTGCTTTGGTGTTTTGTAGCAGCCAGTGGCACAGGAAACAGTGCACAGGTAGATGGAAGAATAAATTCCAGTAAATAGCAATAAAATCTGGAAACAAATCAAAATCAGAGAAAAAAAACCCCCTGAAGTTAAAAAGAGGCTGTCTTAAACAGTAGTGATCGACACTGATCCGAAAAATAATTCAAAATCCACCGTGAACTACTTCAAAAAAGACAAGCTGAAGCTTTTGGAATGGCCCTCAGAGTCCCCTGAATCTGTGGGTAGATTTTAAACATGCTTTGCATGCGAGACAGCTCGAAAATGTCACAACTAGACATGTTCTGTAAGAACGAGTGGGTCATAAATTATTAAACAAGACTGCTAACTGGCTGCAGAAAGCATTTGCAAGCTGTAGGCCAATTGGGGTGTTCTTAAGTACTGAGTTAGGAGGGTGTCCAAACTTTTGCACATGCCACAATTACTGTATTATTTTTATTTAATAAAATTATTTAGTTAAATTTATCAAATGTAAAGAAATTGTGTGTTAATATTTGCAGAAAAAAACGATAGTTTGATGCAAAGGTCGTGTTTGGCGGCCAAACTTTTGCAAAAAACTGTATATATAAACATTTAAAAAAAATACCATTCCAGCGTTTAGAATTTTTTAAATTTTTATTGCTGAGCTACACAACCACAGTCTTAACCAGTTACACTGTGTGGATTCATGTTGACATTATTTATACATAACCAATCAATTCAGTCTATAATAACTACTTTATTACACTTTATTTTCATTTTGAGATCAGCATGATGCTAGGTCCTGTTTATGTTTGTGTTCATTAAATAACAGTGTTGCAGCAGTGATTTCTCCAACAGTACAGGTCTATCCTACGCCCTCATGACATTTTCTGAAACACTTGTAGCTGTAGGTTAACTCCCAGGCCGTATGTGCTGGATCATCATGTATTATATCTGGAGTTGTGTATTATACGGTCATGTCTGGTGATTGGCTTATTCTCCACAGAGGAGCCGTGCTAGTCAGCATTCAGATAATGAGAGCAAAGGAAACCTGAGTAAGCGTAACAAGGCCAGGTGAAGAGCGGCTTTTGTGCTGAGGTGCTGTGTGCTGTGTTTTTTTTTTTTTTTTGTGGCCACTGAAACCTGAGCAAACAGAATTGTTGGCTCGACAAAAGGTTCTGGCTTCATGCGTGTGTGTGTGTGTGTGTGTGTGTGTGTGTGTGTGAGGAAAAAGAGCTCCTGTAACCCACGTTTAGACGTTCGTGTGAGTGAGACTAACTGCTTCACACTGCAAGCTGTATCCCACTGTATCAGTCTCCAGCTGAATGAATAGTTATGTAATGTGTAGAACAGGCATTGCCTCTGATTAACTCAGGAACAGAAAAGGAGAGTGTGAGGGGAAAGAGAGAGGGGGGACAAAGAGGGGAAGAGCTCAGAACAATGCAATCACTGTAAGCGGTGAGCTTTTGTCAGTCCCTGGATGACAGTGCTGAATTGTATATTCATGTATTTTTGTCCCACACTGACTAAAGTGATCAAGCGAACAGTGTTGTGCTGAATTTGTAGTTTTGTATAAACTCTGTTAGTGTTTTTGTTCTATCTGTCTCAAACCCACTGAAACGTGTATTTACAGATTCGTTATGTATTTATTTGTCTGACACTTTTTATGAAGAGTGACTTGTGAGCCAGAGTATATTATAGCATATACTATATTTATATAGTATATTATAGTTCACCATCTTTTAGCTACTGTTAAAGAACCTGTGGAAACTGAACTGACATGTTGGCAAAGATTGTGTTATATTATGTGGGAAAACCGGTCTTGTGCATTTCTTCAGTATAGAAACACTTCAGGAAGTGCTTGCTTCTATATATAATATAGTAGGCTGCATGTAACTAAAAATGAGTACATGGCGACATTACATCACAAATGAACATATGTCCGGAAATCTTATCCTGTCAGAATAGTACTTAAGACTAGCTAAGCTAGTTAGTTTAACATGCCAGATATTTTCAGATCCCACATAATTCTGTAATTTTGCATATTGAACACGATTGGTCCAAAGTTGATCCTGTATCGCGACATCACAAACTGAGATCGTGTCGTGCTCCATGAATATATTTTTCTTACCGAAATACTGACTAAGTCTCTGTTTTAATTGACATCTAACTTTAGTGCTATGTTAGCAGATTTATTGTGCGATTTGATGAAAGGAGTGTGGAAATCATTTACAAGTCATGTTTTTGAGTTCAGGGTTACTTTATTGTGTTGAAAGCTGGCTTTTGTTTATACTTAAGCTCTGTTGAGGCCTTTTGTGCAAAAAGGGCATCTGATGAAGTTGGTGAGAAAGCCATGGTAGACTGACCTTGAATGCAGTCTCTCGCTCTCTCTCGCTCTCTTTCTCACACACACACACACACACACACACACACACACACACACACACACACACACACACACATACACACATCAAACACACGTCACACTAAAGCTTAATCCAGTAGCTGTTTTAGACAGTTTCTTTGTAGCCAGGGCAACAAGGAAAGAAGGGAACGTACTGAACCCGGGAACGTACTGAATGCTCATGTGTTCATGTGTGTTACACTCCTGTCTCAGACAGCTGATGGTGGGGAATCCCTGCTGAAACCATATAAAGCTAAGCTGGCAGTAAAAGATGGACAAATAGATGTGTGCTATAAAGGAAATTAAGGTCACTCGAGATCCCCAGTTATTCTCAAATGATCTGTGTCTAATACTAATTTTACACGTCCCCCCGTGATAAAACCCTGGAATACGGATGATAATTAAATTAACACAAGACAAATGAGTTTCTGTGCAGTTGCTTTCCTTCAAACTCGGATGTTTCCGTTACACGTGATCGTATGTTGTTTTATACAGTACAGGTTTGAATATTAAGAACATATAATGCATATAATGGTAAATGATTTACTACTCATTTCTTTCTTTTTAGAAAACTAAAAGTTTAAAGCTGCACCGCTGGAGCGTTACTGAGTTCCTCATGAGTTCTGATAACGTTCAGTAGTCAGACTCAGTAAGTAGAATAATTCTACTTTCAGTGCAGCTCTTACATCTTTGCCAGGGAGTTGAAATAGATAAATCCTGGGAGTCATTAAACATTTAGCTTGGTATTAACCACACAACTGATGGATTAGTAAGGAAGTTTTGGTGGATTTGTGGGAGCAGCGCTTCCACCAATCACACGGCAGAAATCGAGCTCTAACAGCGCACAATCATGTACAGTTCTTGTTCCCGTTGCGACAGAATAGCTATAGAAGGAACATTAACAATATCTGAATGTTACTCTTCGTATGAGGCATTTCTCTCGTGGTGTCAGAGTGAAGCAGCTCGTGATATGTTTGATTTAGATTTATGTTTTGATGTTTGAATAGTTAATTATAGCCTGGCTGTACATGAAAATACCTGCCCACAGTTATCAAGTAAAGCCTGTATAGCTCTATGGAATCTGAAGAAAATTATTTTTTTATGCTCTGCCCTTCCCTACTATGAGTGAGCAGACATCTTAATGATGAGTTTATGTTTGTTGTGGCCTCTCTCTCTTTCTCTCTCTCTCTTTCTAATACAATCACTCATTTCTAAAGAGAAAACATACATCCTGGAGTATTAGTATTTATTAAGTAATGTATTGTATCTTGTATGTTATGCTCTTTAATAGCATAATAAAAAAAGATAACTAATCAAGGTTAAGTAGTAGTACAGTTTAGCTGCTTATAACAACTGAGGAAATAAGATAAATCCTAGCTTGGCCCAGTCCTTTGGGGCAGTAGTAACTCCATGTTTAAGGTTCTGTATGAGAGCCACTGTTGGACTCTTGAGCAAGGCCCTCAAGTGCTCACTGCTCAGTGCTCACTTCTTGCACGGTTTCCTGCCTCACTTGGATAAAATTGGATAAAAGTACCTACCAGATGGGTACATATACGTAGCCTGAGCCTGTGCTCAGATACACACAAACTATTGCTGCATCCCAATCTGCCTACTTATACTATGCACTAAAAGTACGTACCCCTTTTTGTGAAGACAAAGTGCATGCTTTTGAGTGTGTAGCAAAAGAGTATGCAAGTACTGGGACATACTAAAGCGGCAGTCACACTAAACTTTCAGCATGCAGAAATTTCCATTGACTTCCATTCATACGAATGCGAATGCTGGAGACAGGACAAGTTTAAGTTTGGTTGAACTTTGACCTGCGAATTTGTTTTCTTGCGAAGACGTGTGACCAATAGATCAACACAGAATATCCAAGATAGAGGAAGCACTGATTATAGCGATGTCACACCCATTCCGTTTTATACAACACATATTTAAAAGAACATAAAATCAGCATCTAAAGAGAAGCTGCCTGGATTGCAGTGTCGCTGCATACAGGAACAGATGGTATATTTTAACACTGAAACAAATGTTAACAACAGTGGAATCCATGATGCGTGCATAAAAAAACCCAACGCCTTGGTGTGTGATGTCATAACCGGTTAGGGTCAGGGTTAGACCGCCCATGTTCGCAGCAGTCTCCGAAGAAATTTCGCATGCTGAAAGTCTAGTGCGACCGCCGCTTAACACGTCTTGTAACAGAACAGAACGTTGTTACCTAGTTTTGCACACGGTCACTGTAAACAAACTCCTCGTTGCATTTCAGCTTTTCTTCATTTATTATTCCCTGTGTAGTTTATACTATATAATTCACCATTCCTTGATTTATTTTCCCCGCATTTCATTTACACCTCTCTCAAATACGCATCACCGACGTTACACTCGTCCGCAATGTTTGCAGGTTGAATTCAGTTAATCAAACTGTCACAAAATTCCTCCTCCCTCGCACAAGGAGTTGTGGGCAATATTAGCTGAAAAAAGTGTCCACAGATCCACACTTCGAAAATCCACAGTAAATAGTAGACCATCCGGGTACCTTTGGGATACTCATTTCGACATACTATGATTTGGGACATGCTAATTCTAATCTCAGTAACTATTTAGGACATTCAGTAGGCGAATTGAGATGCAGGATATGTCTTATCTTGCTCTCAAGTTGTGTCTGCTGCTTGGTTATTTCTGATAAAATTTCTGAGCAGCACAACAGATGCCTATCTTCAGGAGATTGAATCCCGATGGGGATGCAGCTAATTGGCTTTGCTGCCTGGTTAAAAGACATGGCACTACTCTGTCAGAGTTAAACTAAGCAATCAGAGGCGCAGATAGGGCTCTCCTCCGAGTGTGTTCAGCTGCCCTGTGACACAGCAGGGGCAGCAGCTTGAAAAGTTAGTGACTGGCTTCACATGTTGCAGAGGTATCACATGCTAGCCTTCACCCTCTCCAATTAGTAGCACTTGTGTGATAGGGAGAGCTAGCTAGGAGGAGGGAACTGGTAAATGACTAAATTGGATTTAAAAAAAAAAAAAACTATCCAGGAGTAGTGTAACTCTAAAGTGAAAGTGACATGTGAAGGCCAATGTATGGTAACCCATACTTGGAATTTGTCCTCTGCATTTAACCCATCCAAGTTAGTGCACACACATTAGGAGTTGTGAGCAGTGAACACACTACAAACCGTGAACACACCCGGAGCAGTGAGCAGCCATTTTTGCTGCGGTACCCAGGGAGCAGTTGAGGGTTAAGGGCCTTGCGCAAATGGCCAACAGTGGCAGCCCAGCAGTGCTGGGATTTGAACTCATGACCTTCCGATCAGTAGCCCAACTTCTTAACCACTGAGCTACCACCGCTGAAATGCTGAAACATGGTTGACACACCACTTCGTCAGGGGGTACACGAGTTCAACAGTGTAGTAATACATAGGGGACTATGTTTGCCAGCACCACGTCAGTTGTGCCTTCGTCAGTGGATGTTAGTGGACGTCCACTTCTTGTTTGGTTCGCAACACTTCCAGTCTTTTTGAATTTGTTAATAAGTTTTGCCAACAGTGTCGTGTGTGATGTGCTCAACATGTTTCCTGTTAAAGTCCATCGCAACCTTGCGACAGCTTCCCGACCCAGTCATGAGAATTTCAATACGTTCTTTTTTTTGTCAAAGGCATTCTTAAAGACTATCTGAAAAAAAAAAAAAATTATATATATATATATATATATATATATATATATATATATATATATATATATATATATATGTGTAATATAAACTAAGTATGAAAAATTTAGGAAGATATTTTGCTAAAGACTGTTAATTTCCCCTGTGTATGGAGACTTTTGGGACATCCTGTAGAAAGCTCTGGTCACTACATCCCATGAAATTGGAGATGAGCAGGATTCATGCGTCACAATAAAGTCTGACACATAAGTCAGCTTGTATCCCCCCCCCCCCCCCATATCCAGTAATGATTCCTCTCATTCTATTTGCTGTTGTGTTGCTAGGCAACAGACATTAGATATTTTTTATCTTTATATAAAAAGTAAGCAGTTGAAATGTTCTAAGATTGAGTGTAGGACTGGAGTCCTGCTATTTGATGAATGACACTTGGACTTAGCTTGTGGAACGAAACGCTGTGCACTTTCAAAGCGGATTAAAAGACTGCGTTCAACCCCTGTCTCTACAACTGCTCGATTTGAAATGTTCTAGCGTTGGTTTATACAGGGTGTCCCAAAAGTCTCCATACGCAGGGGAAATTAACATGTTTTAGCAAAAATGTCTTCCAAAACTTTCCAGACTTAGTTTATATATATATATATATATATATATATATATATATATATATATATATATATATATATATATATATATATATATATTTTTTTTTTTTGATAGTCTTTAAGAATGCCTTTGACAAAAGAAGAACGTATAGAAATCATTCTCATGGCTGGATCGGGAAGCTGTCGCAAGGTTGGGATGGACTTTAACAGAAAACGTGGCGAACACATCACACACGACACTGTTGCCAAACTTATTAACAAATTCACAACGACTGAAAGTGTTGCGAACCAACTGAGAAGTGGACGTCCACCAACATCCACTGATGAAGGCACAACCGACATGGTGCCAGCCTATATAGCCCCCTATGTATGGAGACTTTTGGGACACCCTGTAGTTTACATGTGGAATTCTGTGCATATGATTTTAATCGGGATAACTTGTTATAAGGTTGCATTGATGGTTAACTAGATAGACAGGTGTGCAGATGCAGCTATCTCTGTGTACCTGTCTAATTTCTGATTAGTCATATTCTAATATGTTTTTGTTGATTATGGGAATTTTAAACAATTGTCCATACAGATCAGGCATCAATATATATATATTGATATATATATTGCCAATATATATTGGCATCATATATATATATATATATATATATTTTTGTATCCCTAGTTTTTATTTTTAAAAGATAAAACTGTTCTTGGATAAGTGTATGCATATCAAGGATTATATTGTCATGTCTGCTTTGTGTTTTTCTCTTTTAGGAAAAGAGGCATAGAAGTGGTTCAGGTAAGCATTTTGGTTTTCAAAAGAAAATATCATGTAATATCAAATAATTGAATCTGTCAATACTATTGTGTAATTACTTTTTCTAAGAGCATTGATAATATCTTGCTTTGCTGTTGCCAAAATTCTTCAGAATTACTGAAAGTGAGCAAATATTAGCACTCGTGCAGTGAGGGATATGTTTTGAGTTTTATTTTAGCACCATTTTTTTCAAAGATAAAGAGTTTGCTTAGTCAGTATATATTTTTCTGCAAAACTGGTTTCGAAATGGGGGGCAGGGTGGTTTAGTGGTTAGCACATTTGCATCGCATCTCTGGAGCTGGGGGTGCGATTTCTGCCTCTGCCCAGTGTGCACCGAGTTTGCATGTTCTCCCCATGTTCCGCTGGTTTCCTCCGGGTACTCCGGTTTCCTCCCCCAGTCCAAAGACATGCATTTCCAAATTTTCCGTAGTGTGTGAGTGTGTGTGTGAGTGTGTGTGCGATTGTGCCTTGTGATGGGTTGGCACCCCATCCAGGGTGTCCCCCCACCTTGTGCCCCGAGACCCTGGAATAGGATAAGTGGTACAGAAAATGGATGGATGGATGGTTTCAAAATGATCAGTACCCTCACAGTTAATACCTGCTGAAGCCCAACCTAGAACTTTTTCTTGTAAGATTGTAGGTTGGAGATGCCTGTCTGCCCCTTCAATGTAGTCCACGTCATATCTTTTTGAAAGATTTACAGTCAAGTTCAAACCTTCTGTGTGTATTAAAGTGGGGCTTGTTTTGTGCAGTTCTTCCTAACAGCTTGTTTTTATGGTGATGGCATCTAATGGTTGCACTTCAAAGCTTCAATCTTCAAATAGGAATCTAAAACTAAAGCAACAAAACTGTGCAGCTCTGAAACTTGTGATCTTTTGGTTTTTACTTCCTCACTATGTAGCGGGAGATAAGCTTGATAATCTCCAATAATCATGCAGCTGACCGTATTTACTAAACATCTCTAACTTACAATCTCCTGTACTGGCTGAATCCCAGACACAGTGAAGACGGGTTCCATTTTAAAGGTGTGCAGATTTCGTCAAGGATTCCTCAAAGACACTACACAGACCCTGCCTTGGACTAATCAGGCTTTTGTACAAGCAGCACCAATCATCTGGCCTTGGATTTGTCTGTGTACATAGAGACACATCAGTTCCCCTTCGCCTTGGCCACGAAGAACTGAGAGATATGAATAATTTTCAAAGCTTTCAACAAGGATATCTGTAGATTGCCTCGTCTGCACTGTGTCTTTGTAACTGTAGCTGTAGTCATGTAACTAGTTTATGTCCTGTCTTTCTGACTGTCAGCACATCTGCTTTTGATGTACATTGCTGACATTTACAGAACCAGGGAGGTCAGTTTTTGATGATGTCATTGCTTGTGAACATCTTATAACTGACCGTTCCCACAAGAAAATAGAGACATTATTAGAATCCAGTTATTTTAATGTGGGAAGGTATTTCCCATAAGGAGTTCATTATCTATGTTCCTGATCATTTCTTTGCCCTCAAGTTTATTTCCATTTACTTGTTTAGTTAGTTTGTTTTTTTTAAAAGAAAGATAATATAGCAACACTGTAGTAGGTTCCCTTTGGTATGAATCGCATCATTCTTCTCTTGGTCATTTCCTTCCTTTTATCATTCGATTGCCAGCTCAGAACGAGATACAGGTCTTCACAAACACAATTCTGACTTTATGGTTTATTTACAGTGGGGTCCAAAAGTCTGAGAGCACTCGTAAAAATACTTCAATTTTTCTCATTTGATGCAACAATTTTCAGTACAAATTACAGTGGGAATAGAAAAGAATCACCCCCCTTTAAAATAATCACATTTTGTTGCTTTCCAGCCTGAAATGAAGACGGACACAGTTTTTGTTTTATCCAGATGTATTTACTCAGTGCAACTTATAACATCCAAGTGAAAGATATAACACCAACATGTCAGAAAAAAAAAAAAAATAAAATAAAAAATTAAAAACCAGAATCACTGAGTTGGAAAAAGGATCACCCCCTTGCTTTAATTTGCCTTAATTTTTTAATTACAGCCTTTAGTCTGTTGGGATATGTCTCTACTAACTTTGCACATCTAGACTTTGCAATATTTGCTCACTCTTCTTTGCAGAACTGCTCAAGTTCAGTTAAATTTGATGGTGACCGTTTGTGGACTGCAGTCTTCAAGTCATTCCACAGATTTTCAGTGGGGTTTAAGTCTGGGTCTTAGATCTTAAGTCGTCGTCGTCTCCCCGATTTTCATTGTGGCTCTAGGTGTTTGGACTCCACTGTATATCTTTCTGTTTTTGTATGTGCTTAACCTAATAGCATATTTCCCTTTATGGCTTTTGTAGAAGCCCACAGGAAGTCTACACCCTTTCTTTGCTGCTTGTGGCAGTTTAATCAACTATCAAACTCAGTGTAGAGTTATAATTTAGTATCCGTAGAGTCTGTCTATCACTGGACTGCAGATTATACTTATTTGCTAATATGGGCTCATAAAATATGAATGCAGGCTCAGTGTGTCAATATTTTATGAAGGGAAACATTAAAGAGCAATGACATCAGCACAGAAGGGTTTTGTTTTTGTTTTTGTTTTTTTAACCTCTCCTCCTACGTGGTTTTTGTCCCTGTGTTATTTTGGACTTTAGCACAGACATCACCCCATCATGTTAAAACCGACCATGTTTTTATCAGAAATGTGTGACGAGGGCGATCTTTGGTGGCTTTTAGTACCGTTCATGAAAATTGTTCACGGTGAGGAAGTGGGAAACGTTTTATTTTTAATGAGAAATGTTTTCATTTTGATTGGCATTTTAAGGACATCAGGGCTGGAGCCTGACTATATTCAGATCCTGAGCTTTCTCAGGTGATATGAGTCATTATTTAAGTTTTTCATTTTTCCATGTATTTATTTCAGAGCCCTTGGTGGCCACTGCTTCCCCCGCACCCTCTTTCTGAGAGGGTGAATGACTCATCAGATAACATGCACTTTCTCTCCATCTGATTATGGACCTGTACATAGGCATACCTGAAGAAAGAGAGACAGTAATGTAATAAAACAGGCATATAATTCTTACTCTGATCATTTAGCTTTCATATGCTATGGTTGAAAATTGCACGTAGACAGACAATGCAGTAAGATATTTACTTCTGTGTATTAAGCAAAAGCTGACTACCTTCTCCTCATGATTACTGGAGGTTGCGATAACTGTGTTTAGTGATAAAGAGAATGAGGAGAGTAGGAAGGAGAATCGACATGTTGGTGCAGACATGCACAGGTCACAGATATTGCTGTTTTATGTTGCAGGGTGTGTCAGGTTGCCCTACGTATCATCTGTTTCATGATTAAATCATCACTTGTGTCTGTATGAGCAAGAACGGCTTCATGTTAACCGTCGTTATTGCAGTCACGTTGAGAAAGCTTCTCATGGCACATGGTCAGTTCAAATCCACTTATTCAGTTAAGACTTAAGAGCCTTTACATCTACTGTACATCAGAAAGAAGCACGGATTAGATTGTGGGTTCTTGCATGGAAACAACTG
Source organism: Cranoglanis bouderius (assembly GCA_023630585.1). NCBI lineage: Eukaryota > Metazoa > Chordata > Actinopteri > Siluriformes > Cranoglanididae > Cranoglanis > Cranoglanis bouderius. The sequence continues at coordinate 18,017,481 of CM042543.1, read as the reverse complement.
TCAAAGCAGACCAGTTTGTGTGTGTGTGTGTGTGTGTGTGTGTGTGTGTGTGTGTGTGTGTGTGTGTGTGTGTGTGTGTGTGTGTGTGTGTTTCTCTCCACTCCGCATACCGTTTGGATCTGGAGCTGTCCCTTCTGAGTGATATAAGCAGGAGATTAGGAGAACACGGAGCAGAATGAACAACAGCCTGTCAGCACATCAGTGTTAAAGCTGCGAGCCACAGACATTCCCGTTATGCGCTTTAGTGGCCCTTACAGTTATGAGAATGAGATGTTTTAAAGCAGAGGATACATTTGGGATAAATATTGTTTCTTTATTACTGTTACCTTCCCTAATGTCCATTCACATGAGCTCTCAGTGAGGTATTGTTTTTTTTAAGTTTGTAAACATGCATGTTTGCTTACAGTTATCAGCATGTGGCCTGTTTTAGGGCTTTATTGCTATAATAATAATAGTAGTAATAATAATAATAATAATTATAATTATTATTATTATTAGTAGTAGTAGTAGAAGGAGTATTATTATTATTATTATTATTATTATTATTATTATAAGTAGTAGTTGTAGTAGTAGTAGGAGGAGGAGGTGTATTATTATTATAGTATTATTATAATAAGTAATAGTTGTAGTAGTAGTAGGTGGTGTAGTAGTATTAGTATTATTAGTAGTAGTAGTAGTAGGAGGAGGAGGAGCTGTAGTAGTACAGTGCCCTCCACTAATATTAGCACCTTTGATAAATATGAGCAAAGAAGGCTGTGAAAAATTGTCTTTATTATTTGATCTTTTGTTAAAAAAAAATTCACAAAAATACTCATGGATATCAAACAATTGCAAACAAAACACAGATGTATCAACAAAAAAAAATCTTTATTAAATATAGGTCTGCAACAATTATTGGCACCTTTTTAGTCAATATTTTGTGCTACCTCCCTTTGCCAAGATAACAGCTCTGAGTCGTCTCCTATAATGCCTGATGAGGTTGGAGAATACATGGCAAGGGATCTGAGACCATTCCTCCATACAGAATCTCTCCAGATCCTTCAAATATCCAGGTCCACGCCGGTGGACTCCTCTTCAGTTCACCCCACAGGTTTTCTATGGGTTTCAAGTCAGGGGACTGGGGTGGTCATGGCAGGACCTTGATTTTGTGGTCAGCAAACCATTTTGTGTTGATTTTGATGTATGTTTTGGATCATTGTCCTGCTGGAAGATCCAACCACGGCCCATTTTAAGCTTTCTGGCAGAGGTAGTCGGGTTTTCATTTAATATCTGTTGATATTTGATAGAATCCGGTCAAATCTCGGCGTGTAGAGGGCAAGGCCGAAAATCACTTCTGAATGCACGTGATCTCCGATCCCTCAGACATTACTGTCTTAAAAACCGTCATGAGTCTGTAATGGAGATCCTGACATGGGCTCGGGAATACTTTGGTAAACCTTTTGTCAGTCAACACCATTCGCCGCTGCATCCACAGAGTCAAGTTAAGGCTTTACTGTGCAAAGCAGAAGCCATACATCAACACTGTCCAGAAGCACTGCCGTTCTTCACTGGGCTCGGTCTCATCTGATATGGACAGTAGCACAGTGGAATCGTGTTTTGTGGTCCGACGAGTCAACATTTCAAATAGTTTTTGGACAAAACAGCCGTCGTGTTCTCTGGGCCAAAGAGGAAAAGGACCATCCAAGCTGTTATCAGTGTCAGGTCCAAAAGCCAGCGTCTGTCGTGGTATGGGGTGTGTCAGTGCCCATGGCATGGGCAGCTTGCACATCTGTGAGGGCACCATTAATGCAGAAAGATATGTACACATTTTGGAGCAACATATGCTGCCATCCAGAGCAGGACAACGCCAAACCACATTCTGCCTGGATTACAAGTGCATGGTTGTGTAAGTAGAGAGTGCGGGTGCTAGCATGGCCTGCCTGCAGTCCTGACCCGTCTCCGATTGAGAACGTGTGCTGCATTATGAAGCACAAAATAAAGCAATGAAGGCGCAGCTTAAGAAATGCATAATGGATTGGAAATGGGGGGAAATTCCGCTTGCTAAACTTAACCAACTGGTGTCTTCAGTCCCAAACGCTTAATAAGTGTTATTAAAAGAAAAGGTGATGTTACACAGTGGTAAACAGTCGACTGTCCCAACTTTTTTGGAGTGTGTTGCAGTCATCAGGAAAACATCAAATAACATGTTAATAATGTGTTTTCGATATAGTACAGGGTGAATTGAATTGTCAAATAAGTCTTTTTGTTTTTTGTTTTTTTTTGCATTTTTCCATACCCCGGAATTGGGGTTGTATTAGTAGTAGGAGGAGGAGGAGGAAGTGTAATAATAATAATAATTATTATTATTACTCTTGTTTGAAATCCTTTAAATGTAAAAATAATATAGCTTAAAAGATTGCTTTTTGTATAAGCAGTACTTTCTTTTAATATTTCTCTTGGTATTGACGGTTTAAACTGAAGGAGTCACACCCATCTGTTGTTTTCTCTCAGTACCTCTGGGTCAATGAGTGACTAAACTTTACTACAGCAGCCTCAGGGGAATTCAAGTGCAATATCACTTTCATAAGCATATACTGTATCTCTAGCCGTGTGTGTGACCCATTTTCCTGAGCAGCTCAGCACTGCCTAATTGACCCAGTGTGCATTTCAGTTTTACAGCCCTCTTTATCTCTGTCTCAGCTATCTAATGCCATCTGGACTATTATTATTCATGCATACAACAGAGTCTGAACGCTAGCACCTCTAAAATTGTGAAACTAATATAGATGGTCTTGTTGATAGATTATTCTTTTTATTAGAGGCATCAGACCAGAAAGTGCAGCATAAGCAGTGTAGCTCATACAGCGCAATGTGAATGTCATTGTAAAATATCAGCTTCACCTGCGAAGAAGTAAATGTCAAGGGATCAGCATACAGTGTGCAGCTATTAGCATAATGTGAAATCCAGATCTTTTTGCGGAAGATGTTCAGCATTAGTTAAGCTCCTGTCTTCATCTTTGCCTTCAGCTTGACCTGAGCCAGCCTCTGGAGGAGCAGGGCCCGTTAGACGTCATCATCCACAAGCTGACAGATCTGATCCTGGAGGCAGACCAGAACGACACGCAGTCCCTGTTACTGGTTCAGCGTGTGCAGGTGAGAACTGGCCACCATACAAACGTTATTATGCTTCATTGCCTGCCAGCTAATATTTTTCCATATTAAGGAGTAAAAGGAGAGAAGGCAGGTTAGTCTAGCTGGTATAGGGACTGATATGCCATGCCATTGTGCTAAATGCATTTGAAAAGAACCAAACATGTTCCCCAAAGGACCAGTTGCACCAGAAGTGTTTCTTGTGTCGTCTTACAGAACAGATGTTCTAATTTGAAACAGCATTTAAGTCAACACTAGCTGCATGAGATGAGAGTCGTGCGAGTGTGGTTTGTTTTCTTTCTTTTTTTTTTCCTACCTCGAATTTCTCCCAAACGTCGCCAGGGAGAGTGAAGGCTAAAGGTCGATTTACACTTTTGCATTAATGCATATTTCTGTCACAATTCAGAGAGGGGGATCATGGGTAATCGTGGAATGCAAAGACGCAGAGATGTGCTAGCGTGCCGTCCTCCCACAAGCTGACTATGCATTTTGTGTCTCTTCAGTGCTATGCTGGGTGAACACTGATTGGTTGGCTGGGAGGTAAACAATAAAATGCTAAACAATATAGTGAGGTTTATTTTTTTTCCCCAGCATGTTAAAAAACAAAATAAAACAAAATTATGTCTGTGTTATCTTCTATTTATTAATCCTACAGTGAAACAAGAAGCATACTTCATCCTTTGTGAGCATCTGCGCATGACGTCCTGACGTCCTTTACACATGCACATGCACATACACATGACGTCCTTTACATGACGACCTTTACACATGCTTCCTCTGAGACACGTGAAGCCAGCCGACTGCAGCTTTTTAAACTGCTACTCATACTGCGTCACAAGGCAGGGTAACACACTCTGAGGAAAGCACTATCTGCCCTCTTCCACATACTGTGCATGATGCCCATGATTGGCTAGTGTCAGTATGATTGACAGGGGAGAGAGTAATGCCATCCCTCCCACATAGAGAGCACAGCAAATATTGCTGCCTAGGCTCCTGGCCACGGATGGCTGTGGCATAGTTGGGATTCGTACTCACTCTCAATTTCCTGACGATATGTCAAATGCTTGAACCCTTTAGGTACGTTCGCATATACAGCGACTCACAGCGACAAAGGGACCGGACACCATTCATTTTCAATGAGAGCTGGAGACTTCCAGCAATATGAGTGACAACGAATGCTGGCGACTAGATGTGGGTGTTTCCAGCGATGCAACAAAGTTGAGAACAATGGAACTTTATGCAAATTTGGAGCGACTTGCTGCAGCGACTACCAGTCGGAGTGAAGACAGTAGAATGCACGTGATCAGTGATCCACCATGCTGCCTGCGAGTCCAAATTGTATTGTGGACCCAGACAGCCTGGCGCTTGCACTTTCTCTGTCCCTACTGAATGTTTAATTTTAGCGGCAAGAAAACTGGTTTGTTGTCAAAACTGGAATGCTAGCTGCCTCACCCACTGAGAAATATTACTAGACAAAAGAGTAGTAGGAACGCCTACTGGTGACGTCGTAGTACAGTGACTCGTGACTTGCAGCGGTAATATCGCTGTATGTGTGAACGTACCTTTTCTGTTGCGCCACTCGGGAGCTGTGCATCTATTCTGATGCTCTGTGTCTACTTTTTTTTTTCACTTCCACCTTATACGCAGTGTGTAGTTTGTTTTAAGGAATCAGAATCTACTGACTTGTAGCTGGCTGAAAAGCAAAGAATTTGTATAGTAATGATACTTATTCTACTAACATGGGGAATGTCGTGAATACGCAAGTTAATTTTCTTTACAAAAATAAAGATAATGTTGTGGCAGTAATGCATGCAGAACATACAGTGTGGATTGCATAGAAAGCTGCTTAAGCTGCACAGACATGTCGCTTTACTGTATGTCTGGCCTCCAGTAACACTTAGGACCCATCTATCATGCTACATTTATGAACATATAAGGAAGTGGATGCTTGTCCTGCTTCACTGAGACATATCTCAAAGTATAAATCTTTGCCTGTGAGAGGGTGCAAAAAGGGAAAGAGGCTGCATGGCACTGATCCTAACTGTTAGTGGACAACCATAGTTTGGATTAGGAAGAGGAAAGTTGGCTCAAATCAAAGTCACAATTAATCCCCATTTTATTCAGACCATGTTTTATAAAGACTTTCTTTTTTTTTTCCAAAAAAAAAAAACAAAACTCTGAGTAAATTAGAGCACAACAAACCACACTTTGTTGTACATGATAAGGATGTATAATGGTTCTTATGAGAACTCCATACACCGTTTATTATAAGCTAACTATAGTAGGCGAAGTAATTCAAGGGCTTTATAAACATTTTAGTCAAATCTACTGAATGTAATTCTGTGATTTCGAAATTTCAACCTCTTTCATGCAAAAATGTTATTGCAAGCTGCTTGAGAAAGGATATTTCGTAACATGGATTGTGCTGCACTGTTCTTTGCATGGAGGTGAGTGAAAAGTAACAGATGAGTAAGTAATAATCAAGGATTCAAGGCTGTGTCCCCAAACCACGTAATGCACTATAATGTCTAAATAGTAACGCCGCAGTAATATCCTGTTTAGTATGTAGTTTGGGATGCGGTGTAAATATTCACGACTCACGGCTGCACGGTATTACAGAAGTGTTATGAGAATAAAAACGTCATTGTGTGCATCAGTCCAACTGTCACAGTTACTGAGTACTAAGTAAAAGCGCAAAACCTTATTTCCAACAAGAGATTGTCTTTTAGCTGCTGTCAGCTGGTTAGCTATTACCGTGACAGCTTGTGCATCACAAAGCTGCTGGAATGTGTATGTTTATTCTGTAAGCTTATAAACACTATGCAACCTCCAGAATGAACTAGTGTTCATACTAGTGTAATCTCAGAGCACGCTGCATGCACCAGACATTTTACATTTATGGCATTTTGGCAGACGCCCTTATCCAGAGCGACTTACATTTATTTCATTTATACATCTGAGCAATTGAGGGTTAAGGGCCTTGCTCAAGGGCCCAAAAGTGGCAGCTTGGCAGTGCTGGGATTTGAACTCACAACCTTCTAATCAGTAGCCCAACGCCTTAACCACTGAGCTACCACTGCCTAACGTGACCATGCGGCTTTCCTTGAGGTTCTGCGCATCTCCCAAGACTGTTCGATTCAGCTAGCCTGTACAGTGGGTATAGAAAAGAATCACCCCCCTTTAAAATAATCACATTTTGTTGTTTTTCAGCCTGAAATGAAGACGGACACAGTTTTTGTTTTATCCAGCTGTATTTACTCACTGCAACTTATAACATCCAAGTGAAAGATATAACACCAACATGTCAGGAAAAAGAAAAAAGAAACTAAAAAACAGAATCACTGAGTTGGAAAAAGGATCACATTTTGTTGAACCACCTTTTGCTTTAATTACAGCCTTTAGTCTGTTGGGATATGTCTCTACTAACTTTGCACATCTAGACTTTGCAATATTTGCCCACTCTTCTTTGCAGAACTGCTCAAGTTCAGTTAAATTTGATGGTGACCGTTTGTGGACTGCAGTCTTCAAGTCATTGAGTAAATACAGCTGGATAAAACAAAAACTGTGTCCGTCTTCATTTCAAGATGAAAAGCAACAAAATGTGATTATTTTAAAGCGGGGTGATTCTTTTCTATACCCACTGTAAATGTACTTTGTTCTCCAGATTGTCTAAAAGGTTTGGCAAGAGCTGGCTAGCATGCCAGCTAAAACCCAGACCAGATGATCAATGATGAGTGATGACAAATCATTCCCTCTTGCCCAATATAACCGAGCATTAAATTACGAAAAAATAAGGGGGAACTTGTGATACAATGTTACATGCTTCATAATGGTGGATAAATCAGCTGCTAATATTCACTAGCTTCCCCCTAGTTATTTTTTTGACCACTGATTCAATATTGTCATTTTTCAAATCCTGCACACTGTTGCTTTAAATAGGTGCATCTACAAAATGTATTTGAGACATTTTGGTAACTTGCATACATACTGTATTTTATAATGATTAAAAATGATTAAAACCAGATGGTTAGATAATACATTACCAACCTACAATGTGACATGATTACACAGTTTTTTATGTGCACCAAGAGGTCAGGCTTCTTTCCCCTTTTAGATGATGACTTCCACATATGTGTGTGTGTGTGTGTGTGTGTGTGTGTGTGTGTGTGTGTGTGTGTGTGTGTGTGTGTGTGTGTGAATAGAGAAGTAACAGTAGAGGAAGAACAGTCTTTCATAAAGGAGAACAATCCTAATCCATATTATTTAGAGCTGGTAATAGACTGTCTTCTGTAAAATCAGTCTGACTACCAAAATATATATATATATATAAATAAATTAGAGTAGTCATTTTATTTAATGCCAGCATGATTGCCTTACATAACACTTTTCTTGCTTTGAATCTGTGCTGGCAAGATGTGTGCTGTGCATTCCTGTTCACATGCTGATGCTCCTGTTGACAGCAGACATGCATGAACAGCACATGTGCGTACATGCTTGAAGGTTTTGGGAGCTTGTGAAAAGATACACGATTTCTTAAAATTAGAAGAAAGAAGGAAAGTGATAGTCACCATAATCGCCACAGTTTCTTCAGATCTTCAGGTTTCTTTGCGAGAAATGAGTAAAACAGGCAAAGGAAGAAACAGAGTGTGAATGCAGAGTGTATTTGTGAGCATTAAAGAGTGCAACGAGACTTAAAAGGAGGATGTTATGTACAAAAGAGAAGCTCATGCAGATCTGACAGCTTTGTGCTCAGTGTGAGTGATGTAACAGAGCCCAGGGTGCGTGTGTGTGTGTGTGTTTGTGTGTGTGTGTGTGTGTTTGTGTGTGTCTGCATTCACAAGTGGTGCTTTAATTTAGTTTTTTTTTTTTTTTTTTTTTTTTAAAGGCTGTGCAAAGCTGATGGCCATTGTCTCCTTATTATGCATTTGTACTCTAATATAACTATAGGTAGATAATACCAAAATAAACTAGATAGCAGCCCACAATTCTGTGTTTTTAGGAATGTAACCTTTTCTCCTGGATTTGCAGGACTATATAGATGCTCACCCTGAGACCATAGTGCTGGATCCACTCCCAGCCATAAGGACACTGCTTGACCGCTGCAAGTCTTACCAGCTGGTCCACCGAATAGAGGCCTGCATGCAAGGTATAGCCAGTGCCTGTACTTTCTTTTTTTCTTTTCTTTAATTTTCATCTTCATTTTAGTTGCAGTGTCCAATGCAACTTGTGATGTGTATTATATCGGCTTCTCTGAACCTCTTGAAAAGAGCTGTAGACATGTCAAAATAAGCCATTATCCCTTTACTTAAATTAGACAGTTCTCAAAAGGATGTAGATATAGAGATGGGTTATGAATGAAATGAAAAGCTGGTGGCTTTGTTATGCTCTGGGGGGCATTTATCTGCCATGATGTGGGTCCATGTGTCCCCTTAGAGGGAAGGTTCACTGCATGCCAGTTTAAAGTTAGTCTAACTGATCGCCTTTATCCGATGATAAAATATCTCTATCCTGATAGAAGTGGTCTCTTCCCGGATGACTCTGCACTGAATAGCTTAATAAGTATGAAAATGATGTAAATCATAAGATAAGGCCTTCACAGTCACCTGATCTCAACCAGTTGAACACCTATGGGAGATTTTGGACTGAGGGGTTTGGCAGCACTCTCCACCACCATCATCAATACACTAAGGTGGTCTTCACACCGGTCACGTTTGCTGCGGTCCGAATACGAGTGCGATTGTTCCCGGCGCCCCCCGGGAATCGAGGGACAGTTTCACTGCAACCGAACTCAGACCGCCTCCTACAGGTAGTCTCAGGTCCGCATGACAGCTTTCACATTACCAATTTTTCATGCAAACCGTGGTCTGTTTCGGACTAAACTGCCAGTGTGAAAGCCCCCTAACTGAGGGAATATCTTTTGGAATAATGATCAAATAATCATCAGTTTCAGAGACTTGTAATGTGTTTTCACTCCTATTGGTCTGATTCTAAATCAGAGCGTAATTGATACTTTTGGTTTGGTTTTGTATCACACTGCACATAAACAAACCAAAAAGGGAAAAAAATGGGTAGGGATCGAAATTTACTACTAAAACTCTTAATGTTTCATTCATTGGTCAGAAATACAATGACAGAAATGAATGAACTGAGTACAAGCGCAGTGCTAGAGCTTAATAAGTAATTCGTTAATTATTTTGAAAGTTTAAACATTATGTGTATCGCATAAAGCATTTGTTTTGCTTGTTAAGCCAAATATCCAGAACAAAATAGCATTTCTACAGTGCTACAGCTCTGTCCTTTGGCTCAGTTTACTCCTCGCATATCAGTTTAGTAGCTCGTGCTGCCCGTGACCCAACATACACTGCATGTTGGGTTCACTTCCTGCACTTGATACGCTGTGATTCAGGGTCAAATCACTTTCTCACTGCAATCACTTCCGTGCTACAGTTAACTTGGAAACAGACCGAGACCACCCAGTCATTTTGGTCAATGGCCGATGTGTTTGCCGTGTTCACACCTGCCTGAGGGGGGAAAATGCACCGGAGTTCGATTTAAACCGTCTAAACACTGCATATGTGAAAGCATCTGTAGAATCTATGCCAAGGTGGACTGAAGCTGTTCTTGGTGGCTCAGCTGCTAGCGGAACCTACTTAACACCCTTTATGCTGGTTTTTCCTTTAATTTGTCACCCATTCGTGTCTGTGTTTGTCCACTTTCTGCTTTTCAACACAAATATTTTCCAGAAAGAGGAATCCTGAACTGGCACAGACCTGTGCACACATGGTGTATGTGTGTGTGTGTGTGTATGTGTGTGTGTGTCTATATTTGTCTGTGAGCATTCTGTGAGTCCTTTACTTTGCAGTCACACATGGCAGATGGTTATGTAACTAAATCATCTGTAAGTTTCCAGTCTGTTTCTGTTCCTCTCTCACATGTCATTGTCATGCATAAATTTTCTAGTAGTTATGTTAAGTATTTAAGGTACAAAATTGTTTGAACTACATGGTGTGCTGAGATTTATCATCAGATTGAAAATGTGCTGCCGTAGGTCCTGCATTCATGACTGCAAAGTGTTTCGTATTTGTCATGCGAGTCCCATTATTCTTTGCTAATGAATATGCAGCTCTCAGGTAAGCACAAAGACAATGTGTAGCTGCGAGAGTAATTAAATAAAAGGAGAGAGCTATTGTCAGGTTTCTTCTCATTCACGTTTTGAACTCATGGTACATCTAAATGGCACTGTGTGCTACTATTGTCAATACTGCTTTTGTCTTTAAGTTGAATAATAATAGAAGGGTGTAGCTGACACTCAGTCAGGGCTTTACTTTACTTTATAGGTGTGTGCTATATGGTGCACGTAGGAGTGTTTAAAAAGTGAGGTCTATTTGAGATTATTATTTATCTATTTGAGGTCTTATTTTAGATCATACACAGGTACAAGCCATCAGGATGAATGCTGTGTTTGTATTCGTGCACATGCTCTGTGTTGCTCCAGCTATGTTACAGTAAGAGGTCCTGTGGTGTGATAAGTGGCTCTCTACAGAGAAAGTGAGTGAGTCTGACCAGGCTTTCCTCCATATGACTCATTCTCAGTGCACCTTGCTCTGCCTAAACATTGTCCACTCCTGTCTCATGTCATATCTCTGTGAACTCGACAGGACAAGAGCATAACTTATACTTTTGAAATCATTTCCCCTAGTTGTGTTTATGTGAGCCCTGTGCTGGCCTCCTGTTGTTTGTGCTGATGGCAAAGAGCTTTGCACTTTAAAAGGCCAGACTTCTCCTTTGCACTGTCAAACACCACCCTCCCAGCCTCATCGCTTCACGTAGGCGGAGAGCATGTGTAAATATAGTAATTTATGGATATCGCTGTTCCTTTCTAACTGTTGACTTTGCTGATGTTTTAAGACACATTTTTTCTGTTAAGGATCTAAACAGAAGATTGCTCATGGTGGGCCATGAAAGTGTGTGATAGGTAGGCAGAACCAGCAGATTCTAGTTTTCTTCCTGCTCTTGTTATTATTATCAATTATATAATTTATGTGGAGTTGAGGGAAGTCTATGGCTTCAATATAAGGCTTTGTAAACGAAAAACTTTGCTAAACAGAACGTACAGTACTGTGCAAAATTTTAGGCACCCTGTTTTTTTTAGTACAAACTTTTTGCTATAGATTTTTTATTTTATGACTTCTACATTATCAAGTCAGTACAAAAACATTTTAGATCCCCAAAAATTTAGTTTTCTAGCACAAAATTAAATGTTACAGAAAAATGTTTGTATGTCATTAAAGAAAGCAGCATATTACATAAGAGACCACAATGAAGGCTGCTGGGTTTTGCTGTAAACATAAGAAGTAAGTGTGAAAGTCAAAGTCTCCAGAAGAACTGTGTCTGGTTCTGCAAGATGCTCAATAAAACTTACCAGCTCATTTCCTTATAAAACTGCACAAATTGTAGAGGAGACTACTATTTTTATTTTTATTTTTTTGTCACACCAAATACTTTACTGCTTTACAAAATTTACTACTGTTTACGGTATTTATTTTTTCAAATGTAGAAACATTTTTATTATTTTGAAGCCATCTTTGCTCTACAGCATTTCTTGGCATGTGCCTAAAACTTTTGCACAGTACTGTATGTTCCAAGTGTCATCATTTATATTGTAAATTCCTTATGTAAAATATAATTTACAGCTAGGTTTTCCAACTATCCTGTATTTACCCGGGTTGTCCCTTTGTTTGGGTAAAAATTGTCTCGTCCCATGCGGGACTTACCCTGTCCTGGAAAACAACACCAGACGTTAAAACAGAACTTTTTGGAATCACTGCTGTAGGGCACAATCAGGCCTATGCAGCATTTGCAACAAGGTTAATGTATCTACAGATGTAAAATACTCTCGTGTTGTAATTTACACAAATGCTAGCATGTTCTTTCCTGAGTGCTTAACTTGCTTTTGTTGTCCAACACATCATAAAATGGAGGGGCCTGTCAGGAAAAAAAAGACAACTACAACAAGCAGTGGGAAGAAAAAAAGCCATGGGTCATGGGCCTGTAAGTGCTGATCCAACCAAAGCATTCTGTACCACAGGGTGTCCCAAAAATCTCCATACACAGGGGAATTTAACACTTTTTAGCACGTCTTTCAAGTTTATATATATATATATATATATATATATATATATATATATATATATATATATATATATATATATTTTCAGATATCATGTAAGAATGTCTTTGACAAAAGAAGAAGGTACTGGAATCATTCTCATGGCTGGATCGGGAAGCTGTCGCAAGGTTGCGATGAACTTTAACAGAACCTTGGCAAGCACATCACACACGACACTTTTGACAGCCTTTTAACAAATTCAAAAAGACTGGAAGTGTTGCGAACCAACCAAGAAGTGGACGTCCACCAACATCCATTGACGAAGGCACAACCGATGTGGTGCTGGCGTACATAGTCCCCTGTGTATGGAGACTTTTGGGACACCCTGTATATGTCGTAAGGAGTTATCAATTAGCCACGGGGGTGAAAATGAGCTGACACAGCATACCGCTACTGAGATGCACAAGAAAGCCACACAAGCTGAAGGTGCAAGCAATATTACTACATTCTTTATTGCAGATATATTAAATAATGTAATACCTAACGGGTATAACATAACAGAATCACTGCTTGTGAAGCTTCATATGGATGGTTGGTCTGGTTAAGCTTAACAGTGCTCCCTGTCATGTCTCGAACGCTGTAAAGAAAATGCACATGCAAAGAACGAAAGCAGAATGATTGCTATGAATGTTCTGGAACCAAAGACTAGAAGGAATCTTGAATGATCTTCGACCCAAAGGTGAGCCTGGATATCCTCAAACAAGGGGAACCAAAAAATGTTTCCAGTGTGCCTAACATATTTTACGGTGTCTGATTGAGTGCAATGCAAGCTTCTTGACATTTATTAAGAAAGTGATTGAAAACAAGTTGTCCAGCCCACATTGCTCATAACACATGCAAGCATGCCTGCGATCAGCTGTCACTGGACAGTGAGTCAATGGTTTTAAAGATATACAACCATTTTTCAGTATCTACTTCACAACAAGAAGACCTGTGAGGATTTTTAAACTTTGTTGAGACTGAGTGGCAAGAAATCCTGCTCTGTATGCTCTGGCTTTCTCTTTATCCAGCTGTTGATTGTGTCCTTCAAAGCTGGCCAGCCTGCAGTACTGCATACTTTAGCTCATTAGGGGAGACCTGCCCTTTTGCACTGAGAGAGTTTTGAAAATGAAGGGAAAACCTGCACTGCTGAAACTGACTTTTTCCAATGTGTTTTTGGCCGGCTTGTGAGAAAACTGGAGGGAACAAAGCTCTGTATCAAGTTTATGAGGAAGTCAGAAAGTTCAGAATGAAAATGTTGCAGAGAAAACAGGAGAGCTCCCATCTGAAACAGGACTTTTTGCAGTTCTGTCACTTTGTTACTGCATGTATTGGCAAATGGTTTGATTTCTCACCAGATAATATGATGATAAAACTGAAACCCATTGGCCTGTGTGATGAGCTCTGCTTCCCTGATCTAGAGCAAGTAGTGATTGCTCTGAAAATGACAGAAACTGTCAATATGGACCAACTTTATGTAGAATTCTGTGCCAGTAGGGAAGAAATTGACAAAGCCAGACTCAAAATACACCAGTGAGAAATGGATAGCCATTTAAAAAAATAAAAAAAAATAGGGAAAGAGAACTTGACCAACGTGTTCCAGATCATGGCATTTGCTCTCCCTGTGCTAAAGAATGCTCGAACACATCTCTTGCCATGCAGATCGACAAGATGTTGTTTAGCATCAGTCAGGAGCAGCAAGAAATATCCATGGAATGATTAAGGTTTTCACATTGCAATATGTGCTTTCTTAGTTAAATATATGTATTTAGGACCATAATTATTTGGACATTGTCAAATTTATTATTTTAGCTGTCTATCCCAGTATATAGGAGTTGAAATTAAATAATGAGTATGCAGCCTTTATAGTGCAGACTTTCAGCTTTAATTTACATCCTAATCAGATAAACAATGTAGGGATTACAGCACTTTTTATTTGTAACCCCCCTGCTTTTTTAAGGGACCAAAGGTAATTGGACAGTTGGCTGCTCAGTGGTTCCATGGTCAGGTGTGTGTTATTTCCTTATTATTTCACTTACAATTAAGCAGATAAAATGTCTAGAGATGATTGGCATTTGCATTTGCAATCTGTTGCTGTTAACTCTCAATATGAAGTCCAAAGAGCTGTCACTGCCAGTGAAGCAAGCCATCATTAGGCTGAAAAATCAAAACAAACCCATCAGAGAGATAACAGAAACATTAGGTTTTGGTACAGTTTGGTACATTTTTAAAAAGAAAGAAAAAAACTCAGGAACACACAGAGGTCTAGAAGACCACGAAAAACGACTGTGGTTGATGACAGAAGAATGCTCTCTTTCCGTGGTGACAAAAAAAAAAAACCCTTTGCAACAGTTGGCCATATCAAGAACACCCTCCTGGAGAGATAGGTGTATAGGAGTGTGTCATCACTCAAGAGAAGTTTTCAGCAGAGTAAACACAGAGGGTTTACCACAAAATGTAAACCATTGGTAAGCGTCAAAATCAGAAAGACCAGATTAGAGTTTAACAAAAACATCTATAAAATCCTGCACGGTTTTGGAGCAACATCCTATGGACAGACGAGACAAAGATTCATGACGTTCACTAGTCACTGTTCCTGCTGTTATTCCTGTTCCGATTTTGCTGTCACATACAAAAACTGCACGTCGCAAAAGAGTTCTTTGGCTGTGAGTTTTTAGTCTTACAATGCGTGATGTGATGTGCTTACAGTCTGCCGATTTAGTGCCGTCGTGACTTAAATCAGCTGACGACAAAGTTCTGCCAGTTGTAGACATTTTTTATTCAAATCTCAATAAAGCTACAAATAGAATTAGAAATTCAAATGTAAATTAACGTTACCAGCGTACGTGTCTGCCCCCTTGTATGGTGTGTTGTAAAGATATCCTTATTACCTGAACACATTAAAGAATGGACATTGCATGATGTCCTCTTTTACCCAGCCACGACAACCTCCTTTTCTTTGCCAGGCATAACACCAACTGATGACGTAAGCAGAATGTCATTTTCTTTAATCGAGGGTTTATCGATAGAGCATCTTGATTGTATAATCTGACATGGAGAACACATTATCGTACAGTCTGTTACAGAACTCAGCTAAGATTTTATTGGGATCATCTTGTACAGTGTGACAAGTAATAATTAAAAAAAAAAAAAAAAAAAAATCACACTGTGTGAGACAGGTTTAAGAAGAGTATTACAGTTTTACATGCTAAC
This sequence comes from Cranoglanis bouderius, assembly GCA_023630585.1. Lineage (NCBI taxonomy): Eukaryota > Metazoa > Chordata > Actinopteri > Siluriformes > Cranoglanididae > Cranoglanis > Cranoglanis bouderius. Next base: position 18,001,991 of record CM042543.1, on the reverse strand, counting down.
ACATCATTCAAGGCATGTGAATTTCACTTAGACGTTACGGAAAGCTGAACATTCGTATGCCTCGTCTAAGACTTTTGCATAACTCATTTTGGACTCTTGTGATATTCCGAGTCAGGCAGAAAGACTCTTGCAGCACTTCTTGAGCCTTCATTTTAAACAAAAAAGGAATGACAAACTCCAAATTTAGTCATATTATGCTGGATGTCTTGATCCAGGATGAAACAGAATGGATTTGATTTATATAAATGCTGCTTTCTATATACTGGAAGGCAGTGAGATTCTGGCAGCACCTGACAATGTTTTTCCTGCCAGTTTAATGTTAGGGGCCAGTTTGGAATTAAGTAAATTTAAAAAAAAATATATATATATATATATATATGTTTAGTAGCTTTATGTTAGACCGTTGAAGTTTAAAGTTCATGTGGAACAAGTCACAGAAAATCCTATAAATATTCAGCTAAATTATTAAAATGATCTTAAATGATGTATTAGCAGATACATCTCTAATGCCCATCTTATGAAAGTCTAATATGTTATGACAACAATAGAATCAAAATACACTGTCAAACAAACTCCTGTTTCTAAGCAATGTTATCACACAGGAAGCTTTCAGCAGATTGGAAGATTTAGGTACAACACCAGCTGAGACAAGATTAGAGCCTTGGTGCATCTGGCCTTATTTTGTTGCCACAGAAATCCCTGAGATTGTGATCTGGTCTGTTGAGACAGTGTCGTAATTCAATTATTCAGCATTTTACAATCAAGTTCTAGTTATAATTGTCCATTTACTATATAGTGCATTTCTGGAAACTAGGAATGTGTTGGCTAGTCAAGGAATGGAAAGTGTGGGAGTATTTTAAGACATCCAGTGGGAAGTGAAATACACAATGTTGATTTTAAACACAAATTTAAGGTCTACTCCGTCCCATTAGTCAGTTTCTGGGCCTTCCATTCCGGTGTTTAAGCAGAAACAGGGCAGAACTCCAGACATCAGCTCGCCTTCTCAACCGTCCGGTAAACATTCCTCAAATGTCATGTAAACGTCTCAGCCGGCTCTTACAGGTCTGTAGAGCTGTGCGAGTGTTTAGACGGAGCTGGAGATTGATATTAAACTCTCCCAATTTTAATCCCAATCCTGACATGGTATAGAACCTGTGGACCTTATCACATCAGTTTTCCAGATCTTGCTTTTTTTCAAATTTGCAAAGCTTGAAATGGAGCTATATTTGACTAGATTTGGCCATTATTCAAATGCTTTTAATAACACTTTTGGCAAGTGGGTATTATTAAACGATTTAGTCCCTCTGAAGTGCCTTGAAATGCGCAGCGTTATTCGATGTGTTGACGTAATTTCCATTGAAACAGGAAGTCAGGGCGGGACATATCAAGTGGCTCCTCCCCATTTTTAAATAGCCAATAGCATTTAGCTTACCTCACAGCCCAGGCTAGGCCATAATTGATAGTACTATGGAAAAATGCCTGTCACAAAGTCATGAGCTGGCACAAGTACCTCCTTTTTCAAAGTGAATGAATTCAAGCTATTTCCTTCTTAACCAACTTACAGTTGCAAAACTGAATCAAACGCACCTGTTCAAACAGCCAAAGACACATCTACGACCTGTGCTTGCTGATATGATTTCTCTCACTCAACAACGGCAACTTCGGCAGGGTGATTTTTATGATGTTGGGGGCGGGACACTTCAGATTCTGGAGAGCATTTGATTGGACAGAAAATCTAATGAGAAGCTGAAGTGCAGAATGATGTCATCAAAATTGTTGAACCATATTGGTGGTATTGGAGAGAGACTGTACATTTTGAATGCATTTTGTCATTGTTTTGGAGCACACAAACTTATAGATAACCTTAAGGCTAACATTTTCATACTAAAAGCCGTCAAAAAACTTCAATTTTGATTTAATGGGGACTTTAAACTGAATGGTGTAAATCACAGAGTAACTTTAACAAAAATGTCACATATGCAGGGTACGCTGCTTCTACAAATCCTATGAGAACTAGGAAAAACCTAAAAAAAAACAAAAACAAAAAAAAACCTATAAAAGTGCATGGTCACGCTGCGAAAATTCTAGCTTGTCATTGTTTATCCAAATAGGTTGTTATCTGTGCCTGTTTTTACTGGCTAGCATGAAAAGTCTTATGTAAGCTTCCTCAGGAGTAGCAGAACAAAAGCTCAGGCTCTGTTGGTGGATACATGTTTGTGCTCTGATAAGAAAACCACAATGATTTATTTCACTTTCGATCCTACAGAATTTCTTGGGGGACAATAATATAGTCATTCAACAGCACAGCAACTGGCACAGCCAAACAGGAAGTGAAGTGCTAGCTCGTGTTTTCCTGTGTAATGCCAGGTTAAATCCTCTGGCACCTTTTTAACCAAAGAGTATTGACGCAGTGAGAGCAGTGTGTTGCATGGTTGCTTACAAAATTCAAGCAAGCATGTCACAAGCAAATGAGGATTTAGATAAATGGCTACTTACAAAAAATTTAGTTGATGAGTACATATTTATATGGGTTTCACTTCCTTTTGGCCATTCAACTCTAAAGAAAAGATGTATGAATAGTACTCAGGCAAGAGTAAGACATTATTTCTTTTATAAAACATCTTTTGATAACATTTTGTACATTTTTGTTTTATTTATAGTGACTATAGCTTTTATAAAGCCTGTACTGTGCATTATAAAGCCCTTAATCCTATAAAGGCCCATTAGCGCGCATGGTGATCTTATCGGACTGCTGTCATCAGTCTGATAAAGCTGTAGTCATGATTCTGTAGTATCAGCACCTTATCAAGCAGTGATAACAACACAAACCCTGCTGTTGGATGGCAAGTGAGTAGGCAGTAACATCGGCTGGCACACAGTGCACCGCAATAGGGCCAAGACATGGTGTTAATAAGGGATTAACTTAAAGCTACAGTGTGTACAATTATATTGTTAAAAATGGAAAAAAAAAAAAAAAAAGATAGAGTCAGAGGACAAAAGAAACATGATGTTCTTGAGTACCATAACAATCACAATCACAATTCACAGTCAGTGGTGTGTCCCTGGGTGACCCTAGGTGTGTTAGCATGGAACTGGTGGGAATTGTGTACACATAGATCATCCACCAGCTCAGATATGTCAAACATTATGCCCCAGCTTCAGCCACAAGCTCAAGGGAAAACAAGGGAAGGAGGAAAAGAGGAAACAGGACAGTTGTAAGTGATGGTGATAATGACGAATGAATTAAGGATAATTAAAGACAAACAAACCCACATCTAATTGTCCAATTTCGGTTTAATTTCACCTTATTACAAGACGAAATAATGGTAATAGTTAGTTAGGGTTAGCATGTTTTGGGTAGTGTTATCAGTTCTTAATGAGGGCTGAAATGCAATAGGTACCGGGAATGATGCATACAACACCGACGGCACCGCTTGGCAAGTACCGGTACTGTGTCTCTTGCTCCCGCGAATCAATACTTTACATTAGTTAATGCGTTAGTTAATATTAGTTAACAGTAGTTGAAGATGGACATTTTGTTTCCTCACCGAGATTTGATTTCCTATTTGTAAAACACACCATGAAGCTGTAAAAAATAAACACTTTATGTTCTGTTAGATGTGTTTTGACTACTTTTAAATGTACATTATATATATAATTATATCTGTAGGAGCCTATGAAATATTTTGTTAAAATGTTTATATTTATATGTGCTTATGTAACATTTTATGTTTTCCTATAATTATGTGATGACGTGGGCTTGACCTATCATGCCTACGTATTTTATTCAGGCAGCAGTCAGGGGAGCCAGAGGGGGTCCTGTTACGGGGGGAAAGGGACACAGTTTTGAGACTGTGTTCAGCAATTGTAGGGTAGCCCCTTTCATTCTTTGTTTTTCTACGTTCTTAATCATAAAGAAATTAAGTCTTCGAAATTCGCGATTTCTCCATGGAAGTAAAAGGTCACAACAAAATCTCTGGGTAACACGAAGACATAAACATAAATCTGTCAGAAGGGCCCCACACATTTATTTTGCCTGGGGCCCCCACATAATCTAGGTTTGCCTGTGTGTGTATCTGATCCACTGATCTGATCCAAACAGGCATGATAATACTGTTCTGTATTTCAGCCAGCTAGCTATCGCTAGTGGTCCTGCTTAGTACTATTAGCCCCAGAGATGTCTGATAAATCTTACATCCATCAGCTTTATCAAATCCTGACATTTTAAATACAGACATGTTGAAAGTTTCTGAGAGTATCCAATAACTAGTCAGTAAATGAATAGTAATGCATGTTATCCTTGGGCTGCCATATTTTTTCCCCCCCAATGAAACTGCTGTGTTGAGCAAAACTGCTACACATTGACAGATATTGATTCTTTCCTTTCATTCCCACAACAATGTTTACTAGCAAGATGCAGAACAGTGAGAGTACAGTATTTTCAAACAAAGCCTTGAACTCGTGGCTCATCTTGCACTCGGCCTATTGGCTGGCTCCTGTATTATGCAGAGGGAGTCAGGGCTCAGTGCTGTGTGGTCATTGTTTCTCTGCCACCAGAGTAAACAGGGAAGAGACTGAACCGATGAGTGAAGAGCTTTCAGAAAAGGCCATTTATAGTTGTTTCATGAGGGTGACTCAGGGTAACATCTGCTCCTGCCAAAACACACATTCCTGCTGAAGCAGAACATGATGAAGATGAAGCATCTTATTTCCCTCATGTTTGGTGTAATACAGAAATGAATTAATCAATTCAGCTAGATATACTGATTTAAAAAAAAAAAAAATTAATCTTCACTTATTTTTCTTTCCTTCTGTAGACGAGAGGATCTGCTCTCCTCCGTTCATGGTGCTGAACAGTGAGTGTGGTCCAGACACACTGGAACAGATCAGACAACATGGTCTTACATTCCCCTTCAGTAAGTCCCTCCTCTTCCTGTGGAGAAAAAAAAGAACACAGGAAGTGGCAGCTTGCTTTACTTATTATAAAGCAAGCTGCTGAGATGTAAAACATTATCAGATTTAGTCATCAACGAGACAGAATCGCATGACATCTGTTGCGTGCTGTCAACATCCACAAAGCGAGAGCATTTAGCATTTGTAATATTCAACTGATTTATTTCATTGCACGTTCATGCTGTGTATGTGTTGTCTTTTTAAAAAAAATTTTTTTTATCCCTCAGTTTGCAAAACACGAGTAGCACACGGAACCAACTCCCATGAGGTGAGATGCCATCTTTTTCCACTTAACCTCTCTAATCTGTGGAAGCTAATCACAGGTTATCAAATATTTACAGACTGAACACACACATTCCCCATTGTTCTCAGCTCGGTTCTACATCAGTACCAATTAGTAACATTTTATAGAACAACTCTTATTTTTGGTAAACTAGGTAACAACAAGGCAGACATAACACTTCAGTATGACTTTTGATTGAGGAACACTTTTAGCCTACTCAATATGTGCACAAGTAGGAGCTCTCCCACGGCGTCATACTTCATACACTGTTCTTCCTGTGTCTCTGCAGATGGCCATTATCTTTAGTGCTGAGGATCTGAAGGATGTGAAGCCCCCGTGTGTGATTCAGAGCTTTATCAACCATAATGCTGTGCTCTATAAGGTGTTTGTGGTGGGTGAGTCCTACACCGTTGTGGAAAGACCCTCCCTGAAGAACTTTCCATCTGGCCCTGCTGGTGAGCCTTCAGCACTGCTTTTCATTAGACATCCAGTCTGCAATGTTCATTTAATGCTGATTATCAATCCAGTGGTACTGTATGTTCAGAGTTTATTCCTACATACAACAAGCTGGTCTGGCCCTATGCTGCAACCTAAAACTTGACTAGTGGACATGTTTTATTTGGTAAATGTTCTGCTTGATGGTCATGCCCTCATTCTTCCTCGCTCACCATATAATCTGCCTGAGTCAACGTTTTTGGCTGCTGCTCCATTTGCATGCACTGTACAAGCTCGCATGCAAAGTAGTTGCAGCTGCATTTGAAGAGACCTGTTAGCTGTATGCAAACATTTGGAATTTACTGTCCTCCATGCAGATCCACATTCCTCTCTGTCTCCTCCTGTCTGGCTATGAGTCAGGTTCATCAGAGCCTGCTCTACTCAGCTCCTGGCCTTTGCTGCAGCCTAGTGGCCCATCCACACACTTACATGTCCACATACAGTACATCAGATACTTTCTGGGAAAGATGCATTTTGGAAAGTATATTAATTCATCTGTTTGCCATTTTTCAGACCGAAAAGCTATTTTCTTCAACAGCCATAATGTGTCCAAACCAGAGTCATCCTCAGACCTTACGTCTGTAAGTCTCACTGAAATTACACGAATTTTACTCTGTTTCTAATTTAGTGGACATTTTAAAAAATGTTTATGAAGGTAATTTATAGCAGAGTTTCAGCATATTTCAAATGTTTCTCTTCCTGTTCCCATCTCTGTAGCGAGATAATGTAGAGGGTGTGTCCCAGCCCCCCAACGATGATGTTATTAGGGAACTGTCCAGATCTCTGCGACAGGCTTTGAGAGTGTCGCTCTTTGGCATTGATGTTATCATCAACAACCAGACAGGCCAACATGCGGTCATTGACATTAATGCTTTCCCTGGTGAGTATTTCAGCACATCATCTGTATGTGGTGTATTGCAGATGTTATCTCTGTTGCAATACACCACGTACAGATTTTCGTCAGTTTGCAAGACACTGGTTACGCATTTGTACAACTGTTAGCACTGGTTTTTAGTAGCAGCCTGTCAAGCAGAGCCACAGAAGTAGTCAAGTGAACGAAATCCTATTCTTTGTGTGAATTTGCTTAGTGTAGATCAGAGCAGCACCACAACATGATTAGAAATGTTACTCATATGTTCACGGTGCATGGGTCTGATTGTACTGGCTGTCCTCACTTCTAGAGTGATGTCATACTGAAGCTTTATACATTTTTTGCGGACAAGTGGACAAGGTTGGCTCTTGGACCAATCATTCATACACAACATTTCAAGCTCCATATGTATTCTTTGGTTTACAAATGTAAACTTTACTTTAGAATATAGATTTTCAATACATTTTAAATCTAGAGAAGGCAGTACATTTGATTTTGTGTCACAGACTACTTCAGTTGTCCATTTATGACCAGGTCATAACCTCTTGGCAGAGGCAACAAAGTTTTGAATTAAAATATCCTTGTAACTGATGAAATTCATGATACCATCATGCATCAGGATTTTTACAAGAGTCCCTGACCCATTAGCTGCAAGACAACCCTGAGGCGTTAATGATCCACCACCATATTTTACAGGCTTTTACCTGTATGCGGTCCATTTTTCCCCTGGTTGTATTCGTGGCCAAAAAGTTTGTACAGGTTCTCTGGTCTGATTAGACATTGACTTTGGCACAACTAAACTCTGCTCATCACCTTCAACACCATCACCACAGTGAAGTATGGTGGAGGTAGCATCATGTTATGGGGATGATGAACTGGTCAGAGTAGAGGGCAAGATGAATGGAGCCAAATACAGGGCAATCTTAGAAGAAAACTGTTCCAGTCTGCAAGAGATTTGAGACTGGGAAGATGGTTCACCTTCCAACAAGACAACGACTCTACGAATACTGCCAGAGCTTCACTGGAGTGGTTCAAAACCAAGAACCTGAAATTTTTAGAATTGCCCAATCCAGACCTCAGTCCGACTGAGAATCTGTGTCAAGACTTGAAAACTGTTGCTTAGCAAGATTCTCCGTCCAATCTGACAGAGCTTGAGCAATTTTGCTAAGAAGAATGGGTGAAAATATCAGGATCCAAATGCTCAGAGCTGCAGCCAAAAGGAGTTCTACCAAGTATTGACCCACAAATGTCTGCTTTTTGGTTCGTGAACATTTGTCACACTAAAAAAATATTTTGCACCTTTAAATGTTAGATATTGTCAAAGGGGGATACTTATGCAAGGCCCTGTACTGTATGCACACTGTCTCTATTCAGTATGTTCCTTGTGACTATCATTGCTTAGTAAGAAATATTCTGCTAAATTGTAGCTGCATGTTTTAAACAGGCTACTCCCTAACTCTGCTCTCCGTGTGTTTACAGGATATGAGGGTGTTCCAGAGTTCTTCACTGACCTCCTCAACCACATCACCAGCGTGCTCCAAGACCAGTCTTCCAGTGACCATCTTCCTCTGCCACTGGCCTCACCCCCCTCAGCAGCGTTAACAGCTCCAGTCTCAGAGGAGCGGAGCGGCGCCCCCTCCCAGGAGTGCTGCAGCCTGTTAGGGGAAGAGTCAGACAACAGCAGCAGCAGCGCGTGGATCTTGGAGGGGGATGAAGGACTGAAGAGTCCATGCCAGAGACTGGGCTGCAATTCAGCAGTGTCACCCAACTTCCAACAGCACTGCGTGGCCACCATCGCCACCAAAGCCTCCTCACAGTGACCACCTTCTTTCCCTCCACTGAACAAAACAAAAACAGAGTGAATAATAATAAATAACAATAATAGATTATATTAAAGCGCTATCTGTAATCAGAAATAAACCTTTTACTATATTTGTTGGTAGTGTTAATAATGAGCTGATGGAGTCCTTATACTTTTGTGTATTTTTTTTTTTCTTTCAAGTCTAACATTCAGTGCTGTAAAGTGAATTCAGTATTGATCAACAGATTTGCTGTAGTGTTCATATTTGTTTTAAAATGTGTTTTATTTTGAAGCACTGTGGAGAATCAGGAGAGATGGGTTTTAGGCATGAAAGGGGATTCTCACTGTATACCACTGGTTTTGGCAGGACAAGGGTTTTAATAATAATGTTTTCATTTGCCAGTGGACATGTACCTGTAAGGCAATCTTGTAACTTTTAACAGCTTTATGCTCCATGTTAAGTGTCAATCCTACATTGTAATGGTCTCTGCTGTGTTATTGTAAAAGTCTCCCCGTCACCTCCAAACTAAGAAGAGCAAATCTGATGAAATATTGTTTCTTGTAAGGAAAAAAGTCTATAACACCTTTTTCGCTCCGTTAGTAGCTGTGTAATTCAACTCTAGGTGTTCAGCTTAGCGGTTTATTTTTACCTGCCTTGGTAAAACATTATGACACCTGGCATTTCTCTATATGCATTTCCTGATTTTGTGATGATCCAACCTTGGAAATTGCAAAGACAAGTGTCGTTAATGTTTTGATTGTGTTATGAAACAACAAACGTGAAAAGTGAAAGTGCATATTCTGTGTGCAGTTGTGCATGCGTGTGTGTCTGACCAGAGGTTCTTGCATTCCAATATTTTGGGTGTGGTCTGGTGCAGTTTTTTTTATTATTTTTTATTGTAAATTTCTATAACCACATCCCCTCAAGTCCCACTCTTGGATAATAGGAATGGAGAGTTGTAATCTGATGACTGTAGATACGGAGCTGTTTAGTATTTTTAAGTAACACGGATAAGGTATGTTTTTTGAGAAATCTCACTTGAAGGCGATTATTAATGCCTAATCCTATAACCATTCCTGTTTAGGTGATCAATAATTATATTTAATTTATATTCAGTTTTTTTTTTTTTTCTACTAACAAATACAAATGATTTAGATCTGGTTATTTAAAAAAAAAATTTAAAAAAAAGTTAGAAATTTGTTTAATTAATGGAAGCTTGCATTCCGAAGAGTAAATGAGTTAGCTCTAATTCAAAGGAATTATGATTGTAATTAGCTTTTTGACCCGTTTTTGGAAACAATTACTTGCCTTTATTTAGAAAATGCAACCAGTGCAAATGGTTTACCAGAATTAAGGGCATTTCTTATGTAAGCACTACAGTTTGAAAAGACTTCGTTTTGTAAAATGCACCATCTCTAGCTGATGTAAATTCACATGATTCATAAGCTAATTTTGTTTTTGGTATACATGTTTATTAGTGAATGTCTTAGTGCATGTCGCTATATTGGTTTTATTTAGCAAAGAGGGAATTGAAATCTGTTGGACTTCAATCTGTTGGAGTTGTTTTTGATCCAATCAATAGATTGATGATCTGTTAAAATTAAATTTATTTTTAACCATCAAACATTACATTTAAAAGGGAAATATAGCAGTTTGGACATTGAATATGGGCATTTTAGGTTGTTGTTGTTATTATTATTATTATTATTATTATTATTATTATTATTATTATTATTATTATTATTATTATTATGCTGTTATACTAGAGCAATCAACAATGCTTGTATTTGAAAACAGTAACAGGGGAGTTTGTACAGATGCACATGGGCAAAATTATGCCATTCATTTTGTGCTTTGCTCAGTCAAATATTCTTGCTTTAGGAACTGGTTTGGGTCACAGATATCAATTTGTATTGAAGAACTTTGGTACTTCCTCTGAGCAATTTGGGAAAATGTTATTTGTAGTGCTTTCCTTCACCTCTAGAGGTCCATTGTTATAAGTCAAATCTTTTTAATTCAGTGTGTATACCAAAATGCGAAGCACCTTTGCACAAAACTGATTTCAAATCTCAGTCTTCATAGTTTCTTTTATTAGATTGCATTTACTTTCTGCTGGGTGGAATACTTTAAATGCCTATCTAATCAACACGTTGAACTTGACATGTTTGAACTTGAAACTAATGCAGTTTTGCCAATCTTGGTGTTACATATATATATATATATATATATATATATATATATATATATATATATATATATATATATATATATATATATATATATATATATATATGTATATATTATATAAATGATTGGAACAGACCTTATGTGGCTGATATGAGGTGAGATTAAAGTTGTCACATGCCCTGAAAATGGCCCACTTCTTTAGCCCTGTGAGATGGAGAGAATACGACAGCTTTGTACACTGCTCAACTTTGTGTCTCTTAATTGTGCACTTGCATTTATTGTGCTTTGACATGTAAAAAAAACACCTTCTCAATACTCCAACTCATCATGTTCTCTTGAAATCCACTTGAATGTTTACTTAGAAATGTTTATATATATATATATAAACAGACTTTGTATGTATACTGTGCACAAACCCTCCTACACCTGCATACATACCTACATTCATACAGAATGTCATGTATAACGTGTTTTGTAAGTTAAAAATCAAATCTACACTTTGTGATTCCTTTTAGATAAAAGATTTTAAAAATGAAGAGTATATTCCTTTGTGTTTTTTAATAGTCCTGACACTCTGCGCGTGTGTGTGTGTGTGTGTGTGTGTGTGAGCATGTTTTATATGTCCCCACAAGGATAGGAATATTTGATAGTTTTGACCTAGCTGGGACATCTGAGTGGTTCCCATGAGAAAAACTGCATGCTTGCCTCACACCTCCGGGGTTGGGGGTTCAAATCCTGCCTCCGCCCTGTGTGCGCAGAGCTTCCATGTTCTCCCCGTGCTTCGGATTTCCTCCGGGTACTCCGGTTTCCTCCCCCAGTCCAAAGACATGCATCGTATGCCGATTGGCATTTCCAAATTATACAGGGTGTCCCCTGCCGAGTTCCCTGGCATAGACTCCAGGCTCAGACCCTGTGTAGGATAAGCGGTACAGAAAATGGATGGATGGGTAGCATTAATTAGTTACATTAATCAATTAATTATTAATAATCTTTAATTTAACAGGTTTATCAGCTGTTTAAAACCATTTGATTTGCCATTATTGTTGGATATTTTATTTCCAATGCCATCTGTTTTATTAAATTAGACATGTAGTTGTTTCATTTTTAACAAATTCTACCACAAACCTGAGTTTGACCATCCTGCTAAGCGTTTCAGGATAAAGCACTCCTTTACAATATATTAAAAAGTTCTCTGGCTCCTTGATCAAACTGCATAGGCCATATATGGCTGTAATGACACCCGTGTGTGACATGAAGCATTGTCAGTCAATAAATACATAAATACATAAATAAATAAATAAAAGGACAAATTATGCATTACAACTGCAGGGTAATTGTTATGCCCGTGAACAAGCCCACGTCTAGCCGATGACGCTGCTGAGTGCCATTGGTCTGTCAGTTGTCACTCAAGGTTGCGCTGTAAATTCTCCGTGACGTGATTGGCTGGATTGTACGTCCATAAGTGCTGCTGGCTGCGATTGGGCGGTGCAAGTGAAACGGTACGCTAGAAAAATTGAGGATTTCACGCAAGGCAGAAGAGCAAAGCCGCCTGTGCGGCCAGGAGAGAGAAGAAGGTGGGCTGCACACTTTGCACCTGTGAAGAAGTACGAGGCAGGCTTTTAAAGACTCGTTAAACACAATATATAAATAAGGCCGTGTAGCACAACAAGATGCAAACAGAGCAAAGTTGAGGAGAGGCGAGGAAATGTTTGTGTGAGGAAAATGTCGTCGGAAGTCTTCTGTTCAGGCGGACAAGGTGCTTCTGACAGCGGACTGACTGAAGCAGGGCTGTTCTGAGCTGAGCAGGGCTGGTCGTCGCGGAGGAGAAAAATCGCTTCCGAGAGATAATAAGTGCGAACATGGCTGACAGAACAGCTCCAAACTGCCATCTGCGTCTGGAGTGGGTTTACGGCTACAGGGGCCACCAGTGCCGCAACAACCTGTACTACACGGCCGCCAAGGAGATCGTGTACTTCGTGGCAGGTGTAGGAGTTGTGTACAACACACGGGAACACAAGCAAAAATTTTACCTGGGTCACAACGACGATATAATCAGGTAAAATTAAACTGGTGAAAATAAATAAATAAATAAATAAATGCAAATAAATAACGAGCTAACGATAATCGCGCACCGCAATTATATACTAAAGCTCGTAAATGAATGTCCTGCACGCGAGAAGCTTTAACTTGGTGTGTAAATGTTACTTCAATACAACGTGCCTGTGAAATGTGCTTTTAGGTCTGAACTGGGCTCTGCAGCTCGGTGTTTAGCCTCGTTAACCTTCAGGAGTTGTTGGTGCTGGACAGCGACAGTGTAGCACACGCGCACGCACGCGCACACACACACACACACACACACACACACACGCACACACACACACACACACGAGGTCAGTGACCGACTCTGCCTGCTACAATGGAGATTGCTTTTTTGACTGATGAAACTGTGCACAACTCCAATAAGCTCCATTCAGGTCTAATGTCCCACTGAACTGTGTTCAAGGTCGTAATGATGACAAGCTCCTTTATGTACCATAGTGACGATTAATCAGTGTAGTGTCACCCTGCTGGGGAAACAAACAAACAAACAAAAAAACAAAACATCCAGCTCGGTCTGGCCAGATACCAGCTGTCAAACCACAGACTGAGCTGGTCAACCTTGTAGACCTGTAGTCTTTGCCAGCTGGTAAGTGCTGGTAGAAATGAAACATTTTCTGAATTACTGCTGATAATGCTGCTTCATAGACATGGAGGAAAGGCAATTAGGAAATCTCAAATATGTATTGATCGATTTAGTCAAGGAATAAAGAAGATGGTCTGCCAGCTTGACCAGGATTTTTCAATTTGAACAACACCAATACCTGGTCTCAGTTTGTATTATACCGGTTATATATATATATATATATTTTTTTTTTTTTAAGCAAAGTTTGATGTAAACTTCTCATTTAAAAAATGTCCACCAATCAAGTACTACATAAACATATAGAGTTTCTCAAGGGGTCTTTGGCTGGTTAATGGTTCTAAGAACCTAATATTGTATTATTATTATAACATTTAAACATACAACATTTAAGGGTTTTTCCAAAGGAGCAAGCCGAGAAGCCTTTACGGTTCTAGATGGCGCCTTTTCCTCTAATAGACTTTCTTACAGCAGACTGTTCTGAAACTTTGCGCCTTCTGACACAACACTTTTCCAGCTGTTAATTAGATCCTGGCGCTTTTTAAATAGACTGCCAGCTACAAGAACATTTGTGACTAAACCTTGGCTTACACTGTGTACCAGCGTGTATTAGAGCTCATAAGTCTATGCCGTCACCCTATTTTTATGATTTTTAGTATGCGTCCTCTAGCAAAGTGATATAAAATTTGTGGATGTGCTTTTGTTAGCGATTGTACGAGGGGGTGGGTGTCGATGTTGCCGCTAGTCAGCTGGCTCAACCCTCCATTATTAATTAGGTTCGAAAGGAACTGACCTTTTTAACCGTGCGTCTGCGAACACACCTTTATCCACGCCCCGATGTCTATACTGTACGTATACGCAAGCAAATTATGTCTGTGAATTATTAAAATTCATTTACTTGCTCGCATGCTTGCAGGTTTTGAATTATTCTGTTTTATCTGTGTTAGTCTTCTCCGTACAGCCCAGTGAGTGAAAGTACCACAGTGGAGCTCACAGACATTTTGACTCACAAGTCAGTATGTGTTACAGGATTGTGTCAAAATGTATGAGAGAAAGAGAGAGAGCAAGAGAGAGAGAGAGAGAGAGAGAGAGAGAGAGAGAGAGAGAGAGAGAGTAAGACAATAAAGCCGGGCGACGTGAAACAGAGTACAGGCCGCAGGGACTAATTTAGGCGGTATGGTTAAACATGGCATTAAATTGCTGGGAAACTGGTGTTAACTGGAACAGCAAGAGAAACTCCTTAAGAGATACACAGAAAGCAGAATACGGAGACAGAATCAAGTATTACACACGCCCTTTCCTTCAAAGACCAGACAGCCACTTACCGATTTGCCTCACATTTCAGAAGTGTGTTTGCGTGTCACTTCAGTTGTTCCATAAGTGCCTGTGCTTCTCTGGTTACCTCAGCAGCAGAATGTGGCCTTGTGGTTGACCCACTGAGATAACTGTCATTCACTGTTCATGCATATCAAATGCCTCCATATGGCACCAGTGTCATATTGTTTTACTCCTTTGTGTTTCAGTTATGTGCTGGGTAAAATGTCTATTGTAAAACCCTGTCTATGTCAAATAGAGCTTATTTAACATTTATTTTACAATAGGTAAAATAACTTGCTCATTTAGATCCTGTTTGACCGATGCATGGTTTCAGGGTCAGATGTTCCACTCACATCTCGAAGGTTGGAATCTGATTGGCTCTTCACATAACTGTGTATGTGTATGTTGCATGCACCAAGTGCAATAAGGGAAAAAAATCTGACACAATACACTTTTTTTGAGTGAGATATAGTCAATGTTGGTGGCTTAGTGGTTAGCACGTTTGCCTGGTGCCTCCAGGGTTGGAGGCTTGAATCCCGCCTCTGCCGTGTGTGTGCAGAGTTTGCATGTTCTCCACATGTTCTGCCTCAGGGGTTTTCACTGGATATTCTGGTTTCCTCCCCCAATCCAAAGACATGTGTTGTTGGCATCTCTAAATTGTCTGTAGTGTGTGTGATTGTGCCTGTGTATGATAAGAGGTCTGGAAAATGGATGCATGGATATAGTCAATGGATAATGTCTTTAAAAGTTGAGAGTTTTGTCTGAAACAGACACAGTAAACGAGATAGGCTTGCATGTTTGCTGACGTGTTGTGGCTGACCGTTTGAAATGTCAGTCACACCACTTCTTTCTGTGATAGTAGCTGAGTCTTGGTCACGTTTCATGACCAAATTGACCAAACTCTCTCGTGAAAGTGTGTGTGTGTGTGAGTGGCGGTTCAGATCCACATTTTTTAGTCTGCCGTGGCTTTGACAAGTGGAGCAAGTTAGAATTAGAAGATGTGCGAAATATTGGCCCACTATATCTGAACAAAAAGTAGGCGTATCCATACGAGAAAATGTTTCTCAGCATAGTCAAGAAATGATTTTAACATTTAGGTTATGTTCAGAGAGGAAGCCCGTTTTTGGCATATTCAAGTTTTTCTAATCCGAATGGCAAGGTAAGATAAGTCTAATTAAAGTCTGTGCTTTCAAGTCTGATTAAAATCAATTTTTAAAATATGAGGAGTCAAACGGAATTAAATGTGTAATATTAAGGATTTGCCTTCAGAACAAAACGGACAAAAACCAGTATGAAGGGAGGTTGGGAAGTTGTTTTTTTCTTCTTCTTTGTTTTAACAATGTTTCTGTAGCAATTGTCTAAATACGATCAGAACCGTGACCTGAGGTTGGCCTTATATAAGCCATAATCCACTGCGAGATTTCAATGTTGGTGGCAAGCTAACTAGCCATCTGCGACTCGTTCCTCCATATATGCAGGATTGTATCGTTACTATGACAACTAGTGTGTATATGGGAGCAAACAAAACAAAACAGATTCGATCACTTGTAATTTGCAATGCAAACACTCAGTCAAAAACGAGAAATAAGAATTTAAGAAATAAATCCGATTTTCCAGTGCTGTGTGAACGAAGCGTCACTTTTCAGTATAGATTTCAGTAATGCAGGGGCTTAAACAGTACTGTTCTGAATAAATCTTTCAAATGACCCATTTCATGTATAAATGTACTCTGAGCAAGCAACATGTGCAGGATGTAGGTCCAGTGCGTTGGCTGCATGTGGGTGTGTCAGCGTGTTGTGCTTTTGTGGCTGTGTTTGTTTATACGGTTGTTGCCCTGGAGTGAAATGCTCCGTGGGTGGTGGACGGTGGGATCAACAGATGTTGAATACAGCTCATTTTACAGTGACTCGCAGACAACAGAGAAAGAGAAGTAAATGAGCCCTTCCTTAGACAACAGGGGGGCTGCTGTTCTCGTCATCTTCACATGATGAATTAGTCTCTCTGCATGTGCATCATGACGCATGCCTGAAAAATGCTCAACTTGTGCTCAGGAAACGCACTGATGGTTCACACTGTATGATGTTTGATGGAGAAAAAAACAGAATTAAAGAAAAAAAAAACACAGGTCTAATAGAGCAGATACGTGGTGTAAAGTGTAGCTTGTCTATGAAGTTGAATGATGCAGAATGCACTGTTGTACATTTCAGAGGGGGATGTTTTACAGACGGGGGCACGGTGGCTTAGTAGCAAGTTTGCCTCGCACCTCTGGGGTTGGGGGTTTGAATCCTGCCTCTGCCCTGTGTGCGTGGAGTTTGCATGTTCTCCCCATGCTTTGGGGATTTCTTCTGGGTACTCCGGTTTCCTCCCCCAGTCGAAAGACATGCGTTGTAGGCTGATTGGCATTTCCAAATTGTCCGTAGCGTGTGAATATATGTGCGATCGTGCCCTGCGAAAGGTGGGCACCCCATCCACGGTGTCCCCCGCATTGTGCCCCAAGTCCTCTGGGATAGGATCCAGGCTCCCCTGTGACCCTGTGAAGGATAAGCGGTGTGGTATGGAAAATGGATGGATGGATGTTTTGTTATTAAAAAGTTTCGAAATTGATAACTAAAAGATACAAAGCTAGATGTTTACACACAGTCTTAGGTTATGAGATTGAATTTGCATCATTGAAAACTGAAATTACCATAATGACTGTTCCAGTCTGCAACATGGTCTCCTGACCCGACCTGACCACACAGACAGATGGCTGCATAGACATGGGAGTCCAGTAGGATTCAGTGCAGTTGAAGTAGGTGTCTGCATAAATAAGTGGCTGCAGCAGGATGGTTGGCAGGTAACCGTTTGAATACGCATCCCTGAACTTTTATTTTCAACTTCATTTAGCAGAGCTGATCTCTGAAATGCACTCATGAGGACTTTATGTACACAAATCAGGTTTGGTAGAGAAATGTTCTGCACTATAAAGTCTGGTTTTCAATATAAAGGATATGTTTATGTTTTCACGAAGGTGTCATGTAGAGATTATCACAGACTGAATGACATTGTAATCCCTGAATACCCATGTGAATTGATGATGTATGCTATGTTTGGTGTTTACTAATATAATTTATGAGTATGTTGACAAAAAGATTAACCCTGGGATATTTACGTAAACAGAGTTTTGTAACTAAATGAAATAAAATAAGTATTACTAACTATGTAGTATTGTTTTAGGTAAGTATTATTAAGTATTAGAGCCTGGTTCTAAAGTATCACAGCATTTATTAGTCCATTTTACCAGCGCAGGATGTGGTCTAAGTCCTGAAACCCTCCCTGATGTGTGTTTGTGTTAGGTGAATGTTGATTAATTGGTCACTGCTGCACAAGCTCCTGATGCTGAATTGCCCTCAGGATCAAATGTCTGTTTGTTTAAAAAGCTCAGCATGTACAAAGACATGAATGAAGATGAATGAACGAGGCAAAAGGGTGTGACTAAATTAAACGAATGATTATTTGGCAGCCTGCTCTGCTGAACTGTTTTATCTCTCTGTAGAGTATTCTGCTTAGAAAAAAAGTCCCAGGCTGTACCAGTGCATTTCAAGTTCGTGTGAAAATGCTGGGAAATGTGTTATGGTTGAGAAATAATTTGCATTGTCAGGGAATCTGTCCAGGGGGGCATGATGGCTTAGTGGTTAACACGTTTGCCTCGCACCTCCGGGGTTGGGGGCTTGAATCCCACCACCACCCGGTGTGTGTGTAGTTTGCATGTTCTCTCTGTGCTTTGGGGGTTTCTTCTAGGTACTTCAGTTTCCCCAGTCCAAAGACATGCATTGTAGGCTGATTGACATTTCCAAATTGTCCGTAGTGTGTGTGACTGTGCGCTGCTATGGGTTAGCACCATGCCTAAGGTGTCCCCCGCCTTGTGCCGCCAAGTCCCCTGGGTTAGGCTCCAGGCTCCCCGTAACCATGTGTAGGACAAGCGGTATGGAAAATGGATGAAAACCTGTACAAAACTTTTAGAGGTTTTCTTCTAACTAAAGTTTTGTTGGAACTTGGTTTGGTATGGTGTATGGTTAGAACACAGTGTACGAACGGACAGTTACTTCACCACAGACTTTTTCAAAATACCAATTAAAATGCATTTCTGTCTATTGCCATGTACCCATTCATTTGTTTACCCGATCAAGTTCCTTACTCCAGTGCTTGTTTCTGGCTGCACTGTTCCACAGTTTCACTACCATCTTACTCTGGACGTCCACTAAATCATACTACAATAACCTCTACACTAAAGGGACAGGACCGCATTCAAAATGCTTTGGCTGTGTAATCTGCTACTGGTACTTTGCTACATCTGTGGTCACCCCTAGTATGTCCTAATTTTAACACACACAACTGTCAAATGCACAGAAGAACATGGCATTTATGCTCTTCCTTGGTGGTTTAGTGGTTAGCACATTGACCTTGTGCCCTGGGATTGGGGGTTTGATCCTACACCTGCATACATACCTACATTCATACAGAATGTCATGTATAACATTATGTTTTGTAAGTTAAAAATCAAATCTACACCTTGTGATTCCTTTTAGATAAAAGATTTTAAAAATGAACAGTACATTCCTTTGTGTTTTTTAATAGTCCTGATACTCTGAATTTTTTTTTTTGTGTGTGTGTGTGTGTGTGTGTGTGTGTGAGCATCTTTTATATGTCCCCACAAAGATAGGAATATTTGATAGTTTTGACCTAGTTGGGACATCTGAGTGGTTCCCATGAGAAAAACTGCATGCTTGCCTCACACCTCCGGGGTTAGGGGTTCAAATCCCTGTGCACGGAACCTTCATGTTCTCCTCGTGCTTCAGGGGTTTCTTCTGGGGACTCCGGTTTCCTCCCCCAGTCCAAAGACATGCATTGTATGCTGATTGGCGTTTCCAAATAGTCCGTAGTGTGTGAATGTGTGCGTGATTGTGCACTGCGATGTGTTGGCACCCCATCCAGGGTGTCCCCCACTTTGTGCCCTGAGTTCCCTGGGATAGGCTCCACGCTCCCTCATGAACCTGTGCAGGATAAGCAGTACAGTAAATGGATGGATGGATGTATATACAGTACACAGGGATGTGCAAAAAAAAATTATTTTTACTACCAGCTTGTGTATTTTTAAATGGTTAATTAATAACTTGATAACTTGTTTTTTTTTAGACTAGGGTATCATACCTTTAAAAAATTTCTTACTGTAACGCCTCTGGTTGTTACAATGACAAAGCCTTCATAAGATCTATCCATAGGTTGTTGTTGAGTGTTATTTGTATTATGTGTGTGTGTGTGTGTGTGTGTGTCTGTGTATGTACTCAGGAGGGGGGAGGGCTGATTGCATGTCTCCCCACGTGATTACAAGCTCAAGCTTTCTGACTCTCATAGTCTCTCTTGCTGTGTCCCCGTAAGCCATGCATGCAATCATTTCAACATAATCCTTAATCTGCATTGCTTCCTGCTGCTAGTGCTCTCATAGTATCAATAAGCTGGTGTGGATGTGTTTGCCAGTGTTTGTGAGGGCGTGTAATCAAGGGGAAAATCATATCACTTTTAACCTAGGTGTGATGAGTATAAAACCGTGTGGGTGGGACATTTGGAAATGCACAGTAGAGAGCATCTGCAGCCCAGGTGCTAGTGACTGTCCTGTATTTTACAGATATGATGTGAAAGAGAACTGTGGTGAACTTATTGAGGGTGTTTTTTTTTTTTATGTCCTTGAAAACACAGCGTGACGTGTTTTGTGTGATGGAGCTGCAGCCTTCTCGGTTTGCAGTGTGCAAGTGTGCGTGACTGCACTCCCAGAGGCAAAATCCTCAGTAGACTTAAATGGAAGTTTATACACTACAGCCAAGTGTACATACCTACTGCTGTACATATTTATATTCATATTCATATGTTCTCTTCATACAAGTTAACACTAATAGGTGTTTTCAGACATCATGCGCACCAGCCTTGTAATGTTTGTGATTATGGCGGGCTTATTTGGATGGATTTACATATAAATTACGTGAAGGAGACATAGGTGACAGAAAGTGTGTGTGGGTGTGCGTATAGACCATGTGACCAGGCCCAGGGAGCAGAGTGCATGTGTGTTGATACGATGCGGTGATGCATGTGTGAACCCATTACTGTGAGGTTAATGCTAAGAGACAGATCTGTCTCTGTCCTGGTCTATCCCTGCAGAAGGGAATCCTTTCTCTCTCTCTCTCTCTCTCTCTCTCTCTCTCTCTCTCTCTCTCTCTCTCTCTCTCTCTTTCATTTTCTTACTCACTCGCCCCTCCCTCTCTCTCTCACTCTCCTTTCTCCATTCTCTTTCTGTCCCACTTGGCTGCTCTAGCCCTTAGCACGAGTACATACTGTGCAATCATTCATTCATTCATTCATTCATTCATTCATTATCTCAAAGCTGTTTATCTGATCACAGCAGACTTTAACTCCTCACACCCCCCTAATCAACTACTCATACTCACGAACACAAACGCTGACATATAAAAACTCTTTAAGCACTCTTTAAACAGCTGTGCCTGAAAGAGGCAGTAGCAGGCCAGGAGTGTAGGTTAAAGAGTATCCCTGCGTGGGAAGATTAATCTCTGAAACTGTGTAGGATAGCTGTGTTTCAAACAGAACCACGTTGCTTCTCGTTTTCAGATGTAGTACTCTCAGAGCGATTATTGTAAAAGCCTGAAAGGCCCTTTTGTAACCAGTAAAATGCATGCTGATTGCAAGCAAGTTTTACCAGCACACTTTAGCTAGATAAATCATTATCCATTATAAACCAGTGTGGACCAGCATGATATACTTTTTTTTTCCCGAGCCAAAATAATTGTATTTGTCCATTTGAGAAGAGCCTACACTACTCAAAAAAGTTTTGTGATCACCTGTACAATCTACTAACTAAAAATGTTATATGATTGAACATTTTGTGCCTCATGCCTTGTGCTATTGATGGATGTGCAGGAAGCAAAGCCAGTATACATTACATTATTCTCGAAGATATGATATCTCTTAAATTAACTGGTCATCTAATGAGTCAAAATATAAATCATAAATCAACGAATATTGATTATAAATATTGATTTCCTAAAGTCACAGTTGATGAAATAAATTAAATATTATTCCTCCATTTATCATTTACTGTTCCTTTTTATTTTATTATTTTTTTCTTTTTCTGTTATCAATTCTAGCACATTATGTTATCTATTTTCTAATCCCCTCACAACTTATATGATAATGAGGGAGCATGGCTTATTTACCCAGGAAGTATCCGATGCATGACTGGCTAACCGTTGTGTACAAGAAACGGCTTTAATTGTTGTACTCTAAGAATTGTACCACCCTATTAAAACCAATCGATTGAATCAATCAGTGAGAATGTAGCTGGGTCAATGTATTTTTGTGTTATTTTGTATGTATTATTTATTGTATTATTTATTATGTATTAATCTATAACTATATGTTCTGTTAATGCTGTGGGATTACTAGAAATGTGTTCTATTTCATACAGTTATTCATCCATCCATCCATCCATCCATTTTTCCATATTGCTTATCCTACACAGGGTCGCGAGGGAGCCTGGAGCCTATCCCAGGGGACTCGGGGGATGAGGCGGGGGACACCCTGGATGGGTGCTGTGTTTTAATGCTGTAGGATTACTAAGCAGCTATTAATAATGCACTATAATGCTTCAGACTTTAGGCTCTGTAACAAATCTGTTCAGCACCCCAATTTTGCATGAATGATTATTTGACCCCTGTATTTGAAGTATAGAGCTTGTTGCTGGTAATCCCATAGCAGTAACAGGCCTTATGATATTGAGTTCTAAATCTGGGCCTACTGAAGGCACTCAGATGAATAGAAATGATACAAAGCCTAAAGGCTTGAACATACAGTATATGAAGTAAACATACAGTATATGTAGCACTGTGAATTATTACTAGTTGAATCCCACCACAGGAACACCGGAGATTAGGAAATGTTGTATGAGTAAATCCAAAATACAGTGATGACTAAACATGTGATAGAGTTGATAAAATAGCAAAAATGAGAAATAGAAATATAAAAAGGAGCACTAAATGATAAATATACGTGGGAGTAATAGGGGTGTAATGATACAGCATATTGTATTTTATCATTTGATACGAGGCTTTTGAATCAGTACCTCTGCGTATGGAACAATACATTCAACTGACTGCATAATAAAGTAGTCTTCTTCTTTTCCTTTCGGTTGTTCCCTTCAGGGGTCGCCACAGCGAATCATCTGCCTCCATCTAGCCCTATCCCCTGCATCCTCTTCTCTCAGACCGACTACCTTCATGTCCTCCTTCACTACATCCATAAACCTCCTCTTTGGTCTTCCTCTCGGCCTCCTGCCTGGCTGCTCTAACCTCAGCATCCTTTTACCGATATATTCACTCTCCCTCCTCTGAACATGTCCAAACCATCTCAACCTTTGTCTCCAAAATATCTCATATGTGCTGTCCCCCTGATGTACTCATTCCTGATCCTATCCATCCTCGTCACGCCCAAAGAGAACCTCAACATCTTTAGCTCTGCTACCTCTAACTCTTCCTCCTGTCTTTTCCTCAGTGCAACTGTCTCCAAACCATACAACATCGCTGGTCTCACTACTGTCCTGTACACCTTTCCTTTCATTCTTGCTGGTACTCTTTTATCACACAACAGACCTGACACTTTTCTCCACCCATTCCAACCTGCCTGCACATGCTTCTTCACCTCTTTTCCACACTCCCCGTTGCTCTGGACTGTTGACCCTGTTGACCCTAAGTACTTAAAATCCTGCACCTTCTTTATCTCTTCTCCCTGTAACCTCACTGTTCCACTTGGATCCCTCTCATTCACACACATGTATTCTGTCTTGCTGCGACTAACCTTCATTCCTCTTCTCTCCAGAGCAAACCTCCACCTCTCTAGAGTTTCCTCTACCTGCTCCCTGCTCTCACTACAGATCACAAAGTCTATTCATCATAAAATACTGCTTATTTTATATGAGGTGAAAAGTAACCTTAAAAAATTAATCAAGCCCATACACGCTCCACTTTATCTCGAATCAGGAGAGGCTAAATTTCTTCCTATAGAATCCCCCAAGTGACAAATGTCTATTAATGACTTTTGTCACTTGGGAGATTCTATAGAAAGACTCTGAATGAGCTGATGCCAATAACCTGTCAATAATCAATAACTCCAATTTCAATTCAAACTCTGTGTTTGAATCTAGTTTGAACCTACAAACACCGATGCCAGATTGATTTCCTGACTTCTTTGCCTGAAAGAGCTTTGGTAAATATTGTGATCTTTTAAAAGCTCTTACATAGCGGAGCACTGTCTGATATTAAAAATAGCCGAATGTGACTGTTCCCCTTAAAAACATCCACAATTTCTATTTTTAATCCAGGTAACAGGAGTGATGACTTACTGTGTGATATAACGATTTACAAATAATGCACTTATTATTGCAAGATTGATCCTGACAGAGGTTAAGATAATTAAGGATTTTAAGAAACTAAAGCCAACAAATGGATACGAAAACATTTCCTGTTAGATCAGAACAGAACAGTACTTTGAAATTGGTAGCGTAAGTTCTGGCTGCATGTAACAACTATTTTGATAATGTGACTGTTGTCTCATCAGCAATGTGTGTGTGTTTGTGTGTGTGTGTGTGAGTGTGTGTGTGTGTGTGTGTAGCCCTGCACAACTCACCCATCCACCCACTCAGGCTTCCCTCCATCCCATTAGCTAATAGACCAACAGGCCAACACAAGCATCTGACACATCAATCAGTCCACTACTGCACCTCAATTCATTAGATAATAGGAATAGAAAGAATGGTCTTTGCAAAAATGTATTATTTATTATTTTGTATTTTTCACAGAGGAAAATTTTAGTACATTTAATATTAGCTTTATATTCAGCTTGCATTTGGCACATTAATGATCTTGTCAAATCTTTTGGTGTTAAAATTTTCATTTATTTCACAAAATTTCAAGGCAGTTATTTGACTGCAAATAAAGGCTGTCAAAAGCAGTGGAGAATGAGACTGCTTCTCTGAGACTACACACTGCGTGGGTTTGAGCTCTGTAGACATAGAGAATAAACCATAAAACCATAGCATGAGATTCAAATAGCACGCTGCAGTACTACCACTGCATACACACATTTCACTTCAAAACTTAAGGTCAGACTTGTTCTTTACAGTGTAAGAGCAGTATTATATATTCACCATGCTTTTGAGAAGCCGTATTGTGTATCCTTTTTACTGGCTCATAGTATACAAAGTGCTCCAACACATTTAATGTTTTTAAAATGTGGATTAACTGTAATGTTCAGGCACTTGGGATAAATATCAACTCACTTGTTTTACACTAGAGCTGATGTAGTTGCACTCCGTCATGATTTGCATTAATTTAAGAGAGTGTGTGTTCCCATTACAGTGTGCTGAATCCACCAAATATAAGTACATACACTGGGAGGGGACGGGCTCTTTGATTTGCTCCATATGTCCCTGTGGTTGGTCTGAATAAGGGCTTTGTGGTTAATCTTCCATCTTCCTCTGAAAGCTGCACTGACCAGGAGTCCTTTAGGCTCACGAGAGCATCCCGATTGCTAATCTCCACCATACAGGGATGTGTAGGGTGGAGCAAGCTTAGGCTGTAAGCGCTCAAAGACATACTCAGCAAATCTGCAGTGTAATATTGATGCACAAATGTGAAATTGAAAGCAGGAGCCTTACATTTGGTGTCATACAGCTTTGAATGCATCCATTCAGTGATGATCAAACCCAAATGAAAATGCAAAATCCTGACCTCACCGTATCCCTCATATCCACAACACGGTCTAAATGTTTTTAATACCTTTGCTTGTAGTTGTGTGCAGGACATACTGTATAAACAACTGAAGTGAGGCCAGAAACGTTATGTTCTATACTATACTGTACCCATGCATCTTTGCATATATTCTCAGACTTACCTTGCATGCCATAGCAATACCTCCTTATATTTTACACAAAAAGGAGGCAAGAGAAATAAATGTAAAAAGTTGTGCCAGTGCCCCAGAAAGCACAATGCCTTTGCTCTATTTTTAGGTCCAGATTAAGTGTTTCACTGAGAGTAGGATGAAGGCTAGTGATTGCCAGGTGATATGCAGGATAATTTGACACACAATGGTTCCACAGTTCTTTGCAGTGGTTAAGCTTGTGGCTAGGTGACCAAGGAGGAAAGAAGCTGAGAGACTAGACAGAAACCTATTGCAGCTCTGGAATAGTCTGACCCATTGATTACAGTCCTGCTTCTCTTCACTGCTGAATAACTTTAGCCTGACATGCTCAGAAATCCTCATCTAAGATTGCAAGAGCAGAAGCCCTTAAGAAAACACACTCACTGCATATAAATAGAGTGTAACAAGGGCAATGGATCCATACAGAGCTGGTGGATCATTGCAGTGTGTTGCTGGCTGGCTGCAATGTTGTCTTTTTAAGTAAGCTTCAGCTATGTCGTAGCCTTATCTTTTATATGTACAGCACTTTAAAATTTGTGCTTTATTAAAGGGCTATATTATTATTATTATTATTATTATTATTATTATTATTACTACTACTACTACTACTATTAATAATAATAATAATAAGCCCTCATCCTATCTTTTAAAGAGAAGGCTGGGCATTGGATTGAGAAAGCGTGTAACTTTGGGATAGACACTAGGATAGACACTAATCCTCCACATTATAGACCCCTTCGGTGTTTGTGAACAAAAAGAGATTTGTGTGCAACCTGGTTGCATAAAGACCCGAGTTGCCTAGCAACCTGACGGTACTTTTATAATCTGGCTGAAGAATAAAATTCTATCAAGAATTTTATTTAGGAACTGGACTGACATTAGCTAAAAATTTTATCCACTTATTTTATTGTGGATTAACAGTAAATGACAGGGGGTACTGTTCGGCTAACAGTGGTGTAACTGAAGATCCTTATGGTTTGGTGTCCTGTTACTGGCTAAATGATCCTAAGTGGTGGTCCAGTCTGCAATGGCCGGACATGTACTGTATACAATATATACACATTGTGCACTCTATTAGGAACACCTGTACACCTGCTCATTTATGCAGTTCAATCAGCCAATCATATGGCAGCTGCACAATACATAAAATCATGCAGATATCAGTCAAAAGCTTCAGTTGATGTTCACATTAACCATCAGAATGTGGGAAAAAGTGTGATCACTGTGATTATAACCGTGGCATTGTCGAGGGCTGGTTTGAGTATTTTAGAAACTGCTGATCTCCTGGGATTTTCATACACAACAGTCTCTAGAGTTTACACAGAATGCTGCAAAAAACAAAAAAACATCCTTTATGCAGAGGGTCTGCAGGCTGAAATACCTTGTTGATGAGAGAGAGTGGAGGAGAATGACCAGACTGGTTTGAGCTGACAGGAAGTCTATAGTAACCCAAATAAGCACTTTTTACAACCGTGGTGGGCAGAAAAGCATCTCAGAATGCAAAACACATCAAACCTTGAAGTGGATGAGCGACAACAGCAGAAGACCACATTGGGTTCCACTCCTGTCAGCCAAGAATTAGAATCTGAGGCTATCATGGGCACAGGCTCACTCAAACTGGACAGTTGAAGACTGGAAAAAGACCATGTGAATTTTTTCTAATCATTAATTGTCCAGTTTTGGTGAGTCTGTGCCCATGATAACATCAGATTCCTGTTCTTGGCTGACATGAGAGGAACCTGATGTGGTATTCTGCTGTTGTAACCCCTCCACCTCATGGTTTGATGTGTTTCACATTCTGAGCTTTTCTGCTCACCACGGTTGTAAAGGGTGATTATTTGAGTTACTATATCCTTCCTGACAGCTCGAACTAATCTGGCCATTCTCCTCTGACCTCTCTTATCAACAAGCCGTTTCCACCCACAGACTGTCGCTCACTCAATGTTTTTTGTTTTTTGCACCATTCTTTGTAAATTTTAGAGACTGTTGTGTGGGAATTCTTAGGAGATCAGCAATTTATGAAATACTCAAACCAGCCAACAAGTATGCCACAATTAAAGTCATACCCATTCTGTTGGGTGGAGTTAATAGGTGTGATTTGAAAAAATATATATATCTACCTATATATCTACCACATTTGGTGAAAGTTGGTGAAACTGGACAAATGGGGTGTTATTGAGCCCCTGGGCCACTCCCGGACCCAAGCTTTTGTGATGACCACCATTTCTAATCTTTTTGCCAAGTTTTGTGATTTTTCACACATACCCAGCACCTCAATAAGGCCAACATTAATAAACAGACCAAATACAAGAGGGTCCTTCCTACCCTTGGTGCTTGAACCCTAAATAAGAAACTTACTACAAATGATGGTAACCAGCTGCTCTGTTTCATGATTGTTAGGCTTTTTGTGCTATTTCACTGTTTGATTTTCCTTGTGGAGGAGTCTCGAATGGTAGACAGAGCCTGATTATCTTTCCTTCAGATAAAGCCTTATTCATCTCCCTTTCACATCAGATGGTGGGAAGGGATAATCGGCAACAGCTCAACTTCCTTTCTCCTTGTTGTGTCTTGATTTTATACTAAGTAGTACAAAACCAGTAACGATTTATTGCATACCTTATGTGTATAACTCACTTAAAAATGGAATCAGTGAATGCAAGGGACTGATTAAATATGAGCAAATTGCCTATAGTGTCTAAAAATGGTGGAGAGTCACATTGTTCTGTTTTCCTCCTGTCTTCTGTCTGTGCACAGTTTAGCTCTGCACCCAGAGCGTGTGTTAGTGGCCACGGGACAGGTGGGAAAGGAGCCATATATCTGTGTGTGGGACTCCTACACCGTCCAGACCGTGTCCATCCTGAAGGACGTGCACACACACGGCATTGCCTGTCTCGCCTTCGACCTCGACGGACAGGTAACCATTGTGGTTTTGTGATGTGAGTGCCAAACCATAGAGGAAAAGGTCGTTATGTAGCCGTCTTATTTTTTTTAACTCAAGTTTCAAAAATAGTCTTTCATCACGCAATCAAGATAAGAGTCCTATAAAGTAATGAGTCTCACATTCATGCGATTAGGATGTACACAGTGACAGCACTGTCTAAAGTTATACGCTCAATATCAGTGGGAAACGGCTGTCAGGCTAATCACACAGCGCTCTCAAGTGTCACATCTGTGAGCACTTGACTGGTGTGACTCTGACAGGCTGACTGACAGCGAGAGCATGCAAGGGTGAGAGAGAGGAGAGAGATTGAGGGTGTGATGAAGTTTAGAGATTTATGAGTCAGTGTCGTCCGTTCCCAGACAGTCTGATACAGACAGCAGAGCAGCACTAATTCCTGAGCATACATGCAAAAGGTTACAGTAATAAGAGTGAAATATCAATTCATACATATTCTGTATATTTTTTGCATAAGAACAGATGACTGTCTGGCTCCAAGCAAGTGCTTGCTTGGTTGCTCTTGCCGTTTTTATATCTCTGACTGTATAACCATATCCACAGAGCCAAGCTGTGTTTTACAGTCACACCGACAACAAAATCAAATACAAGTATCTCAGATTACCATTATTTTCCTCATTAAATACTACAGCACACCTCTGTCTGAATCCCCATTTAATAGAAGTGAGTACAATGAAATGCCATTGTGATATAGAATCCTGCCCTATCGCACAACAAAAGAGAGTTATGAGCTGGATATTCAATTGCGCTAAAGTGTTCTGCCTCACAAAGGAGGCAGAGTGGTGTCGGTGCTCAGCTGGCTACAGGGATCCATAAAAGACCGTATTGTATCCTATTGTAGTTGCCTTATGGTTCACAGGAGAAAAATCACATTTATAAAATCAATATTTCATGGCAGGCTGAGGTTTTATAGAAGAGAATCCTCCCTCCAGCCCCAGGAGGCTGGTCGATGCCAGCAGAGCGATGTTAGCGAGGTGGCGTGTGTGGAGAGCAGGAAGAGGAAATTATTCTCACCTTCTTTTTTTTTTGCCTAGACAGATGGAAGGGAAGATATCTCAATATGCTTTCTTTGAAACTCAGAGTGCCTCTAGCCAATCTCTTCTTCATAAATCTATCAAAGGATAACATGAAATGGTTTATTGAAAACACCTTTCTTTTGTACCAATTCAATACTGAGCCGCTCTCAGAGGACAGAGCTCTTGGCATAATGGTTTACGTAATGTCAGCCCTATGTCTGAGTTTGGAATAAGGATATCAGGGCTGATGGGACAGCGATGGAGCGCTGAAGTGAACCTCTGAAGAAAAAGCTGTTTGGAAATACTGCATACGTCATACAATGTAAAAATAAAAAAATGTGTTTAAATAGGGCTGTGGATTCAATGTATTAATTTAGTGCGATTAATTATGGAAAAGATAACGCGTTAAAACGATTAACACATTTAACGCACCCTGCCTCGCCCCAGACCTGTACGGCATCTTACATTGCATGCAGTTGCTTAGTGACGAGCATGATGCAAGGCGAGACCAAACTCTGCTTGGCCCTCTGAAGGGAAATTTAAAATTCAAAATGCATCCAGATGGAAGCACCGATAAGACCAAAGTCTTTTGCACTATCTGCAATAATGAATTTTCATACCATCGAAGCAGTTCTAGCCTGAAATACCACCTGAACCCAAAGCATGTTTTAGCGAGCTCTACAGTTAGCACAACCCCGGCTGCTACAGTCAACACGCTCTGCCAAACCACACTGACCGAGAGCAGTCAGCAAAGAATTAGTAAGTCTGCATCGGAAAAACTAACAAATGCGATAGCTAAATGGATTGCTTCAGAAGCCCTAAGCGACCGTGCTTTTTTTCCTTTCTTGTTTTCTCACGATCTCGACTTCATTCTCTCGTGGTCTCGACATAACAAAGTAGTTTTCTTGTGTTCACGACTTAATTTTTCTGTGTCCTCGACATAACAACATGTTTTTATTGTTCTGACACCCCTCCCTCTTAATGCGGAGATAAAGTCCATCTCTACAGTGGCCAATTATTAAATTTATGATGGCGATGGCGAAGATGCCAATGTGCATGTAATACCAGTCCTGTTCACAAGGCGCTAAATTGACTTGTGAGAAAATGACGTAGTGAGAAAACAGCTTTTTGTTATGTCAAGATCACAAGAAAATTAAGCTGTGATCACAAGAAAACAAGAAAGAAAAATAATAATAGATAATAATAGAGAATTGTGATTGTGAATTCTAAACCAAAACTAGCCCTGGTGCATCTCTAGTACCTGGGCTAGTTAACCTATAGCATATGGAGACATATTTGGAATGGATAAATGGTTAAGGTCATAAGTTTACATACACCTTGCAGAATCTGCAAAATGTTAATAATAACAATTTACACCAATGATCCTGTTCAAAAGTTTACATCCCCTTGGCTCCTAATGTAGTGTGTTGCCTGCTTGAGCATCAGTGAACGTTTGCACTTTTTGTAATAGTTGTGTACGAGCCCCTAAGTTGTCCTCAGTGTGAAAACAGTCGTTGGTCATCCAGGTAACGACACACAGTATTAAGAATCAAGCATATGTAAACTCTTGAACTGGTTCATTTGTGTAAGCTCAGTTATTATTGTGTCTTGTGGACTATATGTAAACATCTGTGAAATAGCTTATTCAGGGCAGCACTAAATAAAAAGCAAAATGCAATGATCATGATCCCTTTTTTTAAAATTATGAACATTTTGCAGATTCTTCAAGGTGTATGTAAACTTATGACCTCAACTGTATCTATAGTACATACTGGGGGTGTAAACCACAAGCTTCCACGTGATACAATATTGATTCTGGTTCAAAGAAGCAACCATTCCATATTTAACGATACTGTATATGATACAATATAATCTGATTCGATTTAGTAGCCTCCAATTGATATGTGACCAACTTCGTTCAGAATCTGAAGTAGGCCTACAGTTGAATAAGTGATAATGATATAGAGAAGATTTGTGTATCAGATTTATGGGCAAATGACCTTGCTAGTCTGTTTACATATCAGTTTATAAATAGAAATCATTTTTACATACGAGTTTTCTGTCCCCTTTCATAACAATCGATTTATTTCTAACTTATAATTCTAATTGATAATAATTCATTCATGATCAATTATATATATCAATCCAAATCATCCAATCGTTACACTCCTGATACATACACAATGTTATTTCGCATGGGTGTGACTGGAATCTTTTTTGCATTAGCACAAGATGAATGTCTCCCAGTACTTTAGTGCAGTCGTACAGTAACACCACTGCCTACAGCACCTCTGTTATCTATTATCAAACGCCTGTGAATAAGTCTCTCAGAGCAGGGGAATAGTGGAACTGACTACTCAGGGCCCACAGAACCTGCATATGTTCACAACCCAGAAAATCACTGAACGGTCCAGGGTGCCGTTATACAGCTGATTTAGTTGTTTGTGAAAGATACAACACTAAATGAATTTATATTGATCTCTTATGTCTTTTGTAGTGTTTGGTGTCTGTTGGTCTTGACTCCAAGAACACAATCTGTATATGGGACTGGAGGAAAGGAAAAGTGTTGGCAGCTGCTCCCGGTCATACAGACAGGGTAAGGACACACACACACACACACACACACACACACACACACACTGTACACACACAGTACATAAGATATTAAAAATGGACAGAGTAATGTCTCATCCTCTCATTACATGAATCCCATCAATGATTTCTCATAAGTAACAGTCTCAAAGCAGACAGCCATAAATAAGTTAGCACTGATTAAGTGTTTGAGTCCAAGATGCACTTAGGAAATTGCTTTCTGATGGCATATTTTAAATGATCAGTGCGGCTAATTGTATTTGTAATCAGTATCATGCCCCATTTCCTATACATGTATACACAAAAGCACAGAATGTTTCCTGTTACTATCATATTAGTCTGCATGGTTTCCTCTATTGTGACGGATGCAAAGACTCCCACACTGTAATATGTACAGTAAAAATAACACTTTTAATTCTGTAATATTGATCCACTCCCCTGATTGTTTATTTTTCTTTTAAAAAGATATTTGACATATCATGGGACCTGTATCAGCAGAGCAAGTTGGTGAGCTGTGGAGTCAAGCATATTAAGGTACTGATAACTAGTATCATAATTATTTTGTGTTCTAAAATACACTCAGCATCTGCTTTATTAGGAACACCTGTACATTCATGCAGTTGTCTAAACAGCCAGTCATGTGGCAGCAGCGCAGTGCAAAATATCATGCAGATACAGGTCAAGAGCGTCTGGTAATGTTCACATCAAACATCAGAATGAAGAAAAAGTTTGATGTTTGTGACTTTGACCATGGCATTGATGTTGGTACCAGAAACTGGACAGTTGAAGACTGGAAAAAGATTAATCTTTTTTTCTAATCTGAGCCTGTGCCCACTGCAGCCTCAGATTCCTGTTTTTGGTTGACAGGAGTGGAACCCAATGTGGTGTTCTGCTGTTGTAGTGCATCCACCTCAAGGTTTGATGTTTTGTGGATGCTGAGATGCTTTTCTGCTCACCACGGTTGTAAATAGTGATTATTTGAGATACTATATCCTTCCTGGCAGCTCAAACCAATCTGGCCATTTTCCTCTGACCTCTCTTATCAACAAGGCGTTTCCACCCACAGAACTGTCACTCACTCAATGTTTTTTGTTTTTCACACCATTCTTTGTAAATTTTAGAGACTGTTGTGTGGGAAATTCTTAGGAGATCAGCAGGTTATGAAATACTCAAACCAGCAACTTCTGGTACAACAGCCATGTCATGATCAAAGTCACAGAGATCCCACTTTTTCTTCATTCTGTTTGATGTGAACATTACTTGAAGCGCTTCCTTGTATCTGCATGATTTTGTACATTGCGCTGCTGCCACGTGGTTAGCTGATTAGATAACTGCATGAATATGCAGGTGTACAGGTGTTCCTAATAAAGTGGACGGTGAGTGTATGTTGCATTGCTTGTCCTGTCCTTGCGGAAGTCTCTTCATACTCAAGCCAGTCAGAAAAGAAATAGCATAAAAATCGCTTAACTAAAAAGTTTGACATCTTACTTTCTTGTAGAGTTGATAGTAGATTAATTACATAAGCTAACTGTAAGAAGCTAATCATGAAAATACATCGAAAGGGATTTTAGGTGTTCCATTAACTTAATTAAATTAAAAACTTGATAGAGATTTACTTGTAAAAACAGTACATTCATTTCCCCCGGTTGTTACAAATCATGTAGCTAGTATTTATTTTGAAACCTTGCACCCACTGTGTAAAAGCACAAAGCTGGAGTTGTGCTTGTGGGTGGATAGACAGGGCTAGAGTCCAGTTTAGCATGGTGATTTTCCTGGTATCACACAGCCTGATAATTAGCTGGTATGTTGAAGCAGGTGTTTAAAGCACAGAGTAGGATGTACTACCAGGTTCTGTTTTAGAGATTTTGTATATTGAGTTAGAATGTAGCTCTTTAGATGAAAGTCTAAGGGGGGTAAAACTGAAGTACTTTGCTGATTCAGCTTATGCTGGTATGCTGATGAAAGGATTTGTGCCAAGTGCTGAATGCCTTTTTAGCTTCTTTAAGGCCACTGAATGATTTTGGAATTTCCTTCTCTCAGGTAGAATAATACTGTGGCAAGGTTAGTTTGTGCTTAGTTAGTTTTGTAACTAGCATTAGCTGTGCTTCCCTATGTGCATTAATCTCATGGCTGCGAGTGTCAAGTCATACACGTTCAATGACAATTCAGTGCTTTGAGCCAAATAACCCTCTGCAATTCTCAAAGACATTTCTGTGATACACAATATGTATCACAATACAGTGAAGGAAAAAAGTATTTGATCCCCTGCTGATTTTGTACGTTTGCCCACTGACAAAGAAATGATCAGTCTATAATTTTAATGGTAGGTGTATTTTAACAGTGAGAGACAGAATAACAAGAAAAAAAATCCAGAAAAAAGCATTTCAAAAAAGTTATAAATTGATTTGCATTTTAATGAGGGAAATAAGTATTTGACCCCTTCGACTTAGTACTTGGTGGCAAAACCCTTGTTAGCAATCACAGAGGTCAGACATTTCTTGTAGTTGGCCACCAGGTTTGCACACATCTCAGGAAGGATTTTGTCCCACTCCTCTTTGCAGATCCTCTCCAAGTCATTAAGGTCTCGAGGCTGACATTTGGCAACTCGAACCTTCAGCTCCCTCCACAGATTTTCTATGGGATTAAGGTCTGGAGACTGGCTAGGCCACTCCAGGACCTTAATGTGCTTCTTCTTGAGCCACTCCTTTGTTGCCTTGGCTGTGTGTTTTGGGTCATTGTCATGCTGGAATACCCATCCACGACCCATTTTCAATGCCCTGGCTGAGGGAAGGAGGTTCTCACCCAAGATTTGACGGTACATGGCCCCGTCCATCGTTCCTTTGATGCGGTGCAGTTGTCCTGTCCTCTTAGCAGAAAAACACCCCCAAAGCATGATGTTCCCACCTCCATGTTTGACGGTGTGGATGGTGTTCTTGGGGTCATAGGCAGCATTCCTCCTCCTCCAAACACGGCGAGTTGAGTTGATGCCAAAGAGCTCGATTTTGGTCTCATCTGACCACAACACTTTCACCCAGTTCTCCTCTGAATCATTCAGGCAAACTTCAGACGGGCCTGTACATGTGCTTTCTTGAGCAGGGGGACCTTGTGGGCACTGCAGGATTTCAGTCCTTCATGGCATAGTGTGTTACCAATTGTTTTCTTGGTGACTATGGTCCCAGCTGCCTTGAGATCATTAACAAGATCCTCCCGTGTAGTTCTGGACTGATTCCTCACCGTTCTCATGATCATTGAAACTCCACGAGGTGAGATCTTGCATGGAGCCCCAGACCGAGGGAGACTGACAGTTATTTTGTGTTTCTTCCATTTGCGAATAATCGCACCAACTGTTATCACCTTCTCACCAAGCTGCTTGGCGATGGTCTTGTAGCCCATTCCAGCCTTGCGTAGGTCTACAATCTTGTCCCTGACATCCTTGGACAGCTCTTTGGTCTTGGCCATGGTGGAGAGTTTGGAATCTGATTGATTGATTGCTTCTGTGGACAGGTGTCTTTTTACAGGTAACAAACTGAGATTAGGAGCACTCCCTTTAAGAGAGTGTTCCTAATCTCAGCTCGTTACCTGTGTAAAAGACACCTGGGAGCCAGAAATCTTGCTGATTGATAGGGGATCAAATACTTATTTCCCTCACTAAAATGCAAATCAATTTATAACTTTTTTGAAATGTGTTTTTTGAAATGCGTTTTTTTCTGGATTTTTTTTGTTGTTATTCTGTCTCTCACTGTTAAAACACACTTACCATTAAAATTATAGACTGATCATTTCTTTGTCAGTGGGCAAACGTACAAAATCAGCAGGGGATCAAATACTTTTTTCCCTCACCGTATATACTGTAGGTTTGCTCACAAACTACAAGCAATAGTAATTTAATCATTTTGTAATCATTTTGTTTTTTATTTACATATAAAAAATATTGAACACTGAAATGGAGAAAAATAGTGCAAATCTTTTTAAAAAATGTAACATTTTACAAAACATAAAAAGACATCATATTGACGATCTCAGAAAAGCATATTGTGACATATTGATATCTCATCATATCACCACAACTGACATGCCATTTTGTACTGTAGTGTGCGGTTTGGCACACAGTACAAGTATACATGATTGTGAGGATATAAATCAGTTGTGGTGTAAGTGTTATAAGAATAAAAACATTATTGTGCACATCAGTGTGATTATCACAGTTACTAAATGTTAAGTAAAAAAGCAGGGGGCAGGGTGGCTTAGTGGTTAGCACATTTTCCACCCTGTGTTCGTGGAGTTTGCATGTTCTCTCTGTGCTTCGGGGGTTTCCTCCGGGTACTCTGGTTTCCTCCCCTAGTCCAAAGACATACATTGTAGGCTGATTGGCATCTCCAAATTGTCCGTAGTGTGTGAATGTGTGTGTGATTGTGCCCTGTGATGGATTTGCACCCCATCCAGGGTGTCCTCCGCCTTGTTCCCCCGAGTTCCCTGGGATAGGTTCCAGGCTTCCCGCGACCCTGTGTAGGATAAGCGGTACGGAAAATGCCTGGATGGATGGAATTAAAAGAGCAAAACCTCTTACTTTTAACAAAAGCTTGTTTTTTCCTTCCAGTTAATCCATATGCCCAAGCAGCTATGGCTCTGAGACACTGTCCTCTTACTTTATCGCTCTCTCTCTCTCTCTCTCTCTCTCTCTCTCTCTCGCACTCTCTCTCTCTCTGTCTCTCTCTCTCTCTCTCTCTCTCTCTCTCTCTCGCACTCTCTCATATACACTCATCCACCTCTCCCATGACAGTGCATTGTAGCAGTTGCTCATGAGCTTTTCCCTCCTGGACCATGTGACATCTGCTCCCAGGCCCAGTGCTCAGTCAGTGATTACAGCACTCAGTGCATGCAGGAGATTTAGCCTGAAGTAATCCCCTTCTCTCTCTATCTTTTTCTCTGCGAGGCAGCCACAGGGAAGCATGGTGGCTCTGGGATACAGGATTTTCTGCCATCTTATAATTACTACCAGAGCAGCTGAAGTCAGGGCTTGATTTATTCAGTGTTAGAAGAGGGCCCTGGTTTTGCTTGTGTTAATGTCGTGAAGGGAGGTGATGTGTATATATGTGTGTGTGTGTGTGTGTGTGTGTGTGTGTGTGTGTTTGCTCTCTTCTCTTAGCTTAGTAGTTTGTTAAGCTTCACTGAGCTGCTGGAGGAGAGTCTGCACTACTACATCCTGTAATACAGCCTCCTAAAGCTCAGTCACATCTTCACCCCATTGTTCTGCAGTACAATTCAATTATTTAATAAGTTGTAGAATTGTAAATCAATCAGTTACAATCACCATTAGATCTATATATTTCAACTCGCTCTACATATTTCAAGTAGTCATTGAGTAGTAGACACTGAGTAGTTAGATTTACAGCTTTTCCCATGTACTGTGCTGCTAATTATCATTTAGATGAAACTAGGTGGCTAATTTCTTAAAAGGCAACAGGGAACTGTTTTCTTTTTCTCTGACTGGCTGTTAATTTGACCGTTAAAGTTGACACAACACTTACAGCTCTATTCCACTGAATGCGAAATTCAAATGTAGCCTAAAAGGTTGATGAATAATAAAGATCAACATTTTTTATGCATTCATTCATTCATCTCACCGCCTGGATAAGACGGCACTCCACCGTAGGACACCATGCACTCACACATTCACACACTTATTCACACCGAGGGTCAATTTTATCTTAGCCATTCTGCCTATAGGCATGTTTTTGGGATGTGGGAGGAAATCGGAGGACATGGAGGAAACCCACACAAGCATGGGGAGAATATGTGAATCTCCAGACAGACAGTAAGCTGAGCTCAGGATTAAACTGGGGACCCTGGAGCTATCAGGTGGCAGTGCTGCCTGCCGTGCCACCCACACTTTATTTAAAAAAAAAAGAAAAAAAGATTCTGTTTCACAAGAGTTAACAGTGTTTGATGGGAGAGGACAGAATAACGCACTGTCTCCCACATGAAGAAATTGGACATCCTGTAGGCACAGTGTGGATGTTCAGGAGATGTGATGGTGGTGGTGTGGTGGTGTTTGTGTGTTTGTGAAGTGGTTTGGCAGATAAATAGCACTGACTCATTTTGATTACATTAAAAGCTTTTCCAAAGAACAGACTTGCAAACCAAAGCTCTGTGATTCAGTGCTGCTTCTTGCTGTGCTAGCATAATGCAGTCAGTTTCTGACACATTCATCAGTGAGCCAAGCTCTCACTTTCTTCATCCCTATTTTATCCACATCTTCACCTTTTGTACTTTGTAGCTGTTTGGCCTTGAATGGTTTGGCCTTGCCTCTCAGCATCCTGAATGCCCACTCAATAACACAGGACTATTCAGTGTGGGGGGAAAAAGCAATACCTAGCCTTACTATGTCTTTATGATTCTTAAGACCTTCATATTGGAATGCATTAATATTCTAATGTAGACTAACCTGAACTCAGAAGCATATTGACATTGAAAACACTGCCATGTGTGTGTATCTTCATGAGCACACATTACTGATTAAAAGATTAAATGCATAGTTTGAAGCTGTATACACTTCGGACTCATGGAACCGAATGCTAAATGCTTGATGAATATATGAATCAGAATCAGAATCAGAATGAGCTTTATTGCCAAGTATGTTTACACACACAAGCAGTTTGTCTTGGCGACAGGAGCTTCCAGTGCAGAAAAGAAATGGGATATCACTCAATATTTTAAAAATAAATAAATAAACAAATTAATTAATTAATTACATAAAAAATGCAATACAATACAGTACTAAAGACATAGCAAAAAATAGACAGGATTATATACAGTACTGTGCAAAAGTTTTAGGCACATGCAAAGAAATGCTGTAGAGCAAAGATGCCTTCAAAATAATGAAATTAAATGTTTCTACATTTTTAAAAATAAAAATACAGTAAAGAGCAGTAAACAGTAGTAAACGAAACAAAGTCAATATCTGGTGTGACAAATATATATATATATATATATATATATATATATATATATATATATATATATATATATATATATATATATATATATATATATATATATATATATAAATTAAAATAGTAGTCTCCGTGTGAAAATGTGTGCAGTTTTATAAGGAAATGAGCTGGTAAGTTTTATTGAGCATCTTGCAGAACCAGCTACAGTTCTTCTGGAGACTTTCTTCTTATTTTTGCAGCAAAACCCAGCAGCCTTCATTGTGTTTTTTTGTCTGAAAAGTGTCTCTTACGTAATATGCTGCTTTCTTTAGTGACATACAAACATTTTCCTGTAACATTTAATTTTGTGCTAGAAAACTAATGTTTGGGAATGTAGAAGTCATAAAATGAAAAAATGTATAACAAAGTTTGTACTAAAAACAATAGGGTGCCTAAAACTATTGCACAGTACTGTATGTACAGATATGCTATTTACAGATGTACAGTTATGTGCAACGGAAATATAGAATGTGCTATTTATGTTATATACAATTATGTGCAATGATTAGTGTAATGAGTGGAGGATGAATATATATTCGTGTCCTTGCTCAGTTCAGGCACACCGCTTCTTTATTTGTCAGGATGAGGCCACACACAGGTGACCTTGTGGCTCTCATAATGCTCTTTCAGACAGGTGTGCGTGACAGGAAAACATGGAGCTCTGCAGTCTCCCTCTCTCTCTCTCTCTCTCTCTCTCTCTCTCTCTCTCTCTAGGACCTATTATCTATTATTTAAGAATTTTTAAATAATGTGTGTCAAAAGATACACACAGAATACTTCTATGTAATATATAATATATAATATATATCTATATAATGTATGTCAGTAATAATATAAGAGATTACCTTTAATATGTATTTAATCTGTTAAGTCCTTCCTTTGCTTTTCTTTCTCCTCCTCAGTTCTGGAGTTTGTGCGGGAATGCTCTGACCCCTAAACGTGGTGTGTTTGGGAGGACAGGTGAGCTGCAGACCATCCTCTGTGTGGCGTGTGCCAGGGATGAGGTCACATACTCCGGTGCCTTGAACGGGGACATCTACGTCTGGAAGGGAATCAACTTGATACGGACCATACAGGGGGCACATGGGGTAAGCGGTGTGCCACTGCATTACCTACCTGCAACCTGCATGACTGAACCATACTACAGGGTGTCCCAAAAGTCTCCATACTTGGGGAAAATTAACACTTTTTAGCAAAATGTAACTTTATTTACAAAACATCCTCTACACGATTGCCATTTCTTTGTAAACACACATGGAGTCATCTCTCCCACTCATGATGAACTCAAACTATTTTCTCAAAGGCGTTCTTAAAGGCTGTCTGAAAGAAATATAGAATATAAACTAAGCATGAAAAATTTTGGAAGACATTTTGCTATAAAGTGTTAATTTCCCCTGTGTATGCAGACTTTTGGGATATCCTGTATTAAAGAAGGAGGAAAAAAAGGCAGTTTTTTCAGATGTTTTAATCATTAGTTCTGATAACTGCAGAGTGAAATAATAATGTTTCAGCTTAAATGTGGAGCAAACCAACCTCTGGAATGAAAATATCACATATGAAGATATCACATTTCATGCTAGTTTTTAGATTTTACTGTTACCTTAAGCAAGTACTTATGTAAAAGGTGGAAAGGGGGAAAAAAGAGAGTTGGTTAAGAAGATACTAACAGTGTGCAAGTATGGAATAGTTTACATTTTTTTAACACTGTTTTTTGGTCTCTGTGTAACTCAGTGTGTGCTATTTCAGAGGACTAAAGTCTTCACAAATATTCTAAAATAGTATTTAAAAAAATGAAGGAAAAACACTTTAATAGTTGTTTCCAAACCGTTGCCTGGTAATTTACTCACTACTTCAGCTATTTATTATCATGAATACTCAAAAGATTAATCTGATACTGAAACAGTTTATAGCTCAAGCAGTGCAGAGCTAAGTTTGACCTTAAAGAATCTTTTGTGTGTGTGTGTGTGTGTGTGTGTGTGTGTGTGTGTGTGTGTGTGTGGATGTTGCATGTGGATATGTTGATGGTTTTGCTGTCTTCAGTCTCCCTCTCTACTCACAGCTTTATGTGTGTGGTTTTGCAGTCAGGGATTTTCAGCATGAATGCATGTGAAGAGGGCTTTGCCACTGGTGGCAGGGATGGCTGCATCAGACTGTGGGACCTGAGCTTCAAAACTATCACTGTCATTGACCTAAGGGAAACAGACCAGGGATATAAAGGTAATAAACAATCTATTAGTTCCTTCTGCCTGCCAACTATATGCTGTACCTTTTGGTACTGGGATCATTACATAAAGCTTTAAATATTATAATTCAGATTTTGATAAAACATTAATCATCTAACTAGAATAATTATTATGCAGTGTTTAATTGCTAATGGACTCTCTTTCTTCTTTTGCTCTTTTACTCAATTTGCTTTGACTCATCAGTAGCTAGAGCTGAAAATTCTAGAGGTGGGTTAACTTGACTAGGTTACCATATTCAAACAACCCCACTTTGAATTCAACTGTGTTATGCCTAGTACCAGCGTCTCTTCAGCTCTTTAGATGTCTACATTCATAAGCAAAGTCCTAATACCCTCCTTGTCTGCTCTCCCAATTTCCTCAATTCATTTCAACATTTGTCAGTGTTCGCTGTCTCACAGATTTATTTAAGTCTCTAACTGTATGATTTAACAGAATACCCCATTGCTAATTATATGCTTTTAGGGCTGTCAGTGCGCAGTGTGTGCTGGAGAGGGGACCACATCCTGGTGGGCACTCAGGACAGTGAGATTTTCGAGGTGGTGGTGCATGACCGCACCAAGCCTTTCCTCATCATGCAGGGTCATTGTGAAGGCGAGCTCTGGGCCCTGGCAGTGCACCCCACCAAACCCCTGGCCATGACTGGCAGTGATGACCGATCTGTCCGGTACAAAGTTGTCTTTGTCCTCAAATTAAAAAAGCATATACAAACCTGCAGACTCTTTTAAGAGCAGTACATCTTTGACATGTTGTGTTTTGACTTTTCCAATATTGTGTAGGATATGGAGCCTGATAGACCATGCTTTGATAGCACGCTGTAACATGGAGGAGCCCATCCGCTGTGCAGCAGTGAGCACTGATGGCATCCACCTGGCGCTGGGTATGAAGGATGGCTCCTTCACTGTGCTGAGAGTCAGGTGGGTTATATACACCAGCCAAAGGCATAGATAACTAGCCAAGAAGACAGAGATATATACTTTAAACTGCAGAAACAGAACACCCCAAAGATCTTGTATTCTTAATAGGGCTGTCGATTTAACACGTTAATTTAGTGCGATTAATTATGTAAAAAATAATGCGTGAAAACAATTAACGAATTTAACGCACCCTGCCTCGCCCCAGACCTGTACGTCATCTTACATTGCATGCAGTTTATACATACAGCTTAGTGACGAGCATGATACAAGGCGAGGCCAAACTCTGCTTGGCCCTCTGAAGGGAAATTGAACATTGAAAACGCATCCAGATGGAAGCACTGATAAAACCAATGTCTTTTTCACTATCTGCAATAAAGAATTTTCATACCATCGAAGCAATTCTAGCCTGAAATACTACCTGAATTCAAAGCATGTTTTAGCGAGCTCTACAGTTAGCACAACCCCGGCTGCTACGGCAGGCAGCACAGAATTAGTAAGTCTACATTGGAAAAACTAATGTGATAGCTAAATGGATTGCTTCCGAAGTGGTAATGCATTATTAATCTTTTTCTTTGTTGTTTTCTCGTGATCTCGACATTTTCTGTGTAGTCGACATAACAACTATTTTTTTTTGTTCTGGAGGCTTCAAAAGCTTAGTGCAATCCCGCAGCATCATGGATGAACAAAATCATTTTACACTGATCAAGGACTCACTCAAGCTGAAATAGCTCTGTGTCTGTCAGTGATTGACGACTTCTATATTAGTGTTCGACACTTGAGAAGGGGACACCCCTCCAACTTAATGCAGAGATAAAGTCCCTCTCTACAACAGGCAATTATTACATTTATGATGGCGATGGCAAAGACGCCAATGTGTATGCAACACCGGTCCCGTTCACAAGGCGCTAGATTTACTCATGATAAAATGATGTCGTGAGAAAACAGCTTTTTGTTAGGTCAAGATCACGAGAAAACAAGAAAGAAAAAAATAATAATAAGGCATGGCCTCTTAGGGCTTCCGTAGATTGCTGTGGACTGTAGGCCTGTTAATATGGTGGAAAGGGGTTGATGGAAGCATTTCGAATTGCGTCCTCCGATACAACCTAAATGTTTATGTGTAATAAATGTTGAATCAAATAAAATTATATTTCTTTCTAAAGGTCCTTTTTGTAA
Source organism: Cranoglanis bouderius (assembly GCA_023630585.1). Lineage (NCBI taxonomy): Eukaryota > Metazoa > Chordata > Actinopteri > Siluriformes > Cranoglanididae > Cranoglanis > Cranoglanis bouderius. The sequence goes on along the minus strand of CM042543.1, from coordinate 17,958,498 downwards.
TTTCTGTTCAATGCTTTTCTCATCTAACACAATAATGACTTTAAATGATCTTTTGGGGGTAGTGCAATTAATTGCGATTAATTCGATTAATTAATCTGCACATCATGTAATTAATTCAATTAAAAATTTTAATCGATTGACAGCCCTAATTGTTAAGTAATGGGATAAAGTCTAATATATTCAAAGGTTTATCAATAACATGCATGATAAGGTATGTGATCTTAAATTTAATGGAAATATAAGTGTATCAGTGAGGTTGCCACTGTGTAATCACAGTACTGTGCAGTGGAGTAGTACAAGGGTAGACTAGTAAAATACAGTAATTTTCATAGGGACATGACAGAGGTGGTGCACATCAAAGACCGCAAGGAAGCCATTCATGAGCTGAAATACTCTCCTGATGGGGCTCACCTGGCCGTGGGCTCCAATGATAACTCGGTAGATATCTACGGCGTGGTGCAGCGCTATAAGAAGGTGGGTGAATGTGTGGGCTCCACCAGCTTCATCACGCACATGGACTGGTCCACTGACAGCAAATATCTGCAGACCAACGATGGCAGTGGCAGGAGGCTATTCTACAGAATGCCCAGTAAGACCATCACATTTTCTCCTTCCCTATACACCTCACATGATTTATTAGAGCTTCCCAGCTGTTACATCTTTGTGTCAAGTTAGTAAGCATTGATTTGTAACATTATGCTAATAGTAAATGAGGTCATTTGATGCAACTAGAAGCTTAATTGTTTATGTACTCCTGTATTTTTTGTTCAGCTGGGAAGGAGGTGACAAACCGAGAAGAGCTGAAGCTAGTCCAGTGGTCCTCATGGACCTGCGTTCTTGGACCAGAAGTGAATGGGATATGGCCCAAATACTCTGACATCAGTGACATTAACTCTGTAGATGCCAACTTCTCAAGTCAAATTTTAGTAACGGCTGATGATTATGGATTAGTTAAATTGTTGCGATATCCATGCATAAAGAAAGGTTTGTGTGCTTTAAAGGTTGTTTTCTATGCCTGGCCCATTGTTTGTTAGTGATGTTCTGTCTCTTTGTGTCTGAATACGCATTTTGTTGCTTTGTCCTAGGTGCAAAATTCAAAAAGTACTTAGGGCACTCTGCACACATAACCAATGTTAGGTGGTCACATGATTATCAGTGGGTGATAACTATTGGTGGAGCTGACCATTCAGTGTTCCAGTGGAAATTTATACCTGAAAGGAAGTCAAAAGATACTCTCCATATAGCCCCTCAAGGTACAGTTCAATAATTAAGTAGAATTGTAATCATTAAAAAAATTAAAAATTATTTTTCATTATTTTTGAATGAATGTCTTAAGGATTTGACTGTAAAATTTACAATGCTTAATGCATTAGAATCATTTAAAATTCTCCTTATCCCTTAGAAACATAAATGCTGGAGGGCTGCTGCATTGCCCATTTTACATTACTGTATAGTGCATAGTAGTTAATTTTCCTAATGGTTCCATTACATCTCATCTTGGCAGTGCTGTTTCTTAGCCATCAGCATTTCTCACTATCAGCTTGACTTGTGGGGATGCTGCAAAGTGGGGCAGTTCAGTACAGATAAATGTATAGGTTACTCTGAATAATAAGTCTTCCAGCTAATATTTTCCCCACTAAACTGACAGAGATGTTGGCAGATTCAAACAGTGAGGAGTCGGATTCTGACCAATCAGACGTGCCTGAGTTGGACTCAGAGATTGAGCAAGAAACACAGCTTACGTACCGACGACAGGTCTGTGATGCCATCGTTATTAAAATAATTTTTTGCATAGAAAGAGAGCTGTTTACAGCAAGTTGCACAACAACACTGTACTCCAATCAATGTTTTATATCAGTGAGCACCCTCTTTACCTGTGGCACTAAGTGTGGAGAGAGTTTTATGCCCTGAATATTTCATTCCAGATTTACAAAGAAGATCTACCTCAACTTAAAGAGCAGTACAAAGAAAAGCATCGAGTGGCAGCTATGAAGAAAAGGGAGAGACCTCCAGCCAATGGACTAAGATTGCACTTTATACACGGGTAAGCCTGCTCCCATTCATCCGCATACCATTAATGCATTGTGGCAGACAAATGGTGGACCCTATTCACCATTAGACACTGTCAGGGTAATGTATCACCGTGCAGTGTTTTGCCCCTCTATGCTTTATTTGGAGTTGTGGCTCACGGTCGTTCCACAGTGTCGTCTGTCTGGCTGCATTTCAGTTACCGGGGCTATGACTGCAGGAGTAACCTGTTCTACACTCAGACCGGGGAGATTGTGTACCATGTCGCTGCTGTAGGGGTGGTGTATAACAGACAGCAGAACACACAACGCTTCTACCTGGGCCACGACGATGACATCCTCTGTCTGGCCATCCACCCCATCAAAGATTACATAGCTACAGGCCAAGTATGCTCAAGACATAGTATCTTGTGTCAAAATTATCAAAGCTAATTATTTCTACTGTTTGTTCACTTGAATCACCTGAGTTTAATTTTCAGTTCATGTCCAGTTTTTGTTTATTAATTTATTTTTTAATCTTTTTAAATTCATATACATGTTCATAAATTTTTGAACAGGTGGGAAGAGACTCTTCCATACACATCTGGGAAACAGAGTTTTTGAAGCCTCTGTCTGTTCTCAAAGGATTCCATCAGTTTGGAGTGTGTGCACTTGACTTCTCAGGTACTGTGACAATGAATAGTATATAGTTTTAATAAACATTACATAGAGTACTGATTCATTGAACTAGATGTACCTTTTAGGTTCTGGTTTAAGTACTTACTTCAACCTATTTTGATTCCATCTACAAAGTGTATGATTTATAAAGAAGTAACAGCATTAGTGAGCTATTTCAGCTCTAAAATAAGACTTTTACTGATGAATAGCAGAAATGCTACAGACCTTCTCAGTAATGCTGTTAGACTGTGAGTTCTTTGTCTCCTGCCTGCCTGTCTACTAGCTGAAAATAGCAGCAGACTCTCTGCATGAGAGAGGAGCATGGGAGGTGGAGAAAGTCTGGGCTGAAAACTGATTGCTGATTCATGTACATCATTTTCTTTAGTCATGTGCTTCATGTGTAATATGCTGCACATTTTAATTATGTGTGTGACTAAATACTGAATGATGCAAATTCCCTCACGCCTTTACTTACTGTCATAATGTATTTGTGGTGACATCTTGTTACATTCATTACATGATAGCAAGGCATATATTATATAATGAACTACATTTATTTACATTTCTAGCATTTGGCTTACATTTATCTCATTTTTTTATACAACCGAGCAGTTGAGGGTTAAAGGCCTTGCGATCAGGAGTCCACTGAGCTACCACTGCCTTGTGACCTACATTGATGTGTTACTGTTAGTGCCATTGTTGATATTGTATCTGTCTGTTTGTCTGTCTTTCTGTCTGTCCGTCTGTCTTTAGCGGATGGAAAGCGACTGGCCTCAGTGGGTCTGGATGACAATCACACCATTGTGCTTTGGGACTGGAGGAAAGGAGAAAAGCTCTCGGCTTTCCGGTTAGCCACCTTTTTCATTATGATCACAGAGCTATGGGAATAACAATCATGAAATGCTAACTTAATTAGTATGCTCCTTGTGTGTATACAATAGAACAAACATGTCCTGCAGGTTGCAGTATGTTCAACTCTTTGTTTGTGTTGTAATGGGATTGCACTTAGTCTTCGGGAGTCTGCATGAAATTTGGGATTTTGGTGGGGGTTTTTTTGTTGTTGTAAAAATACTGTGTGCGACTTAATGATCTAGTATTTTGGTCCTCATGATGAACATCTGTTAAAGAAAAACTGACACTAAGTGCAAAAAAGTGCTCTCCATTTTTGAAATCCATTTTGATTTTGTCATGTAGTGTATGCCCAGATTTATGACCTTATTTGCATGAAAATTGGAATTTTTTTTATAGAACCTAAATTGGATAACCCACATTTTTTCCCATTAACATACTGTTACAATTTCCATTATCTTAATGTTACATTTCCAGTAACAATTGTTTTTTGCTCCATTCCTGTATAGCCCATTCTTTCTTATAGCCCATTCTGTCTCAGTCAGACATGGTGGTTAACATGCTGCTCTATGTCTCATGATGAATGTGGAGAGCTGAGACTCAGTGCTTATTCATGAGCCATTAAACCAGGAAATAACCCTTCTAATCCTCCTGTCATAACACAGTCAACAGTCGCAGCTTAGTAATTATAGGTCAGTCAAAAGTATATTTAACCCATCAGGAGCTGCTGTCTTTTTCATTGCTCCTGAAAATAGCATCTATGCCAAGGCTGCACTAATAATTGTTTTCATGTGATGCGTCTATTAATAGTAAATGTTTTGTTGGGAATTGTGTATTCTGAATATGATGTGTTAATATAATCACATATACAAGGTACAGAATAGTGTTTTAAAACAATTTTATTCCTTCTCACCAACTCCAAATTTTTTATATATCTCAGTAGTATAGGAGCTCATGACTTGGCTGCACCGCGGGGCTCTGGTGAGGTTTGAGAGGCGGGTGGATGTAAATAGGCTCTGACAGTGTAGCCACTGCTCAGCGCTCTGCCTGCTCTGCGACAGGGCCTAATGTGGGGAGTGAGACAGCAGTCTCTATTCTCTTAGCTCCACATGGCTGTCTTGGCGGCTGGGACTCAGACAGTGAAAATGGCACAGTAGACAGCTCAATTACAGCCAGGCTATGGCTCCCATGAACTTTTACACTTCTCTGTTATGACAGGGAGCAGCTTTATTTCTGTGACTTTTAAAAAAAAAACACAATGGCATGTGAAGATATGTGCCTAATATTATGAAAATGTTTTCCTAGTGATTCTGTGATGTGTCTTTGAAATCTTTCTCCAATTCATTTTACAGGGGAAGCAAGCACAAGATATTTGTTGTTAAAATCAATCCATATATGCCTGATAAGCTCATTACTGCTGGAGTGAAGCACATGAAGTTCTGGCATAAAGCAGGTAAGACTAAACATTTGTTTTGCACTAAACGCAAAAGAAGTTATTTAATTGTAATACTTGCTATATTACAATATGTAGTATGTAATGTATTACTATATCTAAACAAGATATTTTTGAGCATGCTACTGTGATATAATAGGTGGAGGTCTGATTGGGAAGAAGGGCAGCATAGGGAAGACTGAGACCATGATGTGCGCAGTATATGGCTGGACAGAGGAGATGGTGTTCTCTGGGACATGCACTGGAGACATCTGCATCTGGAGGGACATGTTCCTAGTGAAGACAGTTAAAGCTCATGACGGACCAGTCTTCAGCATGCATGCTCTAGAAAAGGTACTAGAGAGAGTGCGTGAGAGAAATGACTGCATGAGTGTTGATAAGCACACTTGAAGTGGTAATCTCATAAAGCTTTATTGAAAACAGCATATAGGAGCTGTCATGTTTTAGTAGTGGTGTAGCAGTGAATAATGGTTTTCATTGTCCCTGCACATAGGGGTTTGTGACTGGTGGGAAGGATGGCATAGTCGCTCTGTGGGATGACACATTTGAGAGGTGCCTTAAGACATATGCTATCAAGAGATCTGTGCTTGCCCCAGGTTCCAAAGGTGAGTCTGTGAGATTCGTAGTACCTCTTAGCCGTGACCTGCATAGTCTAGGAAAAGTCTTCTATAGTGCATCCCATGATGAATCCTCTCTGTGTAGGATTATTATTGGAAGACAACCCCTCCATTCGTGCCATATCTCTGGGACATGGACACATACTTGTAGGAACAAAGAACGGAGAGATTCTGGAAGTGGATAAAACTGGGCCTATCACTCTCTTAGTTCAGGTATAGAGCTATGCATAGCCATGTCTCCCTCATTCTCCTAACTAGCACATCTTATAATTATTGCCTTTTGATGATTTATTTATTTATTTATTTTGGTTAATCATTGTTGAAATGTTAAGATCCCATTTTCTTATTATGTAACCTCAATAACCACTGTTGATGCTTCTGTGTAGCTTATCTGTAATTAATTAGAGAAATTAGTACAAGCTTTAGGACATCTAAATATATTCAGTTTTTGGTCATGTTTATTAGATAAAATTATTACTACAACAATTCATGCATGATTCATTTCAGCACTACAGTGGAAAGTAGTACACATCAGATAGTAAGATTGAACTAAATCAGGGTGATAAATTGCATGCACTGTTAGGTGTGTCAGGGAACTAAAGTACTGTAGAGTGAACAGAGCTCATTGCATGTCAAGTAAAGATGTATTATAGAGTTCACAGGGTCAAATAAAGAATTTTTCTAATGTTATTTTTAAATTAAATGAAACCATATGTATATAGGGAATGATGACACAGTAGGTAAGTAAGTGGAAGAGCTTTTTTTCAGTTCATTTTCCTGGATGTCATACAACTCATATATACATTAACATACCTCACTCTACTTTCACTCTTTCTTTACATTACTTTCTCTTTGCGAAACTCCACAGGGCCTTTCATAGATTTTACCCTTCATACATACACTCACTGAGCACTTTATTAGGAACACCTGTATACATACTCATTCATGCAATTATCTAATCAGCCACTCGTGTGGCAGCAATGCAATGCATAAAATCATGCAGATACGGGCCAGCAGCCTCAGGTAATGTTCAAATCAACCGTCAGAATGTGGGAAAATATGTGATCTCAGTGATTTTGACCGTGGCGTGCTAGACGGGCTGGTTTCAGTATTTCTGTAACTGCTGATCTCCTGGGATTTTCACACACAATAGTCTCTAGAGTTTACTCAGAATGGTGCAATAAAGAGAAATAATTCAACGAGCACCAGTTTTGCTGACAGAAATGCCTTGTTGATGAGAGAGATCAACTGAGAATGGCCTGACTGGTTCGAGCTGACAGAAAGGCTACAGTAACTCAGATAATCACTCTGTACATTTGTGGTGAGCAGAAAAGCATCTCGGAGATGCACAACACGTCGAACCTTGAGGCGGTTGGGCGACAACAGCAGAAGACCACGCTGGCTTCCACTACTGTCAGCCAAGAACAGAAAGCTGAGGCTGCAGTGGGCACAGGCTCACCAAACTGGACAGTTGAAGACTGGAAAAACGTAGCCTGATCTGATGAATCTCAATTTTGTCTGAGGAACACAGATGGTAGGGTCAGAATTTGGCACCAACAGCATGACTCCATTGACCCAACCTGCCTTGTGTCAACAGTCCAGACTGTTAGAAGTGGTGTAATGGTGTGGGAAAGTTTTCTTGAATGTTTTCTTGGTACACTATGGCCTTTTAATATCAATCAATCATTGAATGCCACAGCCTATTTGAGTCTTGCTGCTGACCATGTGCATCCCTTCATGGCCACAATTTACCCATCTTCTAATGGCTACTTCCAGCATGATAATGCACCGTGTCACAAAGCAAAAGTCTCAAACTGGTTTCATGAACATAACAATGAGTTCAGTGCTCTTCAGTGGGCTTCTCAGTCACCGGATCTGAATCCAATAGAACACCTTTGCGATGTGGTAGAACGGGTAGAACGCAGCATGAAAGTGCACCTCAAGCATCTGCAGGAATTGCGTGATCATGTCAACAATCATGTCAACATGGACCAGAATCTCAGAGGAATGTTTCCAACATCTTGTAGAATCCATGCCATGAAGAAGCGAGGCTGTTTTGAGAGCAGTATTAGTATAGTGTTCCTAAAAAAGTGCTCAGTGAGTGTATAAACCTGGGCTTTGACTGTCAAAGTCATTTATTCACCTAATAGACTGAATATAGCCCTTTCACACATAAAACAGTTACTGTATGCCTAGAATGAATGAGAATCATGTACAGTATATGTTATTAACAAATACATATAAGTGCCCAAAGAAGTGTACTAACTTCGTAGTTAGTATTTTATTAACATTCTGCTGGATTTTGATTTAGGTTTTTGACTGGAAAGGCTGTGCTGGGGCAGGCAGGTATTTCTGTGGCTAGGTCCTAACACGTGTACTCTCTGAACAGAAGCTAATTTGGGCTTCCAGAGTGTTTCAGTTCTATTTAAAAAAAAAAAAAAAAAAAAAAAAAAGAAGAAGAAGAAGAAGAGAAAAGAAAAAGAAAATAAGACATAAATGGGTATGGATTTCTTTAATTAAGATTTACTTTAACTGCAGTGTAACCATTCTTTATTAAAGCATTTTAGTCAGCAAATCAATCACAGCTCTCTAGTCAAGTCAGCATCTTCCTTTGACTGTTTTGTTGTTGTTATTCATCAAGAAGAGAAAAAAGCCTTTCAATGCTAGTTCAAGTGGATTGTTCAATAGGTTTCCGGAGACTTGGCTGTGTGTTCAAACTATATGTCTTGATGTTTTATGTTCTGTCCAAATTAAGCCACTGCTTTGGGCCTGGATTCCGAAAAGTATTGCAGAGCCTCATAGCTCAATGTTATATGCTAGAGAGTGCATCACATTGAACTCCTTCTTTTTCTACCATGCAACTATGATCGATATGCTGCAGTGATTTTTGGTAACGCAGCACAAACTGTTGCAGTGAGATAGTGTGTTATATAAGGGCATTAATCATGGTGTGTGCTAACTGAACTGAAGTGTGTTACCTGTTTTGGGTGACCAGGGTCATATGGAGGGAGAAGTATGGGGTTTGGCCACCCACCCTCACCTGCCGCTGTGTGCCACTGTGAGTGATGACAAAACCCTGCGTATATGGGACCTTTCTCCCAGCCACTGCATGCTCGCTGTGCGCAAACTCAAGAAAGGTAGGCTGGGGCTTTCCTTTATCTACAGTAAAAGCTTTAGTGACTGCTGTATCTAACTAGTACTGCATGAGTACTTTACTAAGCCTGATGTTTGAATGTGAATAAAATTGTAATATACTATAAGTACATCAAAATATGTCCTTAAAATTCCAGTTATTCTTAAAAGCATATTGATTGCTTGAAGGCAGAGGCACTAAGGAAAGTTTCATTAGCAAAAAAGTTCCTGAATAGTCAGTGGCATTAATTTTATGCTGCACTATAAAAACAGCCATGCAAGAAGGATCGATCAAAGCAGTTTAATCAAATAATTATGAGAAGATCATCTTCGAACTGTCGTCTCTGTAGAATTAGATAAGTCTGAATTTATTTGTAATTTCCCTAACAGCTAATCTGGTCTCTTCACATTCTAAGCTTAGTACTTACAGGATGCGTTATTGGTATTGGCTCTCCAAAAGCATTAAGCAATTGAAAAATCCATTATCACTGTTAGTACTTGAATCCATAAAGTGGTGATTAGCATGTAGTGACCGTGTTTGTTTAACTGCAGGTGGTCGCTGCTGCTGTTTCTCTCCGGACGGCAAGGCTCTGGCAGTGGGGCTAAACGACGGCAGCTTCCTCATTGTTAATGCAGACACTCTGGAGGACCTGGTGTCATTCCATCACCGCAAGGACATCATCTCCGATATCCGCTTCTCTCCTGGTAAGTCAGCACACTAGAGCCGGCATAGAAGCCAGACACGTCACAGTGAGTACTGAGTCTATTCTGAGTTGAGGCACAAATAATGTCTGTCGGGGTCTGAATTTGAAAATAGAGGTCCTGTCAGGCTGCAAGACATTCAAAAGTGAAAAAGTTAAAAATAAGACTAGTTCAGGTTTGCAAAGAAACAAAGAAAGTTTTCAGACTGTCTGGATTATAGAGGATGAGAAATTTGACAGTCAACTGTGTATGACATATTTAACGTGATAGTACAAGTTGCATTTGCCTTTTCACATATTGTGATAAGACATTTAGTGGTAAAAATTAGCATAGTATTGAGAATGAATTAGAGCTGAAAAATGGGTCCACCTGCCACAGGTTCAGGGAAATATTTGGCAGTAGCCTCAGGTGATACCTTTGTGGATATATACAACGTGATGAGCAGCAAGAGAGTGGGTGTATGCAAAGGCTCCATGAACTACATTACTCACCTGGACTGGGACAAAAGAGGTAAGAAAAATCTATAAGATATAAATATAAATAAAGAATAATAAAGTCTATGCAGGTTTTACTGAATATCATAAACAAAGCAAACTTAGCCTGTTGTACTATTTATGCATTGTATATATTTTTGTTTGCTTGCTTTTTTGTCCTCATAATGACTCTTTTGTAGACTTTGTTTTGTGAGTCTTTATAATAGCTGTGCCTTCTTTCATCAGGGAAGCTTTTGCAGGTCAACACTGCAACTAAGGAGCAGCTATTTTTTGAGGCCCCTCGTGGGAAGAAGCAAACCATTCCTGCCATAGACGTGAGAGATGCTCAAAGTATTGTTGTGGTTACTGTAACTTGCTCGTATCTCAGGTCTAAATGGAGTAAGGGCACTCATAAGGGCAAGAACATGGCCCACTTTTCATTTGTGTGGGTCTAAATTTGGAGACAAGGAATTGGGCTGCACATAAGATCACTAGTGCATTAACAGGAACTTACCTTGCTGGCTTGTGATTGTGAAAGCCTTAAATTGTAATCCATCTGCTGTGTCTATATCTAGGTGGAGAAGATTGAGTGGAGCACATGGACATGTGTGCTCGGGAGCTCCTGTGAGGGCATCTGGCCAGTGGTTAGCGAGGTTACCGAGGTAACCACAGCATGTCTTAGCAGCGACAGACAGGTGCTGGCAACAGGCGATGACCTTGGATATGTAAAGCTTTTCAGGTATCCTGTTAAGGTAAGATTGATTCATGTCAAATAAAATACTGGGGAGGTTCTGGATTATTTGGTTGAATAAAACTTATTTTTGAACAGATCAGCTAATGTTTTAGGTTAGGTTATCAAGCAACAGTTTTGTTTCTGTTGTAAAACATCTTCATTTTACTTTACTTTATGTATTTGCCTTGATGATTACTTAATTGTGTTAAATGTTCTCTAATATTAATCAGGGAAAATATGCGAAGTTCAAGCGATATGTGGCCCACAGCACCCATGTGACCAATGTGTGCTGGACACATGATGATTCTCTGCTGGTGACGGTGGGTGGAGCCGACACGTCTCTGATGATTTGGAGCCATGACACTGAGGGCTGTCGGGAGGTTCGCCAGTGTGATAGTGAGGAATCCGACATCGAGAGTGAAGATGATGGGGGTGAGAGCAGCACATTGAATTCTATATGTTATAGCTACCTATAGATATATAGTTATCAAAGATATAAGTAGAATATTATCCTCTTAATCATTTAAAAAAATAAAAAAAAAACATTTCATACAGAAGGCTCAAAAGATACAGTCATATTGCTGATTGACATTTTAAGCTCGTCACTCCCTAAAAGATAGGAGCACATTTCATAATACTAAATTATTCTTTCAGTTTAAAGACTGTGTTCTGGCGTGCTGGTGTTAGGTTCCCTCTCCCTCTCTCTCGCTATGAAGCTAGCGAGTAGCATACTTCCGCATTCCACTGAGCGCATTCCAGCGCTATTCATAAAAACCCTCTGGACTGTCATTCATGAACTCTCATTTTGTTTACCTCTGCCATGTGCTTATGTTTTGGTTCGTGACATGTCTCCGCCCCTTTATTTCTTATTGGTTCATGTTCTTCTCATTCGTTCTGTGTAATCATTGGTTTCAGGTGTCATTGATTGTGCATGTGATTCTGTATGTTTAAATACGCCGCTCCGTTTCCGCTTCGGGGCGGAGTATTAGTTTAACCTTACCTTAGTTTAGACTGAACTTAGATATGTTCCGTAGCCTTTTGCTCGTGGTTTCCAAACCACCTCCTTGCCTGAGCTTTATCCCGTAGCTCGTTATTCGTGGTTCCCAGACCACCTCCTAGCTTCGCGTGTTTTTCCCTGTGTTTTTTGGATTTACTGCCTTTTTGGATTACTGTATTTTTTGGATGACTGCCTTTTTTGGATTACTGCCTCTGCGGCTAAGTACACTATCATTTTGGATTATTGTTACCCTTTTTTGTTCATGGATTATGTTTGATGGTGTTTTGTGTTCCTTTATTTTTGAACTTCCTGTTCCTAATAAAGTGACGTTTCCCCTGCGCATGCATCCTGACTCCCTCGTCCTACTACACACCACGTGTCTTAACAGAAGAAATAAAGGGGCGGAGACATGACACGAACCAAAACATAAGCACATGGCAGAGGTAAACAAAACGAGAGTTCATGAATGACAGTCCAGAGGGTTTTTATGAATACCGCTGGAATGCGCTCAGTGGAATGCGGAAGTATGCTACTCGCTAGCTTCGTAGCGAGAGAGAGGGAGAGGAAACCTAACAGCTGGATGAAGGGTCATCTCATCTTCTGCTGTCTGTCTTTTGGCTCCTTGCAGGGTACGATAGTGATGTGACTCGAGAGAATGAGATCAACTATGTAATCAAGGCCTTATCTACCAATATGAGACCCATGGCAGGGGTCAAGCCCCACCTACAGCAAAAAGAGCCTTCAGCAGATGAAAGGTATTTCAGGAGAGGCATTTTTCAGTTGAAGTTGCTTCAAAACATCAGATACGTTGTATATAGTATTATATAATTTGTCCATGACAACACTGTATTCATACGCTCACCAGCCACTTTAACAGGAACACCTGTACCCCTGCTTTTTCATGCAATTATCCAATCAGCCAATCATGTGGCAGCAGTGAAATGCCAAGACCAGGCAGTGTTTCCAGACTTCCAGTTTCCTGTGCCTACAGTGCCTCAGACTCCACTTCTTGGCTGGCAGGAATAGAAACCATTGTGGTTGTTTAAAGTGCATTGTGCGTTCTGAGATGCTTGACTGCTCACCATGGTTGTAAAGAGTGATTATTTGAATTATTGTAGACTTCCTGTCAGCTTGAACCAGTCTGGGTCTATTTTCCTCTAACCTCTCTCACCAACAAGACATTTCCACCCACAGAATTGCTGCTCAGAGGAGGGTTTTTTTTCTCACCATTAAACTCTAGATACTGTTGTGCATGAATATCCCAGGGGATCATCAGTTTCTGAAATACTCATACCAACCTATCGTGCACCAACAAATATGCCACAGTCTAAGTCAACAAGATCATAATTTTTCCACATTGTTTGATATGAACATTAACTGAAGGCCTGATTTTATGCACTGCACTGCTGCCACATGAATGACTGATAAGTGATAACTGGTACAGGGCTGCTACATGGATAAAGATATGTGTAGAATTTTAATACATGTACCTGTTTCTAGTCTCAGACTTTTTGTAGTCAGGGATCCCTTTAACTGTAAAATAAATTCCAGTACAGATTTATCTCAAGAACATGATTTAAATGTGTACAATAATATTTTCTTTATTTATTGGAGCCATAGAGCTTTTTATTCTTGAACACATTAGCTGATTGTTAGTTGATTAGTTGAAGTTGATAGTTTGGATTAAACCCAAGGGACTAATCAAATCATCTGATAACTATAAGAACTCAATATAATGTAATGACTTTGATAACGGTGGGTTCAGATTTCAATCGTTGTATCTAAAGTTTTGTTTTTTTAAAATCACGGACCCCACTTTGAAAACCACTGTTGTAGTCAATACCCCATTGTAACCTGACACATTGCCTTTTATATTGTACTATAAAAAAACTCATGAACTTGTAAAGGGTTTAAATGTAATTCTGAAGTATTTACAGTATCTCACAAAAGTGAGTACACCCCTCACATTTTTGTAAATATTTTATTATATCTTTTCATGGGACAACACTGACGAAATGACACTTTGCTTCAATGTAAAGTAGTGAGTGTACAGCTTGTATAACAGTGTAAATTTGCTGTCCCCTCAAAATAACTCAACACACAGCCATTAATGTCTAAACCGCTGGCAACAAAAGTGAGTACACCCCTAAGTGAAAATGTCCAAATTGGGCCCAAAGTGTCAATATTTTGTGTGGCCACCATTATTTTCCAGCACTGCCTTAACCCTGTTGGGCATGGAGTTCACCAGAGCTTCACAGGTTGCCACTGGAGTCCTCTTCCACTCCTCCATGATGGCATCACAGAACTGGTGGATGTTAGAGATGTTGCGCTCCTCCACCTTCCGTTTGAGGATGCCCCACAGATGCTCAATAGGGTTTAGGTCTGGAGACATGCTTGGTCAGTCCATCACTTTTACCCTCAGCTTCTTTAGCAAGGCAGTGGTCATCTTGGAGGTGTGTTTGGGGTCGTTATCATGTTGGAATACTGCCCTGCAGCCCAGTTTCCAAAGGGAGGGGATCATGCTCTGCTTCAGTATGTCACAGTACATGTCACAGTACACTCCCCAGTGCCGGCAGCACTCATGCAGCCCCAGACCATGACACTCCACCACCATGCTTGACTGTAGGCAAGACACACTTGCCTTTGTACTCCTCACCTGGTTTCTGCCACACATGCTTGACACCATCTGAACCAAATAAGTTTATCTTGGTCTCATCAGACCACAGGACATGGTTCCAGTAATCCATGTCCTTAGTCTGCTTGTCTTCTGCAAACTGTTTGCAGGCTTTCTTGTGCATCATCTTTAGAAGAGGCTTCCTTCTGGGATGACAGCCATGCAGACCAATTTGATGCAGTGTGTGGCGTATGGTCTGAGCACTGACAGGCTGACCCCCCACCCCTTCAACCTCTGCAGCAATGCTGGCAGCACTCATACGTCTATTCTGCAAAGCCAACCTCTGGATATGATGCTGAGCACGTGCACTCAACTTCTTTGGTTTACCATGGCGAGGCCTGTTCTAACAGAAACCTGACCTGTTAAACTGCTGTATGGTCTTGGCCACCGTGCTGCAGCTCAGTTTCAGGATGTTGGCGATCTTCTTATAGCCTAGGCCATCTTTATGTAGAGCAACAATTCTTTTTTTCAGATCCTCAGAGAGTTCTTTGCCATGAGGTGCCATGTTGAACTTCCAGTGACCAGTATGAGAGAGTGTGAGAGCGATAACACCAAACTTAACACACCTGCTCCCCATTCACACCTGAGACCTTGTAACACTAACGAGTCACATGACACCAGGGAGGGAAAATGGCTAATTGGGCCCAATTTGGACATTTTCACTTAGGGGTGTACTCACTTTTGTTGCCAGCGGTTTAGACATTAATGGCTGTGTGTTGAGTTATTTTGAGGGGACAGCAAATGTACACTGTTATACAAGCTGTACACTCACTACTTTACATTGTAGCAAAGTGTCATTTCGTCAGTATTGTCCCATGAAAAGATATAATAAAATATTTACAAAAATGTGAGGGGTGTACTCACTTTTGTGAGATACTGTATATACTGTACGTCTTATATACAAAATGATTGTCATTTTTAATTAATAATGTGCTGTGTTCTTTGGATTCTTGTGTTGTATGTTTAGCTCACACTCATAATCCACCACTGGTGTATGTTAGAGAGAATATAAAACCAGTTTTGTCAAACCTGAAGACAAAATGTATACTGTATAAAGATTAGTATAATTCACATACAGAAAACTTGCAGTCCTACAGTAAGACCATAAGAATTCAATAGACATTGATTTATCTCATTAAGAGTTCATGTAACAGAGGTGATTTTACTGCACACCAGTCTCCACTGCTATCAGGTTTCCTAAAGACCACTGAGTAGCAGCATTGTAAAAATTCTTCACTGACAGCAATAAATCATGTAGTCATTTTTTGATATTTGCCTGAGAACAGATTGTATTTCAACATCACCCCTTATCCCTATTTTTAAAGCTGAAAGTAGATGCATATCAGAGTATCAATCAGTTGTTTAGTTGGCTCTAATTAAAGGATGTTTTGTCACTGAAAGTCATTTTAATGACCAAGAGTGTTGTTTCATGGGGAGCACATTGTCTTTGAGTAATTTAGCATCCTGATGTCTTTCTCTTCCTCTCATCCTCACTCCTATGTCTGTCTCTACTTTGCACTCTTTCCTGTCACCACATGAAGGCAGGGGGTAGTCAGGTAAGAAGAACAAAGTGCTGTAAGAAAAAAAATGTTTCAGTTATGCTCTGTGAATATTGTGAATATCTGTGAATATATACAGCTTTCCTTTTCCTTTTCCATCAAAATAAGTGCAAGCTGGTTTTAGATGCAATAGCAGCAAGGGATTTTATTCCTGCAGTTGAATATATGACACTGTATTGCTGTATTGCTGTCTTTCTTCTTACTTTGAATACATTTCACTTCTGATAATTTCAACAAGACATTTGTGTACTTTGGCCCTAATCACGTATTGCACTTGCTCCACATGCTGCATAACCTTATTTGAAGTATAAATAAATTATTTCATTTTTCAGGGTATATTATGCCTCTTGCATTGCCAGGTCCGAGCCATTGTGTTTCAGATCACATGCTTTACATAATCACTTCTATCACTAAGAAAACTGATTAAGTTCATGGGTGTGTGGGCTCTGTGTTGTGTATTTTGTTGTCTCAGTGTCCCTGTGTTGTGTCCTTTGAATCTGGTGCTCTTGCCTGACAGCTAAATAACAGACAGTGGTTCTAACATGTACGTTTTCTCTGTCAATGCTTCCATGAAGGGGCTCAAGGTAAGCCTAGTTCATCTCTCTCTGCACCAGTCACATGATCATTCTTAATTCTTATAATATTTGATATTAGATAGCCTAACATAATAATGTGATGTGATTAAACTAAATGAGGATATCTCAGATATTGTCTTCTGGTACAGTGCTGTGAAAATGTATCTGATTTAAAAAAATAAAAAAAAAAAATTAAAACAAAATCTAAGATAAAACAAAGACAACCTGAGTAAACACAAAATACAGTTTTTAAATGTCAATGTTATTTATTGAAGCAAAAAAGTTATGCAATACCTACTGGGTCTGTGTGAAAATGTATTTGCCCCCGTAGTTACTAATTCCCCAAATCTATGAAACTGCATTCATAATTGGGTTCAGCTGGACTAGACACAACCAGGCCTGATTACTGCAAACCCTGTTCAATCAAATCAACATCAGACAATGATCCAAAGCATAGGAGTAAGTCCTAGTCCTAGAAATAAGTGAAAGACTGATCTCCAGTTATCTGAAGCGTTTAGTTGCAGTTATTGCTGCTAAAGGTGGCGCAACCAGACTTTAGGTTTAAGGGGGCAATTCATTTTTCAGATGGGTGATAGGTGTTGGATAACTTTTTTTTTTTTGCTTCAATAAAATAAATAAATAAAAACTGTATTGTGTGTTTACTCAGGTTGCCTTTGTTTTATGTTGTATTTCGTTTGAAGATCAAAAACTATTCAGTATATACTATTTAGAGATATACACAAAAACAGAAGAAATCAGGGAAGAAATCAAATACTTTTTCACATCATTGTACATCCACTTTCTTAACCCTCAGCTAATTGTTTAGAACTGCCGTCTGCTAGTCCTACATTTAACAATTTGTGCTTGATTTGGGCACAGACCCCCAGTAAGCAGGGCTTTACCAGTACCAGAGAAACTGCAAACCAACAATGTGGGAAAGAAGAAAAGGCCCATTGAGGTAAATGACATGTAAAGCAACATATCTTGCAAAATATAGTAAACTGGTAGAGGGTGTCATGAGTTTCTAAAGAAATAAATAGTGCTTAAATCAAGTAGCAGCTTTTATCACATAATAATTCTAATAAAAATGTAATATTAGTTTAGGTCTTGTGGTCATATTTTAGCTCTTTTATAAAAAGTCCTCCATTACCAATATTGTAAAGATTTACAGACATGGTTATCACAAGTTCTGAGTGTGTGGCCTGTTTGATGTGTGAGATGTGGTATCCAGCTACACAGCCCTGAGGAAGAGACATTAGCCTCACTCATCTTGTTAACCTTCCTTAATTCAATTGCAGTACGGTAATTCTCCGCCTGTCATCTCGCATCCTGCAAATGGACTCTTTTAACCTCTCTGCCATTTCCATGGAGATGACCTCTGACTCTAACCCGTATTTGACTCTTAACGCAGGACCTGGTGCTAGAACTGGTGTTTGGTTACCGGGGCAACGACTGCCGGAACAACGTGCATTACCTAAACGAGGGGGCGGATATCATCTACCACACAGCTTCAGTCGGAATCGTCCTTAACTTAACGACAGGTACGTTCATAAAAGAGGACCCATGTAAAACGAGCCAAGGGATCTGAACATGGGATGCTCGGGTGCAATATAGGCTGTGCTCTTTGTGTTTCCTTTAGCATGCCAGAGTTTCTATGTGGAACACAGTGATGACATTTTGTGCCTCACCATTAACCAACACCCCAAGTTCCCCAACGTGGTGGCAACTGGCCAAGTAGGTATGTTTGTGAGACTGTCCTTTATTTTCTAGGATAACGTCAGTGACTTTACACTGGAACTTTCACACATCATTGACACGTCAATCTCTCTGCAGCTTTTTGCTGATTCCAGAATGTTTTTACAATTTAGTCGACACAGATATTAAATTGTGTTGACTAAATTGTAAAAAAATTTAGTCATTTTTTTCTGATACCATCTGATTGTTTTAGTAATGCTTCATTGTTCCTAACTGTAATGACTATTATGCTAAATAGCAACAATTTTGCTGTATTATTTTGTGAAATATGTCTGCCTATAAGGTTTATATCTGGTAGGCCTATTACATATGTTCTTTAACCACTTTGATATTTTGCAGGTGATGCTGGTGATATGTCAGGTAAGACATTTTATTCACTGTTCTAAACATGTACTGTGACTGTTCACAGAGCTCCAGTTGCTGTGTTGGTTAGTTTGGCACTGCAGAATGAATCTGTGACAGTCATTATGCACCTTCACCATGCTGTCTGTTAGTGAACTCACAGTCAGTAAAAGTTTCCTATGCTGTCAAAAAGTACTTTAAAGCTGATGATGAAATATCATTACCCTACCTCATTGTGTTTGACTATGAAGTTGGATACTTGATTTTTGGTGTCATGATGCACGAGGAAGCAGATTATTGATCTAGTGCAGGGTTGGATTGGTGCTAGTTTCCTCTAGAACTCTGCCCTCTACTGACTCCAAGCAAATTTGACACTTTTACACGCTCCAGACAAACTTGCTGGTTTCCCATATAGACATATTTTTTTTCAAAATATGTATTGATTGAAAGATTATTGATAGAAAGTTAAGACATTAACATTATTTTATCAATGCATCATATGTCATGACCTCAGTATTATAAGGTTATATCTGCCATTTTTGTTGAAAGTTAAACTTAATAACTTCATTACTATTCTCCTGTGGTGGCATGTTTTTCATTTAAACATTTTTTGTGTAACATTTAAAAAAAATAAAAAAGTTTCATTTCCAAACTGGATGAGCTTCATTATTATCCAATCATCATTCAGGAGGAATACACAACACAAGCCGCCATAGCCAATCAATATCCATGTTTTATTTACACTCTGACGGAAGAGCGTAGTTAGTAGCTAATGTCAGATATCACTAGTGTTAAGAGCCACCTAAATAAATTACATGTAAAGTCATTACTAACATTAGAATATGTGTGTGTATTGTATGTTGTAATTTATTTTAATATGACTAGAAAGTTCAGTAAAATGTTATTTAGAAACAACTTAGTACAATAATACAATGTTGTTAGTACAGTAGTACAATTAGTACAATATCTTACATTTTAGCCTGAATGTTATTTCAGTTGTTTTACTGACCATTAAAGGATTGGTTCAGGACTATTGTAAGATGTTAACTTTGAAGCCTGTTTTAAGATATTTATTTTAGGGTTTATTAAGTCTAGTCTAATTGTTATACAAATGTGCCAAATTTTCTACCTGCTCCTCAGCCACATCTCCTTCCATCCATGTGTGGGATGCCATGAACAAGCAGACTCTCTCTGTGCTGCGCAGCTATCACTCCCGGGGCATCTGCTCAGTCAGCTTTAGTGCCACTGGCAAGCTGCTCCTCTCTGTCGGCCTGGACCCTGAGCACACTATCACCATCTGGAAGTGGCAGGAAGGTATATTGACTCTCATTCTGTCTGTCCTGTTCCACTCCGTTTGTCTTTACTCCTTGAGTCATTCACTTACAGCATTACCTACTGTGTTATTGTTCCCAAGGTGCCAAAGTGGCCAGTCACTTTGGCCACACAAAGCGGATCTTTGTGGCTGAGTTTCGGCCGGACTCAGACACTCAATTTGTGTCTGTGGGTATAAAGCATGTCCGCTTCTGGACACTCGCCGGCCAGGCTCTGCTCAGCAAGAAAGGAGTGCTCAGCTCTATCGAGGACGCCCGCATGCAGACCATGCTCTCTGTGGCATTCGGAGCTGTAAGTATATCTCATTATACTTACCCACAGGCATTACTCAGCGTCTGCAGGACTGGGTTTGTTTGCTGTTAATGAAAGAAGAGGCTTGTGCGAGATCCACAAACTAAACTAATACTGTATACTGTTGTAAACATGGTGTATTTCTGTATTACTATGCTAAGAATGGTGTCTCTAACTTGATGAACTGGAACAAATGAACTACAAAAAATGTATTCTGCCATGGATGGAGTAGACTAGAACATTCTGTAGAAAATGTAGCAATGTAGCAGTTGTTAACGGTGAGAAAATATGCACATGCAAACATCATTGTGTACATTGCTGAAATTGCCAGGAAATGAACCATAATGAAAAGTGCCTTGTTTGTACTGTTCTCTCTTGCTTAGAGGTCACTAGATTAGTGCAGATTTGTTTTCTTTTCAGAATAACTTGACATTTACAGGTACCATTAGTGGAGATGTGTGTGTATGGAAGGAACACATTCTAGTACGAATTGTGGCTAAGGCACACACTGGTCCTGTCTTCACCATGTACACAACGCTGCGAGATGGCCTCATCGTGACAGGCGGCAAGGAGCGACCGTGAGTCACCGTTCTCTTTCACTTCACACTTGCAAAGCTGTTACAGTCTTTTTTTTTTTTTTTTTTTACAACTAAAGATACTGTGTTTTTAAGTTGTGGGTTCAAGACTGTATTATTATTTGATATGTTGGACTTCTAAGTTTTTTCTTCTTCTAAGTGTGTGTGCGTGTGTGTGTGTGTGTGTGTGTGTGCACTACCACCTACAGGTCTAAGGAGGGTGGTGCGCTGAAATTGTGGGATCAGGAGCTGAAGCGCTGCAGGGCTTTTAGACTGGAGACTGGTCAGATCATCGACTGCGTGCGCTCTGTCTGCAGAGGCAAGGTACTACAGAGTGTGATTTACATGTTTACTACAGGGCAACATTAGTTTGTAATATATATATATATATATATATATATATATATATATATATATATATATATATATATATATATATATATATATATATATATTTCAGGAGGTCAGTAGAATGTCAGAACTTTTTCCTTATAATGCAAGAAATGAAGTATGTACCAAACCTATATTTTTTCATAGTTATCATAGTATTAGCCAATATTTATCCGATTTATCATCTTACTAATAACCAAGCTTTTCTTGCCAACTCATCGAAAGCCACAGTCATGATGGGGGTAGTGTCCTGTGTTCAGTGTGTGTCAATATCACACAATTTCATGCCGTGTTTCAGTGGATCATAAAAAAATATGGCATATCAAATCCAGCACCACTGTATTCCTATTAGAGAGTTCTGGCCCAAAAAGTATTTCACAGGCTTTGAGTATGTGTTGGAGTTTTTGACAGAATACCTTTTGTATGGAGACTCAAAACATTTTTCTGCCATTGCCCTTCCTTAATAATTTGTCATTCTGTTGTCTCGTTTAGGGTAAAATCCTTGTGGGCACACGGAATGCAGAGATCATTGAGGTAGGGGAGAAGAATGCAGCGTGTAACATCCTGGTGAATGGCCACATGGACGGCCCCATCTGGGGACTGGGAGCTCACCCTACACGAGACGTCTTTCTGTCTGCTGCAGAGGACGGCACAGTACGCCTCTGGGACATTCCTGAGAGGGTAACAACTTCAGACATGTGCACACACACACACACACACACACACACACACATACATACACGCCCTCAAAGTGTCTTCTTAATCAAATGCACTGTGAGCTCATTAGAATGCAGTACCTTTGATACAGCACCAGATACTGAGAAGATTTCAGCAAAATGTCATCAACAGTTAAATATCTGATAACACTAATAGTGCTGTACTCCTGTGGGCCAAAAACAGAAGATGCTGAATAAGGTGAACCTGGGCCACCCTGCACGCACTGTCAGCTACAGCCCTGAGGGCGATATGGTGGCGATCGGCATGAAGAACGGAGAGTTCATCATCCTCCTTGTAACGTCCCTGAAGATCTGGGGCAAAAAGAGAGATCGCCGCACTGCCATCCAGGATATCAGGTTGGACTTGAGCTCCTTTAAGACAGTAGTAACATTTGCATTTGTAGATACACTGGCCAATATTTTAATTGTCCTTACTGTTTCAAATGACGTTGCGTGAACTGTACACTTGAGAAAACAGCAACCTAAAAAAAAACATTTGATTCGTTGGTGCTGGATTCCTTGGCTGTGTTTAATTCCCTTCTGTCAGTCATGTTAAAAACGTGCTCCTTCTTTAATACTCAGAAACACAAACACAGCAGTGTTAAACAGACAGCATTGTCAAATAGTATTGTAGTGGGGAGAACACATGATCCGCTGTGGAAAATCATAATAAATAAAACAAATGGAATTCTTAAAGTTGCTTCCTAGGCCTTTCATACCATTTTTGCATAACTTTATTTGGCATGTCAGTGTTTTGCATGTTTACACCTAACTTAATGTAGCTAGTTATATTCAAGTAGATTGAGATTATGAAAAGCTAATTGCTGCTAATTGCTGTTTTTTTTTTTGTTGTTTTTTTTTTTCAGTTTACCTTCTAAACTAAATTTTCCTCACTGCATCTTTAAAGGAAAGTGTCATGTGTATGTAAGCGAGGTGACCACAACCCCCTGTGTTCCTCAACAGGTTCAGTCCAGATTCACGCTACCTTGCTGTTGGCTCAAGCGAGAACGCTGTAGATTTCTACGACCTGACCTTGGGACCTCAGCTGAACCGCATTAACTGCTGCAGAGACATCCCGAGCTTTGTCATTCAGATGGACTTTTCTGCTGATAGCTGTTATATACAGGTACTGCAGTCTTGGTTCAACATTTTATTATATTCCCTACTCACAACAGACACTCTTGGATGTCTCATTTGTCTTCCTTTGTAATTAACTATGCCACAGAGGAATAGAACTGACATGCTCTTCTTTAAAATATGTTCATTTTCCTGTGCTGCTCCCTGTAGTTGTCCACTGGTGCTTATAAACGGATGGTTTATGAAGTGCCTTCTGGAAAGCAGGTCACAGAGCAGGCAGTCATAGACAGAATCACCTGGGCCACCTGGACAAGGTAACTCACAGAACACTGCAGTGCTCTCATGTCAGTTAACAAATGACTGCTGTGGGGGGGTTGGGGGCTCGATTCCCACCCTTGCCCTGTGTGCGCGGAGCATGCATGTTCTCCCCGTGCTTCGGGGGTTTCCTCCGGGTACGCTGGTTTCCTCCCCCAGTCCAAAGACTTGCATTGCAGATTGATTGACATTTCTAAATTAGTAGTTTGTGAGTGTGTGTGATTGTGCCCTGCTATGGGTTGCCACCCTGTCCAGGGTATCCCCCGCTTTGTGCCTCGAGTACCCCGGGAGTCCTCCAGGCTACCCCGTGACCCTGTGAAGGATAAGCGGTACGGAACATGGATGGATGGAATGATTACTGCCTCACTTATATTTAAAACGTGACAGTGAACTTTTATTCAAGCTGCAGTGTTATAGTATTCAGACAGCATTCAGACAACACTCACAGTGTTGATCAGAGAGCTGTGTTGCACCCTGGTTGAACAATCCAGACACAGAATTACATCATGTCTCTTCCTCCAGTCTATAATCCCTTTGGAAAGCCTGGTCTGGAATTATTGTAATCTTCCATTTCAAGTCAGTTGAGACTTTTATAATATTTTAAATTGATTAATCAGCAGCTGGTGTTACATCATATACCTAGAAGCAAAAGTATGCACTTTCAGTTCACATTCAGTAGTACACATCATGATCACTGTAAGGATATTCCTACAGTAACACGTCCTGATGTGTGGTTTTTGTCCGTCTGTGTGCAGTGTTCTGGGGGATGAGGTAGTGGGAATCTGGTCCCGCAACACAGATAAAGCTGATGTAACATGCGCCTGTGTTTCCCATTCCGGCCTCAACGTGGTCACAGGTGATGACTTTGGGATGGTAAAGCTGTTCGACTTTCCATGTCCAGAGAAATTTGTAAGTTAATTAAAAAAAAAAAAAAAACATATTATAATAATTGTTGTTGAAAATGGCTGTGAAAATATGTGGAGCTGTTTGAGCAACCAAGTTCCGTGGCAGTATTAATAAATGCTTGTGGAATTTTCTTGTAAATGATTGTCTTGATAGAGTTCTTAACAGTTTCAACAATTCAGATGAGTAATTACATGTGATACAAAAACAAGTAGCCTAGATGAAATGTAGAAGTAAAAAAAACCCCACAAGAATAGGGAAATATGAAAATACTTCCATGATGTTTAACCTCATACTACTGCTCCACAAAGGCCCTTTAGAATGTAATCTTACTGCCGAATAGTCCTGATTGACTGAATACTTGTTTTTGAAAAGAAGGGTATTTCAGATGCTCAAACTACATCACCATTCTCCACACAATGCACATTTTTGTGAATGTGAAAAGGACACTTCTTAACAGAACCCCCTGTTTTTCCTCAGGCCAAACACAAGCGCTTTCTAGGCCACTCGGCCCATGTGACCAACATCCGCTTTACCAATGGGGACCGATTTGTCATCAGTGCCGGAGGTGACGATAGAAGGTACTTTGCAACATTGATATTTATTTCTTGTGGTTTTAGATCCTGTTGGCCGCAGACATTTCACTTCTGCCTGTTTGGCCAAGTCTTTTGATGATCAGGAAGGAAACCAATGTACAAAGACACCCTTTGTTGTAGAGTGAGGTCAGATTAGAAATGAATATCAGAATTAGAATCTCTTTAATAGCCAGTTTACATACAGGAACGTGTCTTGGTCTTGGTCTTGTACATAGAACAAAACAGAACAAATATGAATATCAGCATTGTATTCCTCTTCTTTAAATATATCAGTACATTTTGGTTATATTTTGGATGAGGAAAAAAGACTGATTCACACTCCCATTTGAACTGTAAGAAGATATTACTTCATGTTATGGTTTGTAAGGATTTCATTTTCTAACATGTCCTATTTTCTGTTTCTTAAACAGTCTGTTTGTATGGAGGTGTGTCCATGTTCCTCACTGACACACTCAATGCCACTGTAGGCCCAGAGGAAAGATGAGGAGGAGCGAGAGTCCAGGACAGATGATCTCGATGGGCGTTAGTACCCGATGTTTCAAGAACCAGGTGCATGCATCTGAACAAGCCTCCAGTCCCACCTTTACTCCTGCCTGAACCACACTGTATTGTCTTCTCAGTCTGACTGATGCTGAAAAAGAGAATTTAATTCTCTAATCTCATCAAAGTGGTGTCTAAAATATACTGTATGTATCCCCTGCTGTGTTTCACACTGTCCCTGGTTTGAAGATGGAATGTTTTATTTTTTTTATTTGTGGTATGTCTGTGTCATTGTTCCTTGAGGTGTGTAAGAGTTTCTTGCAATCAAATGACTAACAGATGTGTAGCAAGCAAAGCAGGATTAGCCTTAACGCAGTCTTTTTAAGATATGTTGGTTTAAAAGTTTCCTTTTTACATGATCTCAATCTTGTTTTTATGTGCTTACCATGTCTTGACGTATTTGTTCTTTAGTCTGAAATCTTTTCATTAACAATCAGAACTCTTGTGGCCTTCTCCCTGAATGTAACACAGCTGTTATATTCTTGGATGTCAGCATGCCAAAGCATACTATGCACTGTATACTTGACCTGCTCACTGTGGTTCTCCAGTGGTCTTTACTGTCATCCCTGAACATGCTATTCACTCATCAGACCTCAGATCCTCCCTACACATGTAGGTGGCATTCCTAACCGTAGCATCTCTAGCTTGAGCAGTAACCGTGATTTCTTTGTGCAAACGTGTGTGTGCGTGTGTGTGTGTGTAGGTAAGAAATGTAGGCTTTGTATCTTGTGTCTGAGAACAAACTTTTAAAGAAAAGATGGCTCATATTCAGTCTATTAAAAAAATACATGGGAAGGGAGGATGTGTGTTGATGCTGTGTTGCATCATATAAAATCATTATTCATTGTGCTGCTAAAGCCTTTTAAGGTCATATATCATGTTTAGGAAAGAAGAACTTGTTTCTTCCATGAACAGACTGAATATCACTGAACTGGAATGTTCCAACGCAAGAAAAAGATAAAAAGTAAATGGAGATTATAACATGCAAAATGTTTTCTATTTCATTTGTTGTCATACTGATAAATAGTACAAGATGTGTTCAGTGCATATTTTGATTTTCTGATCTTAATGTAAATATCAATTGTAAAGGCATTCTTTTGTATATTTTTGTGAAATGTTTTCTTAAAAGTCCAATTTGATTAAAAAATGAGTGTATAATGAATGTGTGATTGGTACTTTGAACTGGAATCGCTGCAGGGCTAATCTCACTAACAACAAAGTAAACAAAGCACAGACGCGTTAATGGAGCTGCTGCAACTGTAATCTAATCTGAGGGAAGAAAGCAGCTCAAAACCTTCAATGGGATCGAGTTCAGGATGCCCTCTAGAATCCAGAGAATTTGGTAATAAGTATAATTTAATCACTGACATGTTATCAGATCCAAAAAACAAACCTGTATTTTGATCTCGGTCTACTGTGTCATCAAACCTCTGATGTCTGGAGCTGATGCTGCACATAACTGCTCAGGAACTAACTGATCTCTTACTGCCATCTTGAGTGTAGGACGCTGCAAAAAAAATTTAATCTTAGCAAGTGAAAATATCTTGAATATAGTCAAATGTATAACATTACAATAAACTAAATATAAGATCATTTAACATATTTGTAGACATTATTACTCATTTCAAACTCGTCATGTTCTTATTTTATTGGCAGATAATTTTGCTTCTTTTTAAAAATAAATGCTTAAAATGAGCATACAGTGCCCTCTCAATCTCGCTCACACACGCGCACACACACACACAACTTAGAGTGTAAACACAACCATAAATATATTTCATTTTTTCTAATACAAAATATGAAAAAATATTTTCAACAATGTAGCACTTAATATATTTATTTTATTATTATATCCTATTTACACTCTGTACATACAATTTGCAGGAAAAGACATTGTGATGTTTTAATGATCTCCAATATTACACCCAGAGTCCAGGCATATTTCAGGAGTACAGCTTCAAACAATAAAATAACACAATATTTCACACTGTTTTGGTTCTATTCATGTGTGTGTGTGTGTGTGTGTGTGTGTGTGTGTGTGTGTGTGAGAGTGAAACAACAACACGAAATCATTGAGGTGTGGCTCAATTTCAGAAAACAATGAGAGAATATCATTGGTTCTCAATTCTGACCGCATGTGTGCATGTGTGTTCTGTGTTCTCTAACATGATTGAACTCCTCTTAGTTCCTCTATCACAGGATGTTTATACACAAAAATGGGGAACTGGAACTGAAAGCTATTAAATGTTTGTGATGCAGAAAGAAGTTTCAGACTTTGACAGAGAAAGAGCTGCCACAGGAGCAGCCATGTTCTGCCTGAGGGTTCCTGAGCACCTGGAAGGCGGAGCGGATGAGCTCTTGACTAAAGTCAAGCGTTGCTCCTTTCACAAACTCCAGACTCTCCTCGTCTACTATCACGCCCACGCCGTTCTGCTCAAAAACCCTGCAGAAGTGCAGAGACACAGACACAGAGACAGAGGCTAAGTTTATTCTTCACCTGGTCAGGTGATTATTCAAAAATCAGTCAACGTCTAACTGTCATGCAATATAAGACCCGTGATCTTCCACACTGCAGTTTAAAATACAGTTTACAATACTGAACCAACATGCTTAATTAGACACAAACTTTGTGTCCAAATATAGTCCCCTCCGAAAGTACTGGAACAGCAAGGCCATTTTTTTTTTTTTTTTTTTGCTATGCACGGAATACATTTGATTTGAGCTCAAATGATGCATGAGATGATAGATCAGAATTTCAGCTTCCGTTTCCTGATATTTACATCTAGATGTGTTAAACAACTTAAAATATGACCACACCACCCAATTTCTAGGCAAGCAAAAATAATGAGACAGTCCTACAGTAAATTAAGGTAAATAACACTTAATATGTGGTTGCATATCCCTTGCTTGCAATAACTGCATCAAGCAGGTGACCCACTGACATCACCAAACTGTTGCATTTTTCTTTTGTGTTGCTTTTCCAGGCTTGTATCACAGCTACTTTCAGTTGTTGTTTGTTTCAGGGGTTTCTCTCTTCAGTCTCCTTTTCAGGAAGTGAAATGCAGGCTCAGTTGGGTTAAGGTCTGGTGATTGACTATATATATATATACACACACATACACACACACACACATATACATATATACATATATATATATACGCAAGTTTATATTATATATATATATATATATATATATATATATATATATATATATATATATATATATATATATACGTATTTATGCATTTTTTATGGATGCACAAAAAAGCACTAATAATTAAACTACAGTCCTAAATTAATAATAAAATCTCACTTTCACTGCACCTTATGGGTTCTGTTACTCACTGCCTTTAGGCATATTGTTTTACTTTGTTCGTACTGTTTTAATTGGACATTACAGATCTTACTTGCGCTACACTGTTTATCACCGCGTCTACACTGCGAGTGAGGAGCAGCGCGGCCTCATTACTAATACATCACTTTTGTTATAATAAACAACAGAATTGACACTGCATCGCGCAAATACAGCATATAATGACAATAAACTTGAATTAAACTAAACCTTTTAAGCAACATGCACCAGTTTCCCCAACCCCATCAGTGTTGTGCTTCCGTGCTACACAAACTCCGCTTTATAAAGTTTGCAGGTTACAGTCTTCTACACTACATATAATGTAAAATTCTCCCCTGACTTAGAGGACTTGGGTTGCACACTTTTCCCCGCTGTCACTTGACAGTTACGCCTCCATCTGATGGTGACTGAGGTCATGTTGAGAATAAAAGATAACGCTGACAAACAGTAAACTGAAGAAATTCATTTTCGTTGACTCTGGGTATTCTGCTAAAGCTAGCGGCGTTGCATCACGTGCGTATGACGTCATGCGCCTTCGCCTGGGAAACGGCTTATACTTCCGGTTAGTAAAAAACCACTAGCGTTCCATTTGAGACGATACTACCCTTCTCAAATTCATACACTAGACGGTAGCGTCCAGTACATACTGCACAGTGTAAATGTATAGTACATCATTTGGGACACAACTTTGGTCTGTACTCTCCCATGCATGTTTTCGGGAACAGAAATAACGCAATAAGTAAATATACCCCGTGCCGTGCGCAGACCTAATCTGCTAACTAATCAATAATGAGATTCGTTGACAACGATTTTCATAATCGATTATTATTGATTGGTTGTTGCAGCTCTAATCAAAACCCTTGTCAAGCACAAATTCTTGACAAAAAAAAAAAAAAAATGTTATCAGCTAAGAGTGTCTGCCTGTGCGTGCATAATTGCGTTACCTGTCGTCTTCATTTTTGACAGTGTCCACAGAAAATTTGTACTGGAACCCAGAGCAGCCGCCACCCTCCACCTGTATCCTCAGATATTCTCCCTTCTGCATGATTTCTCTCAGCCTCTGCGCACAAATCATGTTCCACAGTAAAGATTCTGCATGGCCTTTTTATATACTAACCTCATTTCCATAAAAGTTTTTTTTCCTAAAATGAAGAAGAAAAAATAAATAAATAAATAAAAATCTGTGATTTGTAAAGTCTTTAATTAATTAACAAAAGTACAAAGAAAAGATATTCAATGTTTTCACTGACCAACTTAATTGTATTTTGTAAATATAAACTAATTTGAATTTGATGCCTTCAACACACTCAAAAAAAAGTTGGGACAGACACCTGTTTATCACTGTGTTACATCACCCTTCCTTTTAATTACACTTTTTAATCGTTTGGGAACTGAGGATACTAATTTTTGCAGTTTTGCAAGTGGAATTTTTGCCCATTCTTGCTTGATACAAGACTTCAGCTGCACAACATTGTCTGATTCTCCTCTTCATGATGCACCATACAAAACAGATCTGGACTGCTGGCAGGCCAGTCAAGCACACACACTGCATCTGCGAAGCCACGCTGTTGTAGCACATGCAGAATGAGGCCTGGCATTGTCCTGCTGAAATAACCATGGACTTCCTGGGAAAAGATTTTGCCTTGATGGCAGCCGACACTGAGGGCTGTCGAATGGAAAACATTCCGTACAGAATGGTCAAAAGAAACAGTCATATTGCTGACTGATATTTTACATTTACGGCATTCGGCAGACGCCCTTATCCAGAGCGACTTACATTTATTTCATTTATACATCTGAGCAATTGAAGGTTAAGGGCCTTGCTCAAGGGCCCAACAGTGGCAGCTTGGCGGTGCTGGGATTTGAACTCACAACCTTCCGAGCAGTAGCCCAACGTCTTAACCACTGAGCTACCACTGGCCTTTTTAAAGCTTGTCACTCTCTAAAAGATAGGAGCACATTTCATAATACTAAATTATTCTTTCACTTTAAAGGCTGTGTTCTGGCGTGCTGGATGAAGGGTCACCTCATCTTCTGCTCTCGGTCTTTTGGCTCCTTGCAGGGTACGATAGTGATGTGACTCGAGAGAATGAGATCAACTATGTAATCAAGGCCTTATCTACCAATATGAGACCCATGGCAGGGGTCAAGCCCCACCTACAGCAAAAAAAGCCTTCAGCAGATGAAAGGTATGTCAGGAGAGGCATTTTTCAGTTGAAGTTGCTAATGTGAAAGTTTTTGTACAACCCTATCTTCAAAACTTCAGATATGTTGTATATAGTATTATATAATTTGTTAAAAAGACAACACTGTCTTCATACGCTCACCAGCCACTTTAACAGGAACACCTGTACCCCTGCTTTTTCATGCAATTATCCAGTCAGATGCTTGACTGCTCACCATGGTTGTAAAGAGTGATTATTTGAATTATTGTAGACTTCCTGTCAGCTTGAACCAGTCTGGGTCTATTTTCCTCTAACCTCTCTCACCAACAAGACATTTCCACCCACAGAATTGCTGCTCAGAGGAGGGTTTTTTTCTCTCACCATTAAACTCTAGATACTGTTGTGCATGAATATCCCAGGGGATCATCAGTTTGTGAAATACTCATACCAACCTATCGTGCACCAACAAATATGCCACAGTCTAAGTCAACAAGATCATAATTTTTCCACATTGTTTGATATGAACATTAACTGAAGGCCTGATTTTATGCACTGCACTGCTGCCACATGAATGACTGATAAGTGATAACTGGTACAGGGCTGCTACATGGATAAAGATATGTGTAGAATTTTAATACATGTACCTGTTTCTAGTCTCAGACTTTTTGTAGTCAGGGATCCCTTTAACTGTAAAATAAATTCCAGTACAGATTTATCTCAAGAACATGATTTAAATGTGTACAATAATATTTTCTTTATTTATTGGAGCCATAGAGCTTTTTATTCTTGAACACATTAGCTGATTGTTAGTTGATTAGTTGAAGTTGATAGTTTGGATTAAACCCAAGGGACCAATCAAATCACCTGATAACTATAAGAACTCAATATAATGTAATGACTTTGACAACGGTGGGTTCAGATTTCAATCGCTGTATCTAAAGTTTTGGGTTTTTTTTTAAATCACGGACCCCACTTTGAAAACCACTGTTGTAGTCAATACCCCATTGTAACCTGACACATTGCCTTTTATATTGTACTATAAAAAAACTCTTTAGCCCTATTTTGTACAGGATTGAAATGTAATTCTGAAGTATTTATATACTGAAGGTCTTATATAGAAAATGATTATGTTAGTTATTTTTAATTAATAATGTGCTGTGTTCTTTGGATTATTGTGTTTTACGTTTAGCTCACACTCATAATCCACCACTGGTGTACTGTACTAACCCCATTTCCATAAAAGTTGGGATTTTTTCTAAAATGCAATAAAAACAAAAATTGAAACTTTAATTAACTGACAAAAGTACAAAGAAAAGTATTAAATGTTTTCACTGACCAAATTAATTGTATTTTGTAAATATAAACAAATTTAGAATTTGATGCCTTCAACACACTCAAAAAAAAGCTGGGACAGAGGCATGTTTACCACTGTGTTACATCACTCTTCCTTTTAATTACACTTTTTAATTGTTTGGGAACTGTGAGGATACTAAGTTTTGGTTTTGCAGTTTGACTGTCAGGCACACGCACTCTGTGTCTATGAAGCCACGCTGTTGTAGCATGTTCAGAATGAGGCCTGGCATTGTCCTGCTGAAATAACCATGGACTTCCTGGGAAAAGACGTTGCCTTGATGGCAGCATATGTCTCTCAAAAATCCCAATATACGCCTCCATGTCAATGGTACCTTCACACATATGCAGTCACCCATGCCGTGGGCACCCTATACCACCACAGATGCTGGCTTTTGCACCTTTCAATTATAACAGTCTGGTTGGTCTTTTTCATCCTTGGCACAGAGAACTCGACGTCCGTTTTTCCCAAAAACAAGCTGAAACATGGACTCATCTGACCACAGCACATGTTTCCACTGCCTTTCAGTCCATCTGAGATGAGCTCAGGCCCAGAGAACTCTGCGGCGTTTCTCCATAGAGTTGATGTGTGGCTTCCTCCTTGCATAATAGAGTTTTGGGTTGCATTTCTGGATGCAGCGGCGGACTGTGTTAAGTGACAACGGTTTTCCAAAGTACTCCCGATCCCATATGG
This sequence comes from Cranoglanis bouderius, assembly GCA_023630585.1. Lineage (NCBI taxonomy): Eukaryota > Metazoa > Chordata > Actinopteri > Siluriformes > Cranoglanididae > Cranoglanis > Cranoglanis bouderius. Next base: position 17,925,656 of record CM042543.1, on the reverse strand, counting down.
TTATATTCATCACAGTAGCATGATGATTTCTCAGGCAATGCTGCCTGAAGGCTCGAAGGTCACGCACATTCAACAGTGGTTTCCGGCCTTGCCCTTTACGCAATGAGATTTCTCCGGATTCCCTGAATCTTTTCACAATATTATGCACTGTAGATGGTGAAAGACTTAAGTTATTTGCAATCTTGCGTTGAGCAATGTTCTTTTTGAACTGACTGACAATTCTCTCACGAAGTTTGGCACAAAGTGGTGAGCCACGACCTATCCTTGCGTGCAAAGACTGAGCTTTTGGTGGATGCTCCTTTTATGCCCAATCCTGATACCCTCCCCTGTTACCAATTAACCTGATCCTCCAAAATGGTGTTACTTGAATATTCTATAAACTTTTCAGTCTTATTTTGCCTCTGTCCCAACTTTTTTGAGTGTGTTGGAGGCATCAAATTCTAAATTTGTTTATATTTACAAAATAAAATTAAGTTGGTCAGTGAAAACATTGAATATCTTTTCTTTGTACTTTTGTCAGTTAAAGTTTCAAAAGACTTGACAAATCACAGATTTTTGTTTTTACTGCATTTTAGAAAAAATCTCAACTTTTATGGAAATGATCACATGGTACATCATGCTGCCATAGCCATGATTATGTCAGGGTGTGCCTGTGCCCTTAACCCTGATTTGGTTTCAACCTTTAGAACAACAATATTGGTCTGTAGAAGAAAAGCTTGCCAAAATTTTGGATTATGAGAAAATAATGTCACTTTCACAACAAAATCCACCTTATAGCTGCCCGAAAGAGTCAATATTCCAGTGGTTTACTATGCTTTTCTGCTTTGTGCATAATTCATGTTTCAGGGTGGTAGCAAACATTTAAAGAAACTTGTACAGCATACTATCTTAATTCAGACACGATAACTGTATCCAGTAAAATAAAGTTAAACCTTCGTTTCACACGTTCCTAAATGGTGGTTGTATTGTTGATGTTGCTGTAGTTAAAAAAACAGCATTAACCCTTACCACATTTATGTTGGTTTCAAATTGACATAAATACTCTATATTTTACAACAAGTTTCAGTTTGGCTGCTCTGCTTGTAATTGTATGCTTTGTAGTGATGTGTTGTTCGTGAATGAGTCGACTCTTTTAGGTCAACGTAGGATAAATGGACAGGAATCTTGTACACTAATGAAAGTTAAGTGCAGATACAACAGGCACAATATTAAGAATGCTGGACTGCTTACTTTATTAGTCAGTGCACCATATACATTTCAGCTCCCTGACCAGGAAGTAGAGACTTCAGTGTCACAAATTTTAGAGAGTGTTCTGGATGCAATTCTCTGTATAGTTATAGTGTTTGTACTTTGTGGTGGAAATAACTTACTTAATTAGTCAGTATATTACAACCCCAATTCCAAAAAAGTTGGGACGCTGCGTAAAATGTGCAAAGCTCGTTTAAAATGGACTGAGGCAAAGTGGAAAACTGTTCTGTGTTCAGACGAATCGAAATTTGAGATTCTTTTTGGGAACCATGCACGCCACGTCCTCTAAACTAATGAGGATTAAAGAGGAGAGGGACCATCCGGCTTTCTCAGGTTAAAAGCTTGCATCTCTGATGGTATGGGGCTGCATTAGTGCCTATGGAATGGGCAGCTTGCACATCTGGAAAGGCACCATCAATACTGAAAGGTATATACAGGTTTTAGAGCAACATATGCTTCCATCCAGATTCCATCCCATCTTTACTTCTGAAAGACTCTGCCTCTCTAAGATACTCTTTTTATACCCAATCATGTTACTGACCTGTTACTGTTACTGACCCAATAATGTTACTGACCTGTGCATCCCAAATGGTAGTATGTTGAAATGAGTATCCCAAAGGTACCCGGATGGTCTACTATTTCCAGTAGATTTTCGAAGGGTGGATCCGTGGACACTTTTTCAGCTAATATTTCCCACAACTCTTGTTGCGCAAGGGAGGAGGAGTTTTGTGATATTTGCGTCACTGAATTCAAGGATGCATTTTAGAGACGTGTAAATGAAATGTGGAAATATAAATCAAGGGAATGATAAATTAAATGATATAGTATAAATTATATAAGGAATAATGGAAGAAGAAAGGCTGAAATGCAGTGAGTTTGTTTACGGTGACAGCGTTCTCTTCTAGGCAACAACGTTCTCTTCCATTACATTATGTGTTAGTATGTCCCAATATTTGCACACTCTTTTAATACACACTCCAAAGGACGTACAGCCGTGGCCAAAAGTTTTGAGAATGACACAAATATTATTTTTCACAAAGTCTACTGCTTCAGTGTTTTTAGATCTTTTTGTCAGATGTTACTAACTGTTACTGAAGTATAATCACAAGCATTTCATAAGTGTCAATGGCTTTTATTGAAGTTTATGCAAAGAATCAATATTTGCAGTGTTGACCCTTCTTTTTCAAGACCTCTGCAATTCGCCCTGGCATGCTGTCAATCAACTTCTGGGCCACATCCTGACTGATGGCAGCCCATTCTTGCATAATCAATGCTTGGAGTTTGTCAGAGTTTGTGGGTTTTTGTTTGTCCACCCACCTCTTGAGGATTGACCACAAATTCTCAATGGGATTAAGGTCTGGGGAGTTTCCTGGCCATGGACCCAAAATGTCGATGTTTTGTTCCCGAGCCACTTCGTTATCACTTTTGCCTTGTGGCAAGGTGCCCCATCATGCTGGAAAAGGCATTGTTCATCACCAAACTGTTCTTGGATGGTTGGGAGAAGTTGCTCTCTGAGGATGTTTTTGTACCATTCTTTATTCATTGCTGTGTTCTTAGGCCAAATTGTGAGTGAGCCCACTCCCTTGGCTGAGAAGCAACCCCATACATGAGTGGTCTCAGGATGCTTTACTGTTGGCATGACACAGGACTGATGGTAGCGCTCACCTTTTCTTCTCCGGACAAGCTTTTTTCCAGATGCCCCAAACAATCGGAAAGGGGATTCATCAGAGAAAATGACATTACCCCAGTCTTCAGCAGTCCAATCCCTGTACTTTTTGCAGAATAGCAGTCTGTCCCTGACGTTTTTCCTGGAGAGAAGTGGTTCTTTGCTGCCCTTCTTGACACCAGGCCATCCTCCAAAAGTCTTCGCCTTACTGTGCGTGCAGACGCACTCACACCTGCCTGCTGCCATTCCTGAGCAAACTCTGCACTGGTGGTGCCCCGATCCCGCAGCTGAATCAACTTTAGGAGACGGTCCTGGCGCTTGCTGGACTTTCTTGGGCGCCCTGAAGCCTCCTTCACAACAGTTGAACCTCTCTCCTTGAAGGTCTTGATGGTCCGATAAATGGTTGATTTAGGTGCAATCTTACTAGCAGCAATATCCTTGCCTGTGAATCCCTTTTTGTGTAAAGCAATGATGGCTGCACGTGTTTTCTTGCAGGTAACCATAGTTACCAGAGGAAGAACAATAATTTCAAGCACCACCCTCCTTTTAAAGCTTCCAGTCTGTTATTCTAACTCAATCAGCATGACAGAGTGATCTCCAGCCTTGTCCTCATTAACACTCTCACCTGTGTTAACGAGAGAATCACTGACATGATGTCAGCTGGTCCTTTTGTGGAAGGGCTGAAATGCAGTGGACATGTTTTTTTGGGATTAAGTTCATTTTCATGGCAAAGAGGGACTTTGAAATTAATTGCAATTCATCTGATCACTCTTCATAACATTCTGGAGTATATGCAAATTGCCATCATAAAAACTGAGGCAGCAGACTTTGTAAAAATTAATATTTGTGTCATTCTCAAAACTTTTGGCCACGGCTGTACGTTTTCTTCACAAAAAGAGTATATACTGTTAGTACATACTATAAGTATGCCAATTAGGATGCAGGGCATGTTAAATTTTTGCCACCGAGTGTACCGTTTTCAGTTTCAGAGTGTTTTTCTTCTCTCTCATTGTATGTTTTTTTCATTTCTTGAAAAGTTATGTTCAATACTTTGCACAAATTTAATTCCATAGTAAGTGGATTAGCTATACTATTGCCCCCTAGGTGTGAATGAATGTGTGAATATGTGTGTGCACTGTGGCCTGCAATGGACTGGCATCCCATCCAATGTGCATTCCTGACCCTTACGCCACTAAAGTGTCACTGTGACCCTGACCTGGATAAAACGGTTACTGAAGATGAATAAACAGGCAAAGACCAACAAGTTCTTCCAGTTTTGAGGGGGAAGAAGCTAGCAATGAGCCGTGTCATAGTCAGAAAAGTCAACTCATTGGTTAGAGTTGATCTGCATGACTCAGTGAAAATATTCCTGAACATTTATTTAGTTATTTATCTGTGGCATACCTTGAATCTCTATAGAACACACCTAAATGGACATTTCTGAAATAAAAAGTATATACAAAGTCATATTTTGATGCTACTATATCATAACGGAGTGTGAGCATTTACAAACCTTGACACATGCATCACTAAGATGTACTTTATGGTCAGTGGGACTGAAGGAAACCTGCTGCTGCCCCTGTGATGAGCTGCTGCTGCTATAACACAGTGTGGAGACAAGAGGGGACTCATGACATGTCTGCAAAGGTCTCAGTCCTGCTGGAGACACACTGCAAAACAAAACCAGCGGTTAGTCAACTGTACAGTAATTTAATGAGTGTCCATATAAATGGCCTCAGGGGGAACCAGGAGGAGATTCTGTACAACTTACATTGAAGGTTATAGAAAAACGAACAAACATACAGTTCTGTGAGAGACGCCTACTGAGACAAGACCAACAAATAAATAATAAGTACTAAACTAAATAATAAATGCGCACATGCACCACAACAAGAGGTTATACGTATGATATTTATTAGTTAAACCATCCTTTCCTGTTTCATGATATGAATGAATGACTATAAGTTAGTAGCTTTAGTTTCAGCAGCAGTTCTGCCCTTGACTCTGGCGCTGCTTATATAACTAGCATCCAGTAGCCGTGGCGCGCTAGCCTAGCTAACAGCACAGGGGGGTGACTCGACACACTTATTCAAAACGTAAGCATTAAAAATCTTGTTTAATCTGTTTTTTTTTTTTAAATCCCAGGTCAACTTTTACAAACTGCCATTTAAGTATCAACCTACTTTATAACTTTCCATGTTCTTGTTCTGAGTGCGCTTATCATCAGTGCTCTAGCGAGTAACATCTTCCATAACACAACAACGACTGGAAAAGGGTTGCCAGGTCTTTAATTAAACCCAACAACGTTCAAAGTCTTTTTTTTTTAAATCGTCGAAGCTTTTAGGTAACGTAGAGAATATACGATAAAATTATTGCTTATACAGTATTTAATTAGTAGGTCACCTCACGTTCTTTTTGGACTAAACAGAGCTTATTTTTATAGTTCAAGTTTCTAATCTTGGGTTTTAGAATATCTGGCAATGAGGCGGGATGGTACGGCTTTTTTTCCCCCTCTCAAAGCGAGCAATTCTATTGGTCAGCGTGTTTGAGAGAGACGTGTGTGATTAGCTGAGAGCGCTGTCAAACTAATCACGAGTTCGAAGACGTCACGAACGTGTGGGTTTTTCATAAAAGAACCCAGAGTGGTCTTGTGATTTTAGTGAACTGGGAGCGACTGGGTCGGCTTTCAGGCGTGGCGTGGTGCGTATTAACACTTCTTTAATGGATTTTTTATCTTCTTTATATGTTTGTTTGTGACATTATGAGTATAATTAGTGTGAATGACCTAAAACGTGATGTTTAATTGTAGACAAGTCGGCTGTTCTGTGTATTTCGATGGTGTTTTTGCAGGGTTGTGAAACTCGGTAAACTTCAATGTGATTAGTCAGCTGGGATATGGCGTGTAAATTCAGTCACGAGACTGAACGGTACGGCGGTGTTTGCAGATCTAAGTTTAGGTCGGAGTTCATTTTGGGGCTGTTTGTGAAAAGAAAACTCCTGAACTCCAGGGTTTTTTCCCCCCTTTTTTCCCTTTTCTTTTTCCCTTTTCTTCCTAGTGAGGACTCACCTGTGCGATGGATTTCCGTGTTGTTGTTGGTACCTTCTTCCTCCCACTGCTGCTGGGGCTCTCACATGCAGAGCAGGTGAAGTTCATTGATTGTGGTAAGTTAACAGCAATGTTTACCTCCTCTCTATGAGACACTTGTGGGCAAACATGGGGCATCATGGGAATTCTGGCTCTTTTCAGTGAGTCATCATTTGACCCCGCTCACAGATTGTTTAATGAACCTTCATGCTGTCTTTCTAACAAAGGAATATTACTTTTGTATTCCTTTAAAAAAATATATATATTTATTTATAAAATCCACTTACACATTTGTTAAATCTGATCAGAAAGTCGTGAAGCCCAAAATTCCAAATCCCAGCTCTGCCAAGCTGCCATTGTTGGACCCATTGTTGGGCCCTTAACCCTCAACTGCTCTGTTGTATAAATGAGAGAAATGTAAGTTGCTCTGGATGAGGACGTCTGCCAAAAGCCCTAAATGTGAATCAGCAAGGCACTACAAATATGCAAATACAGTAGGGATGTGTTGATGCTGCTGTGCCTTTTGTGTCCTGAAAATAGATTAGAAGACCTCCTCTAATACACTGAATACATATACAAGTACATCAACATGCAGCAGGTCCTCCCTGTCTTTCTGCTTTTGTCATGATGAATTTACAGTGCAGGAATAGAGAATTTTTTTTTTTGTTTTTTTTTCTTTTTCTTTTTCTTTTTCTTTTTTTTTTTTTTCTTTCAAGCTACAGCTTAATAATATACTATGTTTCATGATCTTGGTGGTATGATGTATTGCAAATGACTTGATGTAATCTGTATTTTGAAAAAGGAGGCCAGTGTTTTTGTCTTTGCTTAGTTTGCAAATGATTTGCCTTGCGCAACTGACATATTTTAGGACGTATACTACATTATACTACTTTCATAGCTGACCAATGAGTGTGTAGAGCTTTTATTCAGCAACATCTATTAACTGATTATTGTTAGTCATTTTCATTGTTATGCACACATCAAAGATGTGGATATTTTGTGAGAAACTTTTGTAAATGTAACGATAAACTGTTTTTGTGCTTAATCACTTTGCGAAACTTCATTTAACCATTTAAGAAGCACCACACCATGCCCCCTCGCCACACCTCGGCATAAAACTGTTTCCTGTGTACACTCTGAATCCAGTTCGTCTGTAATACTGACACTTGACATTTTGACCAGTCATGCATCATTTCACAGCTGTTTAATTCAGTGTTTTTTTTTTTTGTTTGTTTTTCCCCCTCCATTTATGCAATCTAGGCTCAGCTGTTGGAAATGTGATTGAGGTTGACATTAATCCCTGCCCAAGTCAGCCATGCCAGCTTCACAAGGGACAGTCCTATACTGTAAACGTGACCTTTACCAGTGGTAATCAACTTTATTCTGCTTTTCCACTAGAGATATCTTCTGTACAATTTGCTCACTTAAAACTATAAAAGGAAACATTCACTTAAATCCATTGGAGGAGCTGATGTGTAAATTGCACCCAGGCTCAATAGAGCTGTATTAAAAAAGTAATAATCTGGTCAAGAGTATGTGGACACTTGACTATCACGCCAATATGTGGGTCTTTGGCAAATGGGGAAGCACTGGAGCATTAGTTTCCCTTTACTGGATTTAAGAGGCCCAAACATTGTGCCCCTGTGTATAAAGCGAGGTTCATAAAGACAGGGTTTGCCAAAGTTGGTGCGGAAGAAGTCGAGTGGCCCAAGCCCTGACCTCAACACCACTGAACACCTTTGTGATGAATTGGAACACTGACCGTGTGCCAGACCTCCTCACTTGACATCAGTGCCTGACCTCACTAATGTTCTGAAGAAGCACAAATCCCCACAGCCAAAATCTAGTGAAAAGCCTTCCCAGTAGAGTGAAGGTTATAAAAACGGCAAACGGGGGAACTGAATCTGGAATGGGACGTTCAACAAATACATATATGTGTGATTAGACAGGTGTCCATGTACTCTTGGCCATAAAGTTTGTATATTGTGTGTGTGTGTATGTGTGTATATATTACACACACACACACACACACACACACACAAAAAGGTTGAATAGCAAGTTGTAGTTTCACATCCATGTTTGTGGGCAGCAGTGGCTCAGTGTTAAACTCTGTGTTTGGAGTTACTGTGCTAGTAACTCCTGTAGTCACTGTTGGACCCTAGACGAGGCCCTAACCCCTCAGCTGTATACTGTAGTTTACTGTATTCTGTTAAATGTAATTGTAAATATTAGAATAATTTTACATGTTTACACAACATTTGTTTCTGTGCATTCATTTGTGCACTACTATGTGATTCACTTCTGCAGAGCCTGCTTTCACCTTTAGATTGCATGGAGTGCAAATCCTGTTTTTTAAAAAAAAAAAAATACTGTGCAAGAAGTTACCATAAGTTTCATTATATTTATGAACTCGGCTTAAGAAAAAAAAAAAAAAATCTTTGCTCATGTGTCTAATTTTCAGCGACTGACAGTCAGACAAGCAAAGCTGTGGTCCATGGCGTGATCGCTGGTGTCCCTGTTCCCTTTCCAATCCCTGTTGATGACGGCTGCAAGTCTGGAATCCATTGCCCTATTCAGAAGCAAAAAACCTACAGTTATGTCAACCAGCTTCCTGTTAAAGCAGAGTATCCAGCAATAAGTTTTGCTGTTTCAGTTATTACTCCTCTGTCTGTTAAACAGAACCATTAGCTCTACACACATCCACAATCAAAGCAGCAGTTATGTAATCTGGCAGCCCCTTGCTTGTACGAGTGTGACTGAATTGCTTTTGCCTTTTTTTATCTATTTATTTTTTAAGATAAGACTGGTTGTGGAGTGGGAACTTGGAGATGACTCCAGTAAAGATTTGTTCTGTATCAAGTTTCCTGTCCAGATTGTCAGCTGAAGGTCCACGCCAACTCCATCAATTTTTTTTTTTTTTTTTTTTTTTAATGAAATTAATTTTTTTTAAAGAAATTATATAAAATCTGTTTTATTTTTTTCCCTAATTATTAATGAACACATTTTAAACTGAAGAAATATTTTCTCTGATTTATTCTTATAGTTTCAGTAATTGTGAGTTAATGTTTTAAGTGATCAATGTTAATGATCAAATGAACATCTAAATGCATTTTCCTGGCTGCTGTGTGGCTACCAGTGGTAACTCAGATTTTCTATACTAAAGTGTCTAATTTAATATTGAAGCTATCACAGATATTTTACAAGAATGTCTCTGTCTGAAATAAAGAACTTTTTTTTAACTTTAGTAGTGATTTGGTCAAAATTGTGCCATGACTGCAGGCGTGTTTGTCACTCTGCACTGCAATGTGTTTTTAATGTTCTGTCTTCCATCAGTAATAATCAGTAACTTTGTACAGGCGGTGATTGTGGTGAACCTCAGCCAGATTAATTTTTCTTCTTGAAATAAAATCCAAATGCACTAACAGACGCATAACATCACCAAAGTCATTAATAATGCGTGCTTTTATTAAATTGAAAGAGTATCACTTTTGCCAATCCAGTCTCTTACATACAGAGTCATTTCTGTCTAGGATTTCTGAATAGACTCTCAACACTAATTCAATGTGTTTGAGGGTCTAGACTTATTTCATTTCACAGAAATGTGCACTAATGAATAATGCAAGCCTGATGACTGAGCTTATTTCCACAAAGCAGCAAAATCTGCTTCAGGCCAAAATCTAATAAAATGGAGGTTGAATTTCAACAGGCTCCTGAAGACATGAGGAAAACTCTGATGGACTCTCATATCAACACACACACAGTGCTGCTCCTTCAGACTTTAAAAAAAATTAAGGGAATGTTTCCTTTTATGTTTAGTAGCCCTTTCAAATACCATGTGCAATGTATAATGACTGCTGTTTCCTTTACTGTGATTTTATGCAACACAGAAGAAAGTCATTATAATTTAAGGTCATTGTGCAGTTTAAAAAAAAAAACACCTAACATTGAAAGAAAACATTGAAATTCAGTCTCATTTGAACTGACAATCAATCCCTCACATCTCACCAACATTCAAGTAGGCATTTTATATTATATTCTTTTGTCTGTTTTAGAGCCAAAACACTACAGATTTTTTCTTTTTCTTTAAGCGAATAAACACATTACACTGGGTGAAAGTAACACCATGTCTGGACAAAGCACAACCTTTCGAATACAAAATAATTTCTGTGGTACTACAAAGTAAAAAGAAAACAGATGCACAAGCTGAGTCACATTTCCAAGCTAAAAGTATATTGTAAGGAAATTTCACATTGGACAGAACATTCCAGACCATCACAGTAAGGCATCATAGAAACCAACCAGTTTAAAAAAAAAAAAAAAAAAAGCAGCTTTTCAGGTCCAGTTTAGTCAAAATAGTAAAGCTTTACAGAGTAAAAGAGCACGGAGCTGGCTTTTGTTTCTAGTCACAATATTGGCTGACCAAGTGATTAACAAATTTTGTTATTAGTTGGTCATGTGCAAAAGTATCTTCAGTATTCTGTAGACCCTACACTCAAAATCATACAGCACCCTCTGGTTCCCCCCCTACCATAAAACACAAAAACATTGTCAGTAACTGTGAAGCTAACTAGAATCTGACCAAGAAGTCTTTGTAAAATCAATAGCATGACTAAAATAAGCCAGGAAGGTGTTTCGGATTGGAAAAGGTGCCACGGATGCTTTAAGCTGACTGTTGCACAGAGCTGCGGAGTGACCACTAGCAAGCAAAGATGTTTGGAAGCGGCTCCTGGGTTCAGGCTGAACTTTTCACTGTCCATTTGGTTTGAGCCTCTCGAGTCGCTGGAGCAGGGCATTTCCGAATGCTTCTCTGTAACCCGGGCTCAGAGAGTCCAGGAGCGAGTAAACAGTCTCATGATACGGGGTGCTCAGACCTGCATCCACCTGATCAAAGGTGTGTCCCACCACCTGCAATACAATACAATACAATGTAATGCAATGAGAGATGCAACATGGAGTTCAGTGGTATTAAAAACAGGCCATTAAGAAAAGCAGACAGTGTTTCTGTACTCACCCTGAGCCCCGCTTCACTGAGCTCTAAGCAGTAGCGCTTTCCTTCTCGAGTCTCCACGTTGATAAAAGCCAAATCCAGGCCACTGGTGAGAGTTTTAGACACGAACATGTTGCTCACTGCAAACAGGACGTCGTTGACTATAGCTTCAGCCTCCAGCCTCATGTCTTTAACACCATGTTCAACACAGCGCTCATCATATGAGGACACGGGCAGATCCTCTGGCTGACAGTCCACCTCCATCCCCTAAACACAGCACTGAGCACTTTTACTGCGTGTTTAATCGATTCACAGTCGCTGAGAGTCGAATCGGAAACACTGACGTAATCGAATAGGCTAACTAGCTAACTTAAAATAGCGCGCAGACAACTTCACTACATTCAAATAACGTACTGACAAAAAGACATAAAACCAAAGGTCGTAGTAATAGTGATGTACTTGCATGGCATACAAAAAAAAAGGCAAGTGAACTCTACAACCAACATCATGCAGCCTACATGGCTATATACAGAATATAGCGTGATAGCTAGCTAACGCTGGCTAATAGCAGCACTGCTAGCTAGATCTTAATCAAGCTAACAGTGCGATAAAATGACAACTACGTCACACTATGCAAAATAATACACATTGCAAGTGAAATAATACTTGGCTTGATAATTTGTTTAAAGATTAATAATGTTATTAGCTACAGACCTCCTCCGAGGACAGTTCATCGATGCACTTCCGGCTCATGCCGGCAAATAGAGGTGTGTTCACGACCAACAATTATTGCGCAGACCCAGTAGGTGGCGGAAAATGCACCATAAGCTGGTTTGCCAACCGCTATAAAACACTAAGTAAGAAGAATTATTGCGCACAAATTCTCATAATGTGTGTGAAATGATGATTAAAAAACTTGCACGGCATTTAATAAGGACATCATAAAATAAGGACGTAGGGTTTTTTTTATCACTTGTTATACCACAGGGCGGTTGAATACTGGAATCTGATTGGTCAGACGGTGTGCATTCTTTTTGTATAACAGCACAGTTCAGAAAGTAGTTCCAGCTGTAACATGAAGGACAGGTTAATTTGAATGTGCTCGTTGTAATGTTTTTATATTGTTTCTATAGTAACAGCTCATACACAGGGACTTGTACTGCTCCACATAATCAAAGACTAATAATAAACAGATTTAACAACGTGTTGTCATTTAACAAAGTAATTCTTTTAATCGCTGATGTGGTGGTGTTTTTTAGTTAGGAGACATTTATTTAAGAATTGTGGAAAGTGTCTTGGTTGTAAGCTCTCTCAGTCTCGGTTCTTTTCGGTTTCTCAGATGTTTCACAACATTAAATCTAACTATGCTCCTGAGTCCAGAGACCGCGAGTTTGAATCCCGATGATGTCACAGCCAACTATGGCCGGGGAGTCCAAGAGAGCAAAATTGGCCATGCTCTCAGGGAGGGAGGGGTGGCACTCTCTCTCTCTCTCTCTCTTTCTCTCTCCCCCCTATCAATCACAGAGACATTTTCTGTCTGTGAGCTCATGTATGCAGAAGGCGGTGAATAGCGCTTTCCTCTGAGTGTGTTACACTGCCCCCTGAAGTTATGAGGAGCAGTTCAAAAAGATGTGATTGGCTGGCTTCACTTGTCTCAGAGGTCTCCACCCTCCCTGGTTGGTAGCTGTCGTGTAATAGGGGCGAGCTGCCTGATGGTGAGGTGGGAACTGGCCATGACTAAATTAGGTAGAAAATCTATAAATTGTTAAAGTGTACGACATGTTTTTAATGCTAATAATATTAATAAATTAAACTTTGTAACACCCCCACTACACTACACTCCCACGCCCCCGCATGCATTATTTTTATATAACAGCATGGTCTGTCATGTGTTATTCCTTACATAATGCACACCTTCTGATTAACCAATTTGAGATTTCAACTGCCCCACGGGTGTCCCAAAAATCTCCATACATAGGGGACTATGTTTTCCAGCACCACATCGGTTGTGCCTTTGTCAGTGGATGTTGGTGGACGTCCACTTCTCGGTTGGTCCACAATACTTCCAGTCTTTTTGAAATTGTTAATAAGTTTGTCAACAGTGTCGTGTGTGATGGGCTTGCCATGTTTCCTGTTAAAATGCATCACAACCTTGCGACAGCTTCCCGATCCAGCCATGAGAATGATTTCAATACGTTATTCTTTTGTCAAAGGCATTCTTAAAGACTATCCGAAAAAACAATATATAATATAACCTGAGTAGTTGTGCCCTGAGTCCTCTGGGATAGGCTCCCCACAACCCTGTGTAGGATAAGCAGTACAGATAATGGATGGATTGATATAAACTAAGTATTAAAAATTTTGGAAGACATTTTGCTAAAAAAAAATGAAAAAAAAGTGTTAATTTCACCTTACATCCAGTAAAATATATGTACCATGTAACCGCTGCAGCTCCGTACATTTTTTTTTTTTTGATTCCCGACAGTATTTAACGGCGCCTGTTCTGCCAGCTGCGCAGATCGGTGTGGTGTGAACACACCCGAGCGGCAGCCGTGAACGTGTAGTGAAGGTGCGTTAGAAGAAGACTGCACAGTCATGAAAGTGTTTGTAAACACTATTAGCTTCAACCACACACAAGGTAAGTGATGCTGGTGTGGTGTCCAGCTCTAGACCAGCTCTTTTATCTCGTTTATGTGTACTCCGTGTCCAGTTTGTCGGAGAATGTTTATGTTCACACAACGACAGTCGAGCACAGCGGCTTGAGCTTTGCGCCAGAGGGTTTTTTTATTTTGGAACATTAGCTCGCTCAACCCGCAAGCTAGGCTTCTGAAGTTGGCAAATGGGCCACTTGTCTAGAGTAGTTGATTGTATTGTGGGTAAAACCGGCTCCCACTAATTTGGAGGGTGTTACAGGTGACTTATTTAATTATTAACCAAATGCTTAATTCCCCACGATTAATGAAAGGCTTGTCTTAGCTTAGCTTAGATGACTAGCAGGACAGCTACCTGCCATGTCTTTAGAAGTGCGCAGACGCCGGTGGCTCTTGGCATGTGGTTTGTGTCGGACAGACTGAGCTGCTAGCTGAGTGCTAATGTTGTTGTTCAGACTGACCACTAAGCAGCTTTGCACAGCACAGACACAGGCATGCCGTACTCGTGCCATTGCTGTATTGAACAGCTCACTTGGCGCTTTCACAGTCAGTGTGCTGTTATTGGTAAACTCGTACAGTAGTGTGTGTTGTTTAGATTAAAATTCTGACAATTTAGACGGAAATGATTATAGTGCCCTATTGCATGCTGTCTAATTTGCAGTCTCATAGGCATGCAGCACAGTGAGGTAATGCTGTGCTTCACCACACACAAACCTTAGACGGGTTTCTGATGTACTGTTTGTTTTGTTTGTCTACCAACAAATTTAGGGTCAGGTCACTTATTTATGTATGTAGTTTACTATAGTTTTCCACACACAAATGTTACACGTTTGTTACAGTTGTCCTCATATCAAAGACAAATGTAACAACCATTTAACAGTTCAGACATTATACTGTATAGTGACACAAAGAATATATTTACTGTTACACTTGACCTCCTGTTGCACCTGTATGCAGGCTACACTAAATTCATTAGCTAGCCCATCATGTAAGCGGAAGATTCAGTGTGCTGCCCAGTCCCATGTTTTGGTTGAAATAACTAGGGCAAAATGTGGTAGCTAACATAATATGATGGTGACGTATGGTGAGCTGGTTGTTTAGTTAAGAGCATTCGTGTGTACTAACTTAATTCCTGTGGAGAGGACGACCCTGTGCAGCCGTATCGTTATCATTCCTTAACAAGGTTTCTGAAGCATATCAGGTTTGCACCCTCAACAAAAAGTTGTTTGGTGACATGTCAGCTACGAGTTGTGGTGTTCTCTTGTCGCACTGCCAGAAAGATATTCGAGTCTGGTTAGTGGATTTATTTTCACTCGACATGTCAGAATGTAAGGTGTGTTGTGCTAGAGTTATATGGCAGCATTGTTCTGCACTTTATTTTCCCCTGTTTACTTTTTTACCAAATGAAAAACTTTTATTGAAAGTCAATGGGGAGTTTTTTTTTTTTTTTTTTTCTTCCCTCTCTCCTGTGTAATTGATTTGTCCACCCTTACTCATTATTTCTACTTGCTGGTAGGACATCTGCTTGACCCAAAACCCAAAAGCAACCAGAGTCCTCTGAGCCGTCAACTCACTAAATTATGACTTTTCTGTGCAGTTTTAGATAATATGAAAATATTAGATTTCTGAATGCTTTTACAATAACAGATTTCTTTGTTGTCATTGTCTAGGTGCTCTTTCTTTACATATTTACACCTGAGTTGGGACTGTCATGCCACTTTGCTTCACGTGGGAAGACAGCGTTAAACCACCGAAGCTATCGGACATTACAATCTACAGAATTATCTCGGAATCGAGCAGAACATCTGAGCATCTTCTCCATGGAAGTACACTATTAGCTTAAGGTGTTCTGCGGTACTTCACGAAGCAGACACAATGCCGTGGCCTTTTTCAGAGTCCATTAAAAAGCGCGCCTGCAGGTACCTGCTGCATCGGTACTTGGGAAAATTCCTCCAAGAAAAACTGAGTTTGGACCAGCTTAGTGTGGACCTCTACCAAGGCAAAGGTTCACTTGCAGAAGTGCCACTGGACAAATGGGTAAGTGTCTGTGTGACAGGAGGAAATGTCACCGCCAGGTCCAATTGTGCATGACAAGTGATGCTGTAGCCTCTACTAGGAGGTTATAAGTGCTGCAGTGTTAATTATTATGATTATGATACACACACACACACACACACACACACACACACACACACACACACACACACACACACACACACAAATGACCTTGTTTAACATTCCTGCAGTCACTGAATGAGATTCTGGAGTCGGTGGATGCTCCATTTGAAGTGACTGAGGGCTTCATCCAGGCCATTTCCCTCACTGTACCATGGGCCTCATTGCTTCAAGACAACTGTGTTCTGGAAGTCAAAGGCTTGGAAATAGTTTTCAGACCAAGGCCTCGCATTAGTAAGTGGCATGATTGGTACATCATTGAAAAAGTAATTATTGAAGGCTTATATAAGCTTCGGTGTCTGTCTGTTTCACATAAATATCTTCTTATGTGTCTGTGTTTAGCATCTGGTATGGAGCCTATGTACTGGTCTAACTTCATGACTAGCAGTATGCAGCTGGCGAAGGAATGTCTGAGTCAGAGACTAACCGATGACCTGGGAGAGAGTTTCCAACCTCTGGAAGGTCTAGAGAAGTTTGCTGAGACAATAGAGACAGGTACTGAATTCTGCTCCAAATGTTTGACTGAGTGCCAGCACATGCATTCTCAATAAAACCCAGTCATATGCCACTGACCTTATTTTGTTATTATGAATTTCCACTGTTTCTAGTTAGATTCAGCATAACAATGATAAAAATTATGTGGAATGTTGTGCCTTTGTTTTCATTTTACTTTATATAGAAAGAATGTTTAGATCTAGTTATAGACCAGCTTGTTTCAGTAGGAGTTTGTGTAAAATGTTTTAGTTGCCTGCTGATGAGTGAGTTAAAATGTCCACTTTCTGTTCTTTAGTTTTGAGAAGAGTCAAGGTCACATTTTTGGATACAGTCCTCAAGATTGAACATGTTCCAGAAAATTCCAAAACGGGGATCGCCCTTGAAATCAGAATCAAAAGGTAAACTGTAGTAACAGCATAAAATACCCCTTTATTAGGAACAGCTAACCAGTCAGCCAATCATGTGACAGCAGCACAGTGCATAAAATCATGCAGTTAGAGTTTCAGTTAATGTTCACATCAAACATTAGAATGAGGGGAAAATGTAATTACAGGGACTTTGACCATGGTATGAGTGTGGCATCATGCTGGCTTGAGTGTTTTAGAAACTGCTGAACTCCTGGGATTTTTGTGCACACCAGAAAGCATAAACCCCTCTGTCCTGAAGATTTTCCTGAGCTGGGACACTTTGAATGTTTCAAAGCGCTTACAACCGACTCCTTCGGTACATGTTAAATATACAGTACTATGCAGTTTTAGGCAGTTGTGAAAAAATGCTGTTAATTAAGAATGTTTTCAAAAATAGACATGTTAATAGTTTATATTTATCAAAGTGAGTGAACAGAAAAAAAATCTACATCAAATCAATATTTGGTGTGACCACCCTTTGCCTTCAAAACAGCATCAATTCTCCTCGGTACACTTGCACAAAGTCAGGGATTTTGTAGACATATAGTCAGGTGTATGATTAAACAATTATACCAAACAGATGCTAATGATCATTAATTCAATGTGTAGGTTGAAACAATCATTAACTGAAACAGAAACAGCTGTGTAGGAGGAATAAAACTGGGTGAGGAACAGCCAAACTCAGCTAACAAGGTGAGGTTGCTGAAGACAGTTTTCTGCCAAGTCATACACCATGGCAAGACTGAGCACAGCAACAAGACAGAAGGTAGTTCTACTGCACCAGCAAGGTCCCTCCCAGGCAGAAATTTCAAGGCAGACAGGGGTTTCCAGATGTGCTGTCCAAGCTCTTTTGAAGAAGCACAAAGAAACGGGCAACGTTGAGGACCGTAGACGCAGTGGTCGGTCAAGGAAACTTACTGCAGCAGATGAAAGACACATCAGGCTTACTTCCCTTCGCAATCTGAAGATGTCCAGCAGTGCCATCAGCTCAGACCTGGCAGAAACCAGTGGGACCCTGGTACACCCATCTACTGTCCGGAGAAGTATGGTCAGAAGTGGCCTTCATGGAAGACTTGCGGCCAATAACCCATACCTCTGACGTGGAAACAAAGCCAAGAGACTCAACTATGCACGAAAACACAGGAACTGGGGTGCAGAAAAATGGCAGGAGGTGCTCTGTAGTGGTCTGTATTTGGCTGTAGCAGAAGGCAGTTTGTTTGCCGAAGGGCTGGAGAGCGGTACACGAATGAGTGTGTGCAGGCAACAGTGAAGGATGGTGGAGGTTCCTTGCAAATTTGGGGCTGCATTGCTGCAAATGGAGTTGGGGATTTGGTCAGAATTAATGGTCTCCTCAATGCTGGCAAATGGTTGTCACACCAAATATTGATTTGATGTAGATTTTTCTTCTGTTCACTCACTTTGCATTTTGTTAATCGATAAATATAAACTATTAACATGTCTACATTTTTCCCCACACCTGCCTAAAACTTTTGCGCAGTACTGTATGTCATCTTAAAAAAGTCACCACATCAGCGATTGTATGTTTTACTTTGTTAAACAGCATGTTTTTTTTTTTTAATCCGTTCATCATATATTATTATATCATGCCCTTGTGTATGAGCTGTTACTATAGAAACAATAACCTATTAGAATGAGAGCATTAATATTGATCAATTAATATTAATTTTAAAAAATTATATTAAAATTGAAATTATTGTATATTGAAATTAATGTAAAATTAATCATTCATAATACAGCTGGAAATACTGTCCAAGCCATGCTGTTACATGAAAATAATGTACACTTTCTGAACAATCACATTCGAACATCCAAATACACTGTGGTATAACAGGTAATAAGACACTCTGATTGTGGTGCACATTTCCAGAGCCGAAAGATTCAACAACGAATAGTCTATATCCAGGATGATAAAGCAAGCAAAGCATCATGTAGCATTGTGCGTATTGACAAAAGAGATGACTGGTCAGATAATTCTGCTTTATTATTGAAAGCAAATTATGTAATCTTTAATTCTTAGAGCTACATTGTCAGTCTCTGAACACCTTCTATTATTTTCCTTCTTAAAGTTCAGCATGCTGCTTTGAAGTATCCCATCAAATAATTTTGCTAATGTGAGTTGTTTTTTAAAAAAAAAAAAAAAAAACTTTTTATGCCTTGGTCTATTTAGGATGGTTTACTGTGATGAAGCTGCTGAAGAGGGTTCAAGTGTAAACATTCACCAGCCCACCACATTTGCACACAAAAACCTGACATTGGAGGGTGCAAATATTTTCTGGGATGAGTTTTCAGAGACCTCCCGTGCCAGTGTCAAATCATCCCCCACTCAGTCGGTGAGTTTATTTTGACACTGATTATACACATAAACATGTAAGATGTAATTCATTGGATATCAATATAATAAAAGCACACTAAAGTATTATTATTTATGTGTTGCAAATTATTGAACGTCTTCACATTTTCAAAGCTTTTGGGCTTGTTCATGTCTTCATATATCTGCCTCCTTTGTTGAATTTACAGGAAACTGAGCCTAAGTTATCCCCAAGCTGGAATCCAAAAATTATCTGTGAGCCTCACCCACAGTTTACAGAGCCTGTATCTGCCAGCACACCTTTCGAACCTGTGCAGGTGGGCTGCCTTAGTGGCAGACTGGAGCTGTCCCTGGTCTTGAAGCAGAATGAAGCCATGCCTGGAGCCAAGGTCTGAAACCCTACATATCAGTATCAGTAATAATATGAAACTTTATTTTATTTGCTCATTAACACAAGCCTTAGTTTTGTACTCAGTAGTCTGCTCTGCACCTGCATGGAATATATTAAAATGCAGACTCTCTTTCTTTAGTATAATCTGTTTTCTGTAATGTGATGGCATCTTAAAAATGTAGTACTGAGTTTGAAATATATACACTGTATGGCCAAATGTATGTGGACACTTGACCATCACACCCATATGTGGGTCTTCCCCAAACTGTTGCCACAAAGTTGGAAGCACACAATTGTCTAGAATGTTTGTATTCTGCAGTATTAAGATTTCCTTTCGCTGGAACTAAGGCGCCCAAACATGTTCCAGCATGACCCAGTGCACAAAGCGAGGTCCATAAAGACATGGTTTACCAAGGTTAATGTGGAAGAGCTCGAGTGGCCTGCATAGAGCCCTGACCTCAACCCCACTTAACACCTTTGGAATGAATTGGAATGCCGACTGTGCACCAGGCCTTCATGCCCAACATCAGTGCTTGACCTCTGTGATGCTCTTGTGGCTGTATGGGTAAATCCCCACAGCCATGCTCCCAAATTTAGTGGAAAGACTTCCCAGAAGACCGTGAAGGTTATTATAACAGCAAAGGGGGACTAAATCTGGAATGGGATATTCAGCAAGCACATATGGGTGTGATGGTCAGGTGTCCACATGCTTTTGGCCATATAGTGTATATGGTGCGACTGTATTTCAGCAAACCCAAATGCCATAGAGATTTGGACCTAGTTGCTAAGCATTGACATTTGGCCTTTTCTCAGCTGGACATTGAAGGACAGATTGATTCATTGATCATGCTGCTTTCACCACGGCAAGTCCACCTGCTACTGGATATGTTTGGAGTTTTCTCTAGCTCAGGTATGTCTTCAACGATTGTGAATTTTTAAAGTGCACACACAAACCGTATTAGATCACCATTTCCTACTTCAATTATATAAGTTTTCTTCAGCTGGGCTGAATGGCTCTCTGTGTATGTTTGTGTAGCGGGGCAGAAATGGTCTGGCTTGGCTAAGGACAGAAAGAGTCATCCTATGCAGCAGGAAGAGGAGTACCATCTCCGCATGGAGCTTAACCGCTGTTTAAAAAAGGAGCCAATGACTGCTGGTACTGAACGGGACTTGTTTGAGAGGCAGACCACCAGGATAGTATCAAGCAGAGGTGAATTCTTGGCTTTTGCCAGTGTATCTCGAGATTAAATATTGCCAGCCAAAATATTTGTCAGGTTAAATATTTCTGCATGCTATTTACTTTGTTCCTGGTACATTTTTCTATCATTCAAGCAGATGTGTTTTTCTCCATGGCTGACATGGACATGTCACACAACCCATCATCTCTGCTCCCTGTTGGAGACCCAACCACTGTAGACCTTGATTTGTCTCTTAACAGCAACTACTCCACCTCTCTAGGGGAGTCACCCTCTGGCAATGCAGCTGTGAGTCATCCTCTCTAAATAGCATAATGAGCTCATTTCTAAGTAAAATAACAAACCAGAAACAGTTGTGTTGAATGTTATGAAATGTCTTTCAGACTGTGTGGGATGAGTACCTGGATATACCTAAACAAAAGGGGAAACAAAGTCAGGAAACACCATTGTTCTCTAGAGACCCTCAGTGCCCACATAACCTGCCCAGACAAACCTGTAAGTGTCCCAGACAGCAAATGATCGCAGCATTGGTGATACTTTTGCATAACAGAACTTTTGCATAATATAGTTTTGCAACTTATTACGTTTCCCCCATGAGGGTCTATCTTTAAAAAAACATTCAAAATTTTGAAACTTCCTTTTGGTATATCATATCTGGTGCTGTTTACTCACAGGTTCTTATACAGATTCTTACACTGGGAATGTATATTGTTAAGAAAGGGTTTATAATCACAAATTAAATTAGTTGCTTTCCTTGTTTCTAGCTCATTCATCTAAGGGCCACTGTGACGAATACAGGCCTGAGCTGGTTTTCAGGCTGACGGTGGGCAATCTCTGCCTATCTGTGCTGCACATCGATCCTCTTCCACCCCCAGACTCAACTCTCAGCCCTCTTGCACCAATGGCCTCCGAATTTTTCCACATGATGGCTAATGATCAGCTACATCTAAGAGGGTTCCTCCAAGCACGAGCTGTTTTTGACCAGGCCTGCCCACATGACCACCTCAGGTGGGCTTTATACACTGTTCAGTCTTTTTAATTACAACCCCAATTCCAAAATATAGCTGCAAGCAGCGATGACAGGCCCAAGCACTATGGTGCCACCGCCACCTGGTGTGTGTATAAAACCAATGCATCACCCAAATATGCAAAGAAAAGAGTATTAAATTTTCATGCATTACCATGGCAACACTGTTTAAGGTCAAGATCAAGACTCCATCACCCTGTCTCCACATTATTCTGACCATGTTTGAAGTGATTCTGGTAAATATAAGAAGACTATTTAAATGCCTCTTTTAAGTGACCCACTTCCTGCTGCCAGTTGGTCAATAGTCACATCCATGTGATCAGCCCTCAGTACCCCACATAAAGCTCAAGTTTGATGTAAATCGCTCATTGTATACAGAAGATCTGAGTTTCCCTTTAAATTCCTTAAATTTATTGCCTCGCCATGATGAAACCTTTTGAGATATCAAAAATCTCTTCAAAATTTATCATCTTCAATGTCTTGTTTTGTTCATGTTTGGTGACAATCACATAGGAGGATTTAAAAATGCAGAGCCTGCAATTTTCAAAAAATTCACATTAAATCCAAAATGGCCGACTTCCTGTTGGGCGGAGCTAATGATTGTCGGCACGAAAGTTGTTCGGGTCGATGAGAACTATAAGTATACTGAATTTCGTACATATACGTAGAAGTATGTACGATTTATGCACCAAGGTTTTGCACCGTGTAAAAGGGGGCGCTACAGAGCCCCCCCCACCACGCCCATGTGCTACTCTTTGCGGGGACCTAATGGCTGACGACTCTGACGTATGTGCCGAATTTCAAGAGTTTCTGAGCATGTTAAGGGCCCCAAAAGCCCAAAAAATTAAATAAACTGATGATAATCCTTAGAAAAACAGTAGGGCCCTGCGCACTTTCAGTGCTTGGGCCCTAAAAAGTTGGGACACTGTGTACAATGTAAATAGAAACAGAATGCAATGACTTGCAAATCTCATAAGCCCATATGTTATTCACAATAGAACACAGAAAACATATCAAATGTTTAAACTGAGGAAATGTACCATTTTAAGAAAAAAATAAGGTAATTTTTGAATTTCATGGCCACAACACGTCTCAAAAAAAGTTGGGATGGGGGCAACAAAAGGCTGGAAAAGTAAATGTTACTAAAAAGAAACAGCCGGAGGAACATTTTGCAACTAATTAGGTTAATTGGCAACAGGTCAGTAACATGATTGCCTCTCTATGATACTCTTTTTAGATCCAGAGACTCTCAGAAGTAAAGTTGGGATGAAATCTGGATGGAAGCATATGTTGCTCTAAAACCTGTATATACCTTTCAGCATTGATGGTGCCTTTCCAGATGTGCAAGCTGCCCATTCCATAGGCACTAATGCAGCCCCATACCATCAGAGATGCAGGCTTTTAAACTGAGCGCTGATAAAAAGCTGGGTGGTCTCTCTCCTCTTTAGTCCAGAGGATGCGGTGTCCATGGTTTCCAAAAAGAATTTTGATTCATCTGACCACAGAACAGTTTTCCACTTTGCCACAGTCCATTTTAAATGAGCTTTGGTCCAGAGAAGACGGTGGCATTTCTGGATCATGTTCACATATGGCTTCTTCTGTGCATTATAGAGCTTTAACCAGCATTTGTGGATGGCATGGCGAACTGTGTTCAGACAATGAGTTCTGGAAGGGTTTCTGAGCCCATACAGTGATTTCCATTACAGAATCATGCCTGTTTTTAATGCAGTGCTGCCTGAGGGCCCGAAGATCACAAGCATGCAATATTGATTTTCTCCCTTGTTCACAGAGATTTCTCCAGATTCTCGGAATCTTTTGATGATCTTATGTACTGTAGATGATGAGATATTCAAAGTCTTTGCAATTTTACGTTGAGGAACATTATTCTGAAATTGTTAGACAATTTGTTGGTGCAGTTTTTTGCAGATTGGTGAACCCCTGCCCATCTTCACTTCTGAAAGACTCTGCCTCTCTAAGATACTCTTTTTATACCCCCAATCATGTTACTGACCTGTTGCCAGTTAACCTCCAGCTGTTTCTTTTGTTCTCTTCCCAACTTTTTTGAGACGTGTTGTGGCCATCTAATTCAAAATTACCTTATTTTTTTTTCTTAAAATGGTACATTTCCTCAGTTTAAACATTTGATATGTTTTCTGTGTTCTATTGTGAATAATATGGGTTTATGAGACTTGCAAATTATTGCATTCTGTTTTTATTTACATTTTACACAGCATCCCAACTTTTTTGGAATTAGGATTGTAGTAGTATACGGCATTGTTGGTGATGACACTGTGCCACAGGATTATCAGAACAAATGCCACTATTTAAATGCTGTAATTTATTTCTTTATTTTCAAAAAATATTTACATATTCATAGGCACATTTGAATGTTTGAACCCAAGTTCTGCTTTTAGCATATCGAACGTTTTTCACCAAATGTCTTTTATATGGGGTCAGAGCTCTGAATATGCATGTATCACTTTTTCAAAACTTAATTAAATATAAAACATGCACATAGTATGTGTATATTTATATGTAGCAAACATTTTCCAACAAGGGTTTATTATTAAGCTAATCTTTTTTTCTGTGGCTGAATCTGAAATGGCATTCTATTAGTCATCGTATGTACACTATGTAGTAATATAATAGTGAACATATAGTTCAGTGTCCGTGACCAAAACATTAGACATTAAATAAATTTTAAAAAACAGTTTGAACTATTAAAGTTTGATTAAATTGTTTGTTTTGTTTGTTCTGTCCGTGGCTGTAGAACATTTTAGACTGAATATTCAGTTATTTAGATGAATATTCAACACATTCAAATACAAAACCTATAAGTAATTAAATCAAATGCAGTTGAAGGAACGTGATGGGACTATATTCAAATGGCAAATCTTCACTGTAATGTCAGTTTTCAAATAAGAGAGAGATATTAACATTTTTAATACTCTTCCCCAGGCTTTCCTACACCGTACATCTGTAATACTTGTGTGCTTCTCCCCAGGTTCATAGGTCAGGGGTTAAAGGTGACGTATGAGTATTGCCAGGGCTCCAGTCTGCGCACCCTCAGCACGGATCTGTCCCTCAGGTGTATGGAGTTGCTTGAATGCCTCTATCCCACAGAGAATCGCAGAAGCACTGTGCAGAGTGGAGTGCAGTACACAGAGGTGCCCTTCTTTTCCTCTTGATAAAGTCAAAATCTACTCTGTATTTATTGGCCAGTTACTGAATATGATGTTGGTGTATGTCCTTTTTTTTTTTTTTTTTTTTTTTTGCTGCCTTTCAAACACCAGCTCTTAACATTTGATGTTGCTACCAGCTGTGATTCCTCAACCTGCCTTCATTTGTTCTACAAGTTAACAGAACGCAGAGGTCCACAGGTAAGCATGTGGTACAGCAGTTAATAACTACTGGCAGATGATCTGACAGTCTCGCACATTTTGAATGCCTAATGTCATGAACCTGCGATTTTATTTATATTGGTGTACCACTTTAATATATACTAGTATGATGTGCAGGCTCATGACATATGCAGTAATAAAACAATAGGCATGTGTTGTTTGTAGATTCACATTGATGGTCTTACCATATATACATACACACTCAATCTCCTCTCTTCTTCATGTGTATCACTCTTCAAAGGGTGGGCAGGTGCGTCTGAGTGCCATGCCCCGTAAAGCAGAGTTTCAGGTAGAGCTGGGTAAGACTCGCTCAGAGTGTGACATCAGCATCGTGGACCGCCTCCACTCCCTGCTTCAGCCCAAGAAATTGGCCACCACTGAAACCATGGCCTCTCACATGTACACATCTTATAACAAGCATGTTAGCCTAGTAAGAGCCTCTTTAATCAATCCTTTCTTGCTCCAGTGTGCCTGTTTGTATTACTTCTATTTGTACATGTCCAATGTATATTTCTGTTGCCTCCAGCACAAGGCTTTTGCAGAGGTCTTTCTGGAAGATAGCCGCAGTCCTGCGCACTGTTTGGTGGCGGTTTCTGTGAATGCTCCTCATCTTGTGCTAGTGGTACGGTTCCCCATCCCAGACTTGCGCTCAGACCAGGAGAGGGGCCCTTGGTTTAAAAAATCCCTGCAAAAGGAGGTGCTGCGCTTAGAGCTGGAGGACCTGGAGCTCAAAACTGAGTTCAGTGGAAATGGTTCACCTGAGCAGACCAAGATAGAACTTACCTTTAAGGAGCTCAGTGGTACGACCTATTCAACAACAACTTATGTTACCATTCCCATATTTCTAAAGATGAGAGAGATTTTATTTATATGACTTGATATATACTCACAAAAACATGTATAGATATGCTAGATCTGTAAAAAAAAAAAAAAAAAAAATGCACAGGTAAATATTGAATATTTAAACTATTTTAACTGTCATTTTTTTTTTTTTTTTTTTTTTTTTTTTTACAAATCTCAGGTACATTCCAGAATGACAAAGATCTCTCTGCATCCAGATTCTTACGTGTGTCACATACTATGGAGGAGAACATGACCTCTTCTGACAGTGGCAAATTTGATTGGCCTAGGTATAGTACTTCAGAAAAGTACTGAGCAAAGCCCTTCTACAGAACCTTTGGGTCAGGTGTCATGTGCATTTGGATAAATGCTTATGAATTATGAAACGCTCCCTGTGTTTCTCTCTGTAGAGTGGTCCTGAAGGTGAACCCCATGGTTGTGCATTCCATATTGGAGCGGGTTACGGCTGAAGAGGAGGAGGAAGGTGCTGAAGGACATTCGCAGGAGGAAGAGGAGGAGGAGGAGGAAGGAGCTGCCCACTCTTTGAAGGATGTATGTGATTTTGGTAATCCTGAGCCGTCCCCCTTTTCCTCACGACGTGTCATGTATGAGAATGAAGAAGTAAGTGAAAGAAATATTACAAGATTGTTATATATATACAGTACTGTGCAAAAGGTTTTAGGCACATGCAGAGAAATGCTGTAGAGCAAAGATGCCTTCAAAATAATGAAATTAAATTTCTACATTTTAAAAAAATACATTAAAGAGCAGTAAACAGTAGTAAATGAAACAAAGTCCATATTTGGTGTGACAAAAAAATAAAAATAGTAGTCTCTGGTACAATTTGTGTAGTTTTATAAGGAAATGAGCTGGTAAGTTTTTATTGAGCATCTTGCAGAACCAGCCACAGTTCTTCTGGAGACTTTGACTTTCACTTACTACTTATTTTTGCAGCAAAACCCAGCAGCCTTCATTGGGGGTTTTTTTTGTCTGAAAAGTGTCTCTTGCGTAATGCTGCTTTCTTTAATGACGTACAAACATTTTTCTGTAACATTTTAATTGTGCTATAAAACTAATGTTTGGGAATTGAAAATGTTTTCTGTACTGACTTGATGTACTAATAGGGTACATAAATAGGGTGCCTAAAACTTTTGTGCAGTACTGTATATAAGTATCTTTTGTAAAGTTGTGTTCATGTCTATTGCTCCAACATGGGTTCCTTTAATTACTATGGTTTTGTGTTCCTGTCAGATGGTCATCCCAGGAGATGTAGTGGAAATGACAGAATTCCAGGAGAAAACCATGAGCAACTCCCATTACATTCTTGAACTGTTTTTCCCCAACGTGCAAATATCATTACCTAATAAGGCCTTCTATGAGAAACTACACAACAGGTACTCAAATCTAAAATATACTTGTCATGTTTTTGTCTTTTTATTTAATAGCCCTTGCAATAACGGATGTTCAGCTGGTGTGTGTTTTTTTTTTAAAGTAAATATATTTTGCTCTGCCAGGATTAACAATGACCTACTGTTATGGGAGCCCACAGCCCCATCACCAGTGGAGACGGTGGAGAGCATGCCGTATGGGGGTGGCCTCTCTGTAGCCAGCCAGCTAATCAATACCTACAGCAAGGATAGCTTCAGTCAGTTTAGATCTCTTGGCCCTGAGGGTGAGCTCTGCTTCCCTGCTATGATATTGTACAATTTCAGTCAGGGAAGGAATTATTGACTCCTTCCATCCATCACATTTGATGCTATTCCACTATGTTTACTGTCAAAGTTTGTTAACTTTACAGTTTCTTATGGTGAATTTCACATTTTTGCTGTATGTGAGTTCTCAGCCTATGATGTTCTCTGTGTTTGTAGAAGAAGAAAGTGGTTCAGAAGAGGAGACTCTAACATACTTCACTCCAGCTGAGCTGGGCTATAGGAACATGAAGAAGAGGAAGAATAAGATGCAGTCTAAGAACTCGCAGAGCCTGTTCTCTGTTCTGCTAACTGTCAATCACTGTCTTGTAGCATTGCATACAGAGGCTAAGGTACATGGACTGTAACTGATTTTGATTAGTAAATTGACTATAATGCATTCTCATGGGTTTCTTTATCAGTTACACCTACCATGTAACTACACGGATTGGCCATTTTGATCAAAGTCGCTTAAGTAGTGCATTCTCAGGTGACATTCTATACACCAGTGTTGAACTTCATGAATAGCGTAGAATATGTGTAGTATTGACTATAGTCTGCTATTAATTTTGTGCTTGACCAGCAATCCGATAAAAGTGTGCTGAAGAATAAACATGGGGAGTTCTGGATGGAGGTGAAGAACGGAGTTGTGTTCAGTGTGATGCAGTATGAGGGTTATAAAGACCAGCACTATGTCTGTTTCCACACCTCTACAATCTGCGTTTATCATCAAGGTAAATCCAATACTGCAGACAGATATCAGTATGCTCTTTTGGCAGATTCTATTTTACATTTATGGAGTGAACATTATCTGTTGCAAAAATGTGCACTTATGATTTGGCAAGCTCTTCACCTGTCCAGATTTACTCAGTGAAGTTTAAGGCTGACTTGTGATTCCCATGCTAGGATGAAGGGCATATATTAAATATTTTGCATGTTTGTGTGTGGCTGTGCTTTGTGTAAATGTGCGGGACGCTTGTCAGGCACAGTAGAAGGAGATGTCCCTGTGTGGGATGTGAAGTTGCCCTGTAGGACGCGCCCCCACTGGTTGGAGCCTATGTTGTATGTGTGTGAGTCTGCAGCAGGAAGAGCGTCTCCCTCAGAAGGACTGAGTGTGGAGCCTCAGAGTATGCTGTCCCTTGCCCTCAAGATTTCTTCTCAGAGTGCTGAGCGCAATGTAAAGGTAATTTTTTTTTTTTTTTTTTTTTTTTTTTTTTTTTTTTTTTTTAATTTTTATTTATTTATTTTTCTGTCTGTGTGTATTTTCTCTTAATACTGATTTTTATTCTGTTCTATCTGTGTGTTCTTGGGTCAGTGTGGATTAATATCAAAGATTGTTTTCAGGAGTTTCTGCTTGCTGTTGGAGTGAGAGCAGCCACATTTCAGCATAGAGTTGTGCCTTCTAGTCTGGGTTGGTATGACCAGGTAATGGCTCCATTATACACATCAACATTATCAATATTTAAGCTATATATGGTTCATTTGTTAATACAGGGCAGATGTGGCTTAGTGGCATAATTACTAAACATTGACTTTTTTTTTCTTTTTTTTTTTTTAAATCTGTAGATAGTAGACTTTCTGAATGTGACGGATGAGCCTGTGCTTGGCTATACGCCGCCATCCTATCTTACGACCCTCCACCTACACCTGTGGAGCTGCTCTCTGGATTACAGGTGAAGTGTTTATTTTAGTGTCATTGTAAAGCTATGTGTTGTGTGTGTGTGTGTGTGTGTGTATATGTTGACTACACCGGTAGATGTTGACCTGCTATGGCATTATCGCTGGTCGCACCTCCTCCAGTGCCCAAATATATATTGTTTGCTGTGTATAAGTATGAGTAGTATACTGAGTAAAACATGACACATCCTTTTTGGATCTCACCAGGCCATTGTATCTACCTGTGCGATCTCTGCTCACAGTGGAGACCTTTAGTATCTCCAGCAGTGTGTCTTTGGACCACTCCTCCTCCTATCTCAGGTAGGATGACTGTGTGTTCCCCATAAAGTCCTGATCTGCTCTATCAACCCCTGATTGCTAATGTCTTTATTTGGTCTTGTAGAATTATCCTTGATGAAGCAGCACTGTTTCTGTCCGACAAAAGTAATGCTGTGTCTGTCAACCTGGCCCGAGGTGAGGAGTAGTAGCTTCATGTTTAAACCAAGAGAGACCAAAACCAAAATCGTCTCCATACTGATGTGAGAAGTCATTCATCTTTTCTTCTTTTTTTTTTTTTTCCTTTTCTTTTCTTTCCCCCAGACTATGTGCAGGTGGTAGACATGGGAACTTTAGAGCTCAGGATCACAGCAGTCAAACCTGGCACAGATGGGGAGAGAGTAAGACATCTCTTACATTACAGCAACACTCTTAATGTCACAGTGAAATGTATAATTTCATACTTTTAAAAAATCACAGATAAATAGCTCATTAAATAGCCTTGATGTACCATATACAAGTTATTGATTGATTCTTCGATCCAGCTGTCTACAACACATCACTTTTCTGCAGCACTTCAGCTTTGTCTTTTTGCTTCGTTTGCGCCTCGTGTATCAGTTTAGTGGCTCACCTCCGAAAAATCTTGCCCATGACTTACAAACAATACAGGCATGTTTATTTCACTTTCTGCATTTGGGTTGACTGATAATTTTGGTTCACACCAGAGTGGTTCATGTTGGTTCACTTACCTAAATGAATTGCAGTGAGAGCGCAAATGCACCAGGGTTCGATTCAAATGGACTGAACATTGCATGCATCTTACTGAACTTACCTGACCTAGGCTCAGTAAGGCTATGTTAGTAGATGGAAAAGATTAAAATGTGAGCAGACTAAATTCTTCAAAAATGGGTCTGGAATTACAATAGATGTGTGAAAATGTACCAAACTGGCCTGATACGCTGGATTGGTATCGGGTCAGATTGGACACGGATTAGCCAATCCAATCTGCTGACATTTTAAGTTGACTCACACTTATCAGAGCTGGATCAGAGTTTCCGCTAAGACATTTTGGTGCTGGCCAACATGTTCGGGAATGATGAGGTTTATTGGACAAAAAAAATCAGTTCATCTCATTTGTGCTTATTTTGCACTGTAACTATGCATAGTAGTCTATATGCGATTGTGTTGGCGGGGGCGTGGTCAAGCGTTAGCTATGGATGGAGAGGAGGCGGGTTGAATTGGCAGAAAACGCATTATTCTGACCCGTGCTGGATTAGCCTGAGTTTGTGTATGTCTGTCTGTCTGCTTTCAGTGCCTCAGAGAGAGCGAGAGCGAGCACAAAGACGTGTGTGTGGTTGAATGAGTTGAATAATGCGAGCAAATCAGAGTACACGTTACAGGAGAAGCATTTGAGGGGAAAAAAAAAATATTTGCGCAGACACGGAGACCTTATTTAGGTGTGCATTTGTGAACTTACTTTGTCTAGTATCTATCTGTTTTGTGTTAATATCAGACTGCCACAAGCTGCCAGTCCCTCATTTTGCATAATTTGCAGACAGTTTGTATGAAGTCGTCAGTCTCCAAATCAGTATATGGTGTCAGCTAATGTTCAGAAACAAAACCAAACTATTTAAAAAGTAGAAGAAAATAGAATCTGTGTTTCTAGTTTGAACTGTTAAATTCTACACTAGTGTTTCCATACTACCTAACTCTTCTCTCTTTCTCTGTGACTTAGACAGAACCAAGGTTTGAGTTGCGCTGCTCAAGCGATGTCATTCACATTTGGACCTGCTCGGACTCTTGTGCTGCACTTATGAACCTCATCCAGTACATTGCCAGCTATGGAGACCTGCTGCCTCCATCCAGGCTGGAGAGCAAGGGTGACAGCACCAAACAAAGAGCAAAGGTCATAAAAGCATCTCATAGTATTATCTTAGGAACAGTTTGAGGTCAGATTTGGCTTAATATAGCTACCCAAACCCTTGTATAAATAGTTTTCATCATTAGAGTATATTATCACTAAGTTTTGCTTGACTTTGTTTACTGATGACCATGACTGCAGTCAATAATGAACGGCATGACAATAATTGTGTAAAATAAGCAGTTGTGTGATTCAGTTGCTTTTTCCCCCATCTGCAGCTGGAGTTATTGAGCAAGCCCCAGTCCCATGGTCCCCTGCTTCCTGATGCTGAGCAGCAGATGCTGCAGGATCTGATGAGTGATGCCATGGAGGAAACCGACTTCCTGCAGAGTCGCACCTTGCAGTCCTATGGTCAGGAGCTCCCTCTGATTTACATCACTATGTAACTTCACATAGACTCAGAGTTTCATCAATGTCCTATATGCATATGGATACATTCTCAAATATGAGTTGAGATATTTATATTACTAGTTATTTGCTTTATAATAATAATACAGTGCTGTGAAAAACTTACCCTGACCCTGATTTGTTCTGTTTTTGCATATATCTCGTACTAAATTGTTTAATTGTTAAACAAAATCTAAGATAAAACAAAGACAACCTGAGTAAACGCAAAATACAGTTTTTAAATGTTAATGTTATCTATTGGAGCAAAAAAAAGTTATCCAATACCAACTGGGCCTGTGTGAAAATGTATTTGCCCTCGTAGTTACTAATTCTGCAAATCTATGAAACTGCATTCATAATTGGGTTCAGCTGGACTAGACACAACCAGGCCTGATTACTGCAAACCCTGTTCAATCAAATCAACACTTAAACAGCATGAAGTTGGTTAAAAGGTCTTGCCCAGTAACACACTGTGCCAAAACTGAAAGAAATTCCAGAAATGATGAGGAAGAAGGCGATTGAAATGCATCAATCTGGGAAGGGTTACAAAGGCTCTGGGACTCCAAAGAACCACAGTGAGCGCCATTATCTCCAAACGGAAAAATTTTCCAAGACCTGGCCGATCTTCCAAAATTCCTCCAAGAGCACAGCAACTGCTCATCCAGGAAGTCACAAAAGAGCCAAGGACAACATCAAAGGACCTACAGGCCTCTCTTGCATCAATAAAGGTCACTGTTCATGACTCCACTATCAGAAAGACACGGGGCAAAAATGGCATTCATAGAAGAGTGGCGAGGCGAAAACCACTGCTAACCCAGAAGAACATTAAGGCTCGTCTGAATTTTGCCAAAACACACCTTGATGATCCTCAAACCTTTTGGGAGAATGTTCTGTGGATTGATGAGACGAAAGTAGAACTGTTTGGTTTACGCCAGATGCAACAGGACGTGTCTTCCAAACACAGAATACCACAAAAGAACATCATACCTATTGTCAAGCATGGTTGTGGAAGTGTGATAGTGTGAGGGTGCTTTGCTGCTTCAGGGCCTGGGCAACTTGCATAAGAGTTGCATAAATAATCCAAAGCATAAGAGTAAGTCCACCTCTGAATGGCTCAAAAAAAGCTAAATTAAAGTTTTGAAGTGGCCTAGGCAAAGTCCTGACTTGAACCCAATTGAGATGCTGTGGCAGGACCTTAAACAGGCAATTCATGCTTGAAAACCCTCCAATGTGGCTGAATTAAAGCAGTTCTGCAATGAAGAGTGGGCCAAAATTCCACCAAAATGCTGTGAAAGACTGCAACCAAATGCTTCCAATAACTGGAGATCAGTTATTTCTGCTAAAGATGGCACAACCAGATTTTAAGTTTAAGGGGGCAATTAGTTTTTCCACATGGGTGATGGGTGTTGGATAACTTTTTGTTTTTTTTTTGTTTTTTTTCCCCCCCTTCAATAAATAAAAACTGTATTTTTTTTGTTTGTTTACTCAGGTTGCCTTTGTTTTATGTTGTATTTTGTTTTGCTGATCTAAAACTATTTTGTATGAGATGCACAGAAACAGAAGAAATCAGGATGGGGCAAATAATGTTTCCCAGCACTGTAGTCTGCACTCTCTCTTTTCAGTTAAATGTCCAATACAACCAATGAGTTCTCCTCTCTTTAGGTGTACATGTGGATCAAACAAGTGATCAAGACCCACCACTTTCTGATCTGTTCCTCTTCCCCGATGAGAGTGGCTCTGTGGGCCAGGATCCTTGCCAAGCCTACCCCATACTGCATTCACCCCTCATCTCCCCCCCTGGCCCCAGCACACACCATGACTCTGATGACTTCTTCTGCATCCTGGACACTCCAGACTTTAGATCAATGGTGAGAGTCTGCTGTGTATCTACTGTACTTAGTAGCATGTGCAAAATTAAGGGCACCCCATACATTCAAAAGAAAATAAAGGTTTTTGATTAATACAGTATAAACATTTTCTGACCATAGCAAATGATGCCATTGAATTATATGCTTAGGCAATTTGGTGGAGTGGGTTTTTTTTTTTTTTTTTTTTTTTTTTTTTTTTTTTGTTTTGTTTTGTTTTGTTTTTTGTTTTGTTGAAAAGGGGGGGGAAAAAAAAAACCCTATCATGATGCAGCTACCAACTAAGGAATGTGATGGGGTGAGAGTAATGCCATTCCTTCCCAACCAGAATGCAGGGCCAGTTTTGCTCTTTCTTTTGACCACATACGGCAATAGGGCGTATGATTTTCTGTTGCACTGCTCAAGGCATGTACAGTATGTTCAAAATTACAGTATATTTGAGTATATGTGGCTTGTATTGTATATCAGGGAAGAGATGAAGAGCCAGTGGTAAAGAAGCTGACCTCCGAGCCCATTTTGGTGCTGGACAACCATTTTTGTGAGCCTCTAGAGGGCAGCACTTCTAGCAGGGGCCCACTGAACTTTCCCGTGCCTGAAGTCAGGTACCTGGTTAAGGAGATCTCTGTGATCTGGCACCTTTACGGAGGAAAGGACTTTGGCAGCGAACTGCTCTCATCCTCTCTGGCCCACAGTCGAGGGTAAGGGTGTGGGTCTTACACCATGACATTCTAGCATGTGTTCTCCAGTGATGTCTGAGTGTCACAGGAGTTATTTCTATGTAAAGGTAACAAAAAAAATTAAAATGCTAAATTTGCTCAAAAGATGCTGTGGTGTGTCTGGTGTATGTTTAGGTGTACTCCTCACAGCTCCCCCTCTCAAACACCAGTAAGGCAGGCTCGCAGTGGCTCCCGCTCTGGGGGAGGTTGGGGCAGGAATCCAGATGTGTTGATGGAGATCCAGCTCAGCAAGGTCAGTTGGACCATATTTAAACCTGACATTACAAGACAACACTTCAAGAGTTCCTTTCATTACCCCAGTGCTTTGTCACGATATAAATGACACAAGTGTAAATTTAACAAATAACTGCCGCTGATCGTATTAATAAGCCTACTACAGTAAAGTACTTTGCATGTGGTCTCAGGTACGGTTCCAACATGAAGTCTACCCCCTGATGGGTCCAGAGACAAGTACAGTGGCTGAACAGCCCGTATCCAGACAGGTATTCTCAGTGCAGGACCTGGAGATACGAGACAGACTGGCCTCCTCCATGATGAACAAGTTTCTTTATCTGTACTCCAGCAAAGAGATGCCCAGGAAAGCCCACTCCAACATGGTGATTAAGATTTAGAGATTAAGATGTATGTACATCATTGTCCCCTCATGGGTATTTTTTTCTTTTTTTTTTTTTTTTTTTTTTCTTGGCTTCAGCATATAGTTATACACACAATACATTACATATACAACAGTAAAACAATGAAAGTTTAAAACAACAAATTAGTCAACCAGCCTGACTTGCACATCTCTGGCAGTTTTGCACAGTTCCCTAGACCTTTTTTAATTGAGAATTTTTATTGAAGCTGGTACAAATGAGTTCTCGAGTCGGTTTTGTTTGCACCTTGGCACTCTACCGCCTGCCAGAGGGTTGGAGCTAATAGAATAAAAGACATGGGATGGGTCAGGTGTTATTTTCTGTGCTCACTTGAGCTCAGACTGTTCATAAATGGACTAAAGGGACTGGTATTCCTTCTTTCCTATGACCTTCATGACAGTATTAACAAAGGAGGCAAGCAAGAGATTTTAACTGCACCAAAACATTACCATACCATACACAAATGATCATAGCCCATTGCAGTTTACTCTTTATGATCTGTATTTCTAAACATCAAATTTTCAGAAACTAGTATGAAACATTGTGTGCAGCAATAGTTTTATATTTGCATTTGACAGACATGGCTTTCATAAGTGTGGTGTTGTTGTTGTTGTGTTGCAGCTAACAGTCAGAGTATTGCACATGCGTCCAGAGGCAGGTCAGGCTCCACAAGAGTGCTGCCTGCGTGTTTCCCTTATGCCACTTCGTCTCAACATTGACCAGGTTTTACATGGACCTACATATATCATTGAGTTTCTGAAACCTTTTACTGTTCTCTGTTAAAGCAGCACATAAAAAACCATCAGTTTGTTTTGTGCTCTAACAGCAAATGGGGATTTATGGTGTAATTTTTTTTTTTTAATTCTGCAGGATGCTCTGTTCTTTCTGAAGGATTTCTTTACCAGTCTGGCTACAGATGTAGAGCTATTCTCCCCACCAGAACAGGAGGGTAAGCCTCAATATGCATAATATGAATTATTGATCTGTGTTTGATGTAATTATTGTGCCAGTGCTAAGTTTTGTGTTATCTGCTGTAGTGATGTTCTGCATATGGAATTTTTTTTTTCTTTTTTCTCTGTAGCATTGTCTGTATCCATGAAAAAGCCATCTGGCCCAGAGGTAGCATGCACATTTGCTAAATCCAGTGGAGGAGCAGATCAGGGCTCTGCACCAATCATCTCTGTGCCCACTCAAACCCGCACCAGTCAGATTGGATTTGAGCATGAGTCTACTGCCACATCTCATACTGACCAGCCTATTTTCTTTAGGTGTGTGTGTATGCCTCTGTTTGTGATTTATTCTCATAAAGTGCTTATTTTACTTGGCGGTCAGTCTATATCCCAGAGCTTATTGATGATTATCTACATGTTACTTTATGCTTTTCTCTTTCAGAGAATTCAGGTTTACTTCTGAGGTGCCAATCCGACTAGATTATCACGGGAAACACATGGCCATGGAGCAGGTGTGCTTTTTTATGTCAACCACTTATAGTGGTCACTTATAGTCACTCTGTTATGAAATTGCTTTAGGTGAGTTTACTTCTCAGAGCTGTATGATTTTACATATATAGAGCATATATGTATTTTAGGCTCTTTTCAGACATTGTATGTATAGATGGTTGACATTAAAGGAAAAACCAAAAAAAGATGTCTTAGTAAGATCTTCTGCCACGACAAGCCACCAGAACAGCTTCAGTGCACCTTTCTACAAGTCTCTGGAGCTGTCGTGGAGAAATAAACACATTTCTTCTAAAATATATACATCTTTTGATGACCAGCTGTCAACATGGCAGTCCCATTGGTGTTTAATTAGGTTGTAATCTAGTGAATACAAAGGCCTTAATATAAGATTTATATCATTTTCATGCTCATCAAATCATTCAGTGATTCCACTCCCATGAAGATAAGAATGTTACATTATAGGATAAGTGATCAAGTGGAATAACTTTGTATTGATTTGCAGAGATTTTTCCCTGTAAGGGGACAAGTGGATGCAAATCATACCTCCAACAGCATAACGGACACCTTTTTCATTTAATTTGCCACCTATGTATAGGAAATATCTGAGGAAAATTAGTCTTATGTTAAATGAAGCACTGCAATTTTGTTTTTTAGGGTACTTTTGCTGGTATAGTAATTGGACTGACCCAGCTGAACTGCTCTGAGCTCAAACTGCGGAGACTCTGTTACAGACAAGGGTAGGGTTTTTTTTTTTTTTTTTTTTTTTTTTTTTAAATGTTTTACTATTCACATAATATGCTATTCTGAGTAATAATAATTGAAAAATGCTATTTGATAGGACAGCCTGACTGAGATCTGCTTACTTTCTCTGCAGACTGTTGGGTGTA
The DNA here is from genome assembly GCA_023630585.1 of Cranoglanis bouderius. Taxonomy (NCBI): domain Eukaryota; kingdom Metazoa; phylum Chordata; class Actinopteri; order Siluriformes; family Cranoglanididae; genus Cranoglanis; species Cranoglanis bouderius. The sequence continues at coordinate 17,888,249 of CM042543.1, read as the reverse complement.
GATAAGCTCTTTTCTTATGCCATTAATGAATGGCTCAGTGATATTAAAAAGAACCAGTTGCCCGGACTGCTTGGTGGAGTGGGGCCCATACACTCCTTGGTGCAACTTGGTGAGTGCATCGCTTTCTATCTTACACACACATTCATATAACGGCCCATATTATAAACATGTTGGAGGGTAATGATCATAATCTTAAATAATTTTTTTCTGGGATTGTTTTTCCCCCATTATAAAGAGTATTTATATGGCTAGATAGGGACGAGCACTAATTGTAGTATATGGACCTGTGATTTTATGAACCCTCTTTCTTCTGAATTTAAGCTTCATCTTTTGATAGCTTTAATGAACCCCTAGTGCAAGTCAGTATTGTTTTTCTGACTGATGTGTAGTCCAGGGCATTAGGGATCTAGTGTGGCTGCCTATAGAGCAATATCGGAAGGATGGACGGATAGTGAGGGGATTTCAGCGAGGCACTGCCTCATTTGGGACCTCCACTGCAATGGCAGCCCTGGAGCTTACCAATCGCATGGTGCGAACCATCCAGGTAAACTCATTTCTTTGCATTACTGACTTCTCACTCTTGTTTTATTTTGGTAGTTAAAAAGAAAAAGTGGCAAAATTTTGACAATGACACTTTCTTTGTTTGGTATAGGCAGCTGCAGAAACAGCCTATTATATGGTGTCTCCAGTGATAGATGAGACAGAGTGCAAAAAGATCAAACGATACTCACATTTTCGACTGGCTCATCAGCCTGTGGACCTCAGGGAAGGTGTGGCCAAGGCGTACAGTGTAGTGAAAGAGGTATGTAGCTGACCTGCCTTTTACCCTTCTTTACCAGATCCTGGACAAAATTATTTATTCCAAGGCTTAAATGTACTCAATCAGTTTTCTGTGTACTCCTGTAGGGCATCACAGATACGGCTTTAACGATTTACGATACAGCCACCCGTGAGCATGAGCAGAGGGGAATGACCGGTGCAGTGGGCGGAGTCTTACGCCAGCTTCCTCCTGCTGTTGTTAAACCTCTAATTGTTGCTACAGAAGCCACGTCCAATGTGCTGGGAGGCATGAGGAACCAGATTCACCCAGATGCTCGCCAGGAGGAATCACAGAAATGGCGTCTGGGAGAAGAGTAATCTAAGCGACCCTGTGCTCTTTCTGTATAAGGCTAATGGTGGTGCCAAACATGGTGAAATGTCTAAGCCAACACTACACAGTCTCACTTGATGGAATCAGCTTGGCTGACTGACCTGTTGGCACCTTTTGCTACTTGAAATTTTATTTAAGGCCATGTTAATGTCTTACTGGTAGACCTACTCTACAGAGACAATGGTGGTAAAGCCCAAGCTTCGGAGCAGCTGTTAAAGACTGAGGATTAACAGGATTTTCCTTTTTTTTTTATCAGCAACCCTGGTCCCTTATATTTAATGACTCAAAAGCTGCCGCACTGGAGGCATGGATAGTTGTCTTTACTGGAGTAGATTAACCTGATTTAGTCTGAAATCTTGTCAGTTTTGAGTCAGTAAACTTCTGTAAACTGGCTTTTTTGCCCCACCAAGGCTACTTTCACATGTGGTATGAAAATCCAACACAGATCTATTATGTGATATGTAATGCAACCTTAGTCTGGAATTCATGCAGCTTTCATGTCTGTACAGCTCCACATTCATCATGATCTTGGCTGCAAATCATTGGTATCAGACAGATCTTGCAGGATTTACATGAGTTAACTTTGAGTGTTACCATAGAAATGAACGGGGCACTGCCTGGCTTTTGAGAGTGTGTTACTTTTATACAGAGTTATAGGCTGTGAGTTGCATTAAAAAATAGTTTTTTAATGCGACTAGAGATTTACTGGACGACATTAAACAAAGTGGCATGTAACAAATAACTAACTTCATTCGTTCAGCTTTGTAAAGCTCATGTTGCTCGGAAGAAAGAAGTGGAAGGATGTAGTGAGAACGTTTTAAAAGATGAGATTAATCATGTGAAGTAAGATCAACTTGAGTTGGTTTCTTTTGGTTGTAATTCAGGTCATAATTTAACATTGCTGTTAAGGTGTAAGGTGCTCTTTTCCCAAATGCATGCTCAATTTTGAGAGGTTTGTTTTTTGTTTTGTTTTTTTTTGTTTTTGGTTTTTTTGTTTTTGGTTTTTTATTTTGTTTTTGAGCCTTGCAGGCATTGAAATATGTCAACTTTTGTTTCTATTTATTTAAAAACTATATATTGTTCTATTTTGTGGTTAAGTGCTGGTAACTACAAATCCAATTTCGAAAAAGTTGGGACTGTGTGGAAAATGCAAAAAAAAAAAAAAAAAAAGTCACTTAAATTCTATTCACCCTGTACTATATTGAAAACGCGTTATTAAAACATTATTTGATGTTTTACTTTGTGAATTCAATTTATTTCTGAAAATATACACATTTCAAATCTGATGACTGCAACACACTCCAAAAAAAGTTGGGACAGTTGACTGTTTACCACTGTGTAACCTCACCTTTTCTTTTAATAACACTTAAGTGTTTGGGACTGACGACACCAGTTGTTTAAGTTTAGCAATTGGAATTTTCCCCCATTCATCCATTATGCATTTCTTAAGCTGCACAACCGTATGGGGCCTTCGTTGCCTTATTTTGTGCTTCATAATGCAGGACACATTCTCAATCGGAGACGGGTCAGGCCTGCAGGTCAGGACTCTACTTACGCAACCATGCACTTGTAGTCCGGGCAGAATGTGGTTTGGCGTTGTCCTGCACTGGATGGCAGCATATGTTGCTACAAAATATGTACATATGCATTAATGGTGCCCTCACAGATATGCAAGTTACCCATGCCATGTCTTCATCTTGTCACATTGCTATTAGTCCTAAATTGCCCCTGTCCCAACTTTTTTGGGACGTGTTGCATGCATCAACTTCAAAATAAACGTTTATCTTCAAAAAACCATGCAGTTGATTAGGTGAAACATAAAATACCTTGTCTTTATATGATTTTGTTTAAATACAAGTCAAAGTACAATTCCAAATCACTCCTCTTTCTTTTTATTAGCTTTTTCCATACTGTCCCAACTTCTTTGGGATTGGGGCTGTATGATTAATCTTTTAAACATTCAGTTTGTCGGTGGCGTTAGCCAAAATAATCATTGTTTTGTGCATACAGGTTAGTTCAAGAGCATGACATGAACAACCTAGATAATCAGGACTCCGAACAATCTGAATGTTGCCAAAAGACATTTGGTGCCTTCATAGGATTATTATAAAATGTTTATTCCCTTTAATACTGACAGTAAAAAAGAGATATATTAGGGTAGGTTTTCACTTTAGTTTTTGCCAATATATGGTTAGAATTGTTTGTTAAATGCCATTATTTCCTTATTACAAGGAATGAAAATAAAAGGGAATTTAAAGGGAAAATTTAAATGGAATGGAAAGATTCTGAATGGCCGCTTGTATTATGTCCTTTTGTTTTTAAATCCTGATTAATCATTTGATGAGTTATTTTCACCATGTGCTTGTTTCTGCTATAAAACTACTTGATAAATTGTTAAATATGTGTAATAACAGAGAGCTTGCCTAAAATATGTCTATTTTCCACCTGCTTTAAAAAAAAAAAAAAAAAAAAAATCCGATTTTCCCATGTTTTAATATTGCGCATTTGTCATAAGCACTAAGTTCAGCTTATCTGCAAAGAAGTTGGTGTTTTTGGTTAGCTGCCTTAATATTGTTTGCTTTTGTGACATTCCCTAGCATCTGTATCACAAAACAAGTCTTATGGAACTAACATTTACGGCCAGGGCAGAGCCGTTCTGTGGAGCTTTTGCACATCATAAAATGTCATCACTGTAAGCAATGAAACAAATATAACATTCATCCTTATGCATATCAAATGTGAATATATGTAAATAGATTATGTAGTTGTGCATTATACAAATGCTCTTGGGATTTGCATTTTTGTGTATGACATTTGGGAAACTGATACCTGCAACACATTTGCTTTACAGCCAAGAGAAACTGACTTCCCACCGTCCTTTGTTTCCATCCTTCTCCCCCCATTTAAAATGTAGTAACAGATTTGTACATATATGTAAAATTAATTTGTGCAGTTTACATGAAAGCATGTGTTATCTATAATAAACGGTTTAATGTCCAGCAGTTTCTTTTATTTTTTTACTGTATGTTATTATAATGTTATTGTAGTAGCCGTACTAACAGGCTCACATGTAGTAACAAGACTGGGCTCCAGTGAGCTCTGAGCACAACTGTGGGATTCATCCATAGACCATTATAAGATCTGATATATAGCCTAGTGTACAAACTAGAAGTACAACAAATCAGCTTGTGTGCCAGTAGCTTGTTACTCTGGTTTAGTGTTGAATGTTACAGTGGTGTGCGTGATCTCTGTGACGCCCTACTATATTACACATTTATTATTGTGCTGATTTATGGACTAAACATGAACGGGTCATACTCATAATTCATAAAGTATGATGCTTCCATTAATTGTTTCCGCTGCCACTCAGTTGAGTAGCCTATTTATTTTAACATATTTTTTAGTGCTGTCATACACTGACATGAATTAAAGGAATAAGAATTTGTGCAGTTTTAGATGTTGACACGTTTGCTGTTTAAATTAGAAGTTTGGCCATTTTAAACAAGTAAATAAATAAGAATCAACAAGAAGTTAATTAGGCATTGAGATGAAGATGCATCGAATTTGCTGGAATAAACATGAAGTTTGGTGGTGGGTCATTTGTTGCTAGTGTATAGACACTCCAAAAGTATTTTAATTTATGGCAACAAGGCATTTAGTTCACAGATGTGAACAAAATGACAGTTTATGTAGATATGTAGTTATTAAGATATTGATAGTAGGGGAAATTGATATGACAATAACGGGTATCTTTTTAATATCAGGGCTATCCATATACTTTTTCCAAGATAAGACAATCATTTCTCATAGATAAGGCAGTTGGCCTGAGACTTTGCCTAAAATAATTGCCAAGATGAATAAAAGCAGCTGTTCCGGCACATATCCTTTATGATGAAGCATTTTCATCTCTCACAGCTTCTATGATGTAACGTTTGTGTACAATAATGACACGTACTGTATTTTTAAATAGTGTAAAACTGTACTTTTACATAACTAATTGTACTTTTAGACTAGTTGTGACCAAGATTGTAAAACATATTTATTAGTTATTTACATTATTACATATATTGTGATAAAGAAGAGCCACTGAGCCACATTCATGGCATGACATGGCAACTATGGAAGATATTGCTGAAAGAGAGATTATGTGTAAGTAAATATGTGTAAAAGGCAAGTTCATATGTGTGAACGCTATAGTAAATGTGTGAAAGTCAAGTTTATAAATAAATATGTGTTGATGGAAAGTTCATATGTGTGTAAAGTAAGTAAACGTGCGAAAGTTGAGTAAATGTGTGTGAAAGACAAGTTTATAAGTGAATTCGTGTGAAAGACATTCATACTGTATGTGTGAAGTAAATATGTGTGAAAAGTAAATTGGCCGCTAGGTGGCGCCGAGATTTGGCGCTAAACCAAACGCCTCACGATCATCTGAATGAGACCAAATACTTCGCTGGCTGCTAACTGTTAACGTTACTCATTTGCGCTGTTTTCCATCAAGTCAGTCAGTCAGACGAAGTACTCCGGATGTCTAAATGCTCCGTAGCAGCACTGAGGAGGTAACGGCCGGTTACAGTTCAGACACCGGCCCAAGCAGCTTATCCAGTTCTGAGCGCATCTCCAGTGCAGCTCCGTGCAGGCGGCAGGAGGATGATGGCGCCCCGTCACCTCTGTGCAGCTCACACACACCAGAGAGCGCTAGCTCCTGCTCCGGTCCTGGATCAACCTCCGACACTTTAGCTGGTGTTCAGACAACAGCCTTAAATAAAACTCCGGTTACGACAGGTAGCTACCGTCAGTATTAACCAGAATGAGCTTCGACAGCTAACGTCACCTCACTGTGCTAGAGCTAACGGATTAGCTTTCCAAGTTACACAGCTAAATATGTCCGGTTCTGGGAACGTTTGTTTTGGGTTCCCGAAATATATAGAGAACAGATCTTTTTTTTTTTTTTTTTTTTTTTTTTTTTTTTTAGGACCCGTTTGGTTTTCCAGAAAAGTATTTCGTATTTCATTATTGAAATACGACGTGTGTGTTTCGTAGTGTATTAGGGTTCAGAGGCAGTTCCCCTAATGTTCACATAACGTTTAATTAATCTTGAGGTAACTAACCCGTGGAGGTTGGAGAAAGTTCTCTAAAGTTCGGGTAACCTTCAAATAATCAGGGAACCTGACATGGAGAACATTCCCCAAATGTTTGGGAATATTTGCTGCACCATCCCTAAACAAACCTGTTACTAAAGTGACACAAACCTGGGTGGTCGTCATAAGGTTCCGTTATGTTTGTATCTAATAAGACAGGACTGGTACACTCACTTTCAGATATAACAAGATACACAAATAGGTGCTGTATAAACATACTATTAATAATAATACGTGTGTGCATTTTATGTTTCTATTAGTTACAGATATGTAGGAGCTATGCAGAGCTGTGGCCAAATAACAAGAGACACCAGAATAAGCACAAACTTCCTGCTTTTATTTACATGTCCTGTACCCAGGACATGAGTTTGTATGTAAAATAAAACCTAAAAGCAACCTTTGGAGAACTTCAAGAACTTCCAGTAAAAGAATGTTATGGGAAAATTATTTTGTAGTTAACAGAAAGAAAGAAAAAAAAAAGAGTACCTAAAAGCAACCTTAGGCAAGCATTCCTCATCAGTTGTCACATAACCGTAATAGAAAGTTGTGTTTTAAAGTTCCCAGGAGGTTTCAGGAATAGCTTTGACTTCGTTAACCAAAATAGAACGTTCCCTGAATGTTATGAAATGGTCCCCCCCCCCCAAAAAAAAAAAAAAAAAAAACCCGATGGAGAACCAAACACTAACATTAGGGAAATGTTCTGTGTTTGCGTTTGCTGGGTAGTTAGCCTTATTTTAGAAAGAAACTTTGTGTCACTTTGAGATAAGAGCATGCTAAGAGCATTGTGGGTAATTATATAGGACAAAGCTGCATTTGCAAAATCTGATTTGCTCCTTGATTAGCTCCATAAAAAATTATTCTTTAGGCTTCATAGTTGCTCTATTATTCCTAAATGGGAGTTGGCCATAATACATTCAAGGCTACAAAGATGGTTGAGGGTTCAAGTCCTGCCATGTGTGTGCGGAGCTTGTATGTTCTCCCTGTGCCTCGGGGGCTTCCTCCTGGTATCCCGGTTTCTTCCCCCAGTCCAAAGACATGCATTGTAGGCTGATTGGCATGTTCAAAAGTGTCCGTAGTGTGTGAATGTGTCTGTGATTCTGCCCTGCAATGGACTGGCACCCTGTCCAGGGTGTCCTCCTTGGGATAGGCTCCAGGTTCCCAGTAAGGATAAGCGGTATAGAAAATGGATGGATGGAGCTAGATAGGAGTCATGTTTCTGCAAGAAAAAATGTGTCTGCATGTTCTGGAATAAAAAAAAACTCTCAGAGATGGGATTTATGGTCAGAATTGTTGCGATGACGAGGCTTATTTCAAGGGTATCATCCATGTGTCCACACAGCTGTACTGAGCAAGCAAAAGTCATATTTAACATATCAGGCTTGGTGCAGGGCCTATTGCTTTTAATTGTGTATTCAGGTGTGAACAGGGTAAACTCATCCAGCTCTTCATGGACTGGTGGTGGGGTCTGCAGCTCGCTGTGCAGAAGCTCGAGCACTCCTCGCCTCAGGAGAACACCTGGCTCAGCTACACGCACCCTGCTGGGACCAGCTCCACAGAGGGAGCTCAACAGTGAGTGAACAATAAAAGCTAAAATAAAATATATAAATTCATACAAGCTGTAAAACAGGCTTGTGTCATACTATTTTACAAATAAATCACAACTTAGGATCATGTGAGAGAAAGTAGCAGGGGAAATAATCGAGAAAATGTTGTGTCATTCGTGTTGTTACAAGGGTGCAAATTTGGTGAGAAGGATAGATATCAGGAGGCTCTAGCCTACATATGATAATTGGAATTATATGAATAAAGTACACCTACAGTTAGAGTTACCATAGTGTCATCAACGCGGGCAGTGACACAGCAGACGAGCTTCACAGCCTCACAACTCCAGGGTCCCCCAGGCTTGAGCTTGAGTTTCTGTCTTTGCAGAGTTTTACATGTTCTCTCTGTGTTTGTGTGGGTTTCCTCTGTGTTCTCTGGTTTCCTCCCACCTCCCAAAAACATGCCAGTAGGTGGATTGACTACTCTAACCTGCCCCTAGGTGTAAAGGAGTATGTGAATGTGTCTCTCGTCCCATCCAGGATGTATTCCCAGTTTTCCCGAGATAAGATTCATGGTAACCCCGACCAAGATAAAGTGCTTATTGATAAATGAATGAAAAAAATATTTATGTATAGAAGAAAGATGGTTTTTAAATTTTTAACATGTCACAATCTGAACGCAGAAGACACATGCAGATTTGTCTGATTTCCTGAGTAGTTCCTCATTGGTGGAAAAACCAGTGCATTTACTTGTTTGATAAAGCAGTGTGATAATGATAAGCTGTGATAATGGTAACAATAGCCTAATGGTAAAAAATAAAACCATAATAATAATAGAGCAGCATTGTACAGTTTATCATTTGAATTTAGTAGGCCACTTTTTTACAGTGTAAATAAAAAAAGCTAATGTTATTATGTCATCGCGTAAGCTTACAGTCAACTACAGATATTCACTCACTGAGCACTTTATTAGGAACTCTATAATAATGCTGGGTAGGGTCTCCCTTTGCTCTCATAACAGCCTCAATCTTCATGGCCTGGATTCCACAAGATGTTGGAAGCATTCCATTGAGATTCTGGTCCATGTTGACATGATTACATCACGCAGTTCCCGCAGATTTTTCAGGTGCACTTTCATGCTGTGAATCTCCCATTCTACCACAGCCCAAAGGTGTTCTACTGGATTCAGATCCGATGACTGAGAAGGCCACTGAAGAACACTGAACTCATTGTCATGTTCATGAAACCAGTTTCAGACGACTTTTGCTTTATGACACGGTGCATTATCATGCTGGAGGTAGCCATTAGAAGATGGGTAAATTGTGGCCATGAAGGGATGCACATGGTCAGCAGCAATACTCAAATTCATGCGATGATCTATTGGTATTAATGGGCCTAAAGTGTGGCAAGAAAACATTCCCCACACCATTACACCACTTCCACCTGGACTGTTGACACAAGGCAGGTTGGGTCCATGGATTCATGCTGTTGGCACCAGATTCTGACCCTACCATCTGTGTTCCTCAGCCAAAATTGAGATTCATCAGATCAGGATACATTTTTCCAGTCTTCAACTGTCCAGTTTTGGTGAGCTGTGCCCACTGTAGCCTCAGCTTTCTATTCCTGGCTGACAGAAGTGAAACCCAACATGGTCTTCTGCTTTTTTAGCCCAACTGCCTCAAGGTTCAACATGTTGTGCATTCTGAGATGCTTTTCTGCTCACTCCAATTGTACAGAGCAGATTTTCCGCTAAGAAATTTTGGTGCCAGCCAACGTGTCTGGGAATGATAAAGATAAAGAGAGAGAGAGAGAGAGAGAGTGATGACCAGCACAAACACATGTGTGCACGCATGTGTGCTACCTCCCTTTGCCAAGATAACAGCTCTGAGTCTTCTCCTATAATGCCTGATGAGGTTGGAGAATACATGGCAAGGGATCTGAGACCATTCCTCCATACAGAATCTCTCCAGATCCTTCAAATTTCCAGGTCCACGCCGGTGGACTCCTCTTCAGTTCACCCCACAGGTTTTCTATGGATTTCAAGTCAGGGGACTGGGATGGCGACGGCAGGACCTTGATTTTGTGGTCAGTAAACCATTTTGATGTATGTTTTGGATCATTGTCCTCTCCTGCTGTTTTTGGATGAGAGGCTTTTTTCTTGAAACTCTTCCAAATAACTTTGGTGATGTAGGTGACTTCGGATTGTAGTTTTGGAGGCTTTCTGAACCCAAGACGCAACTAACTTCTGCAATTCTCCAGCTGTGATCCTTGGAGATTTTTTGGCCACTCGAACCATCCTCTTGAACCCATCCACCACATGTCCAATTCCAGGTTGATTCATAACATTTCCAGTTGACTGGAACTTCTTAATTATTGCCCTGATGCTGGAAATGGACATGTTCAATGCTTGAGCTATTTTCTTACAGTCACTTCCCATTTTGTGAAGCTTAACCTTTTGCTGCACATTACAGATATATTCCTTGGTCTTACCCATTGTTATGAATGACTAAGGGAATTTGGCCTATGTGTTACCTCATATTTATACCCCTGTGAAACAGGAAGTCATGGTTGAACAGTTTCCTGTTCCTTGTCACCCAGGTGTACTAAAAAAATTTAAATATTAATGGGAATATACTTCAAATATATTTTTCTCATATGAATTCATAGGGATGCCAATAATTGTTGCACCTATATTTAACAATTTTTTTTTTCTTTGATAAACCTGTATTGTGTTTGCAATTGTTTGATATCCATGAGAGCAGAGTATTTTTGTGAATTTTTTGAACAAAAAATCAAAAGTTTAAACAATAAAGACAATTTTTCACACCCTTCTTTGCTCATATTTGCCAAGGGTGCCAATATTAGTGGAGGGCACTGTATCATGGGGTTTTTGGTGAGTGTGAAAAATGCACTGTGACATTGGAACAGCACAAGAGAGATGGCACAGCTCTTTCTTGGCTATGATCTTCTCGGAATAGGCGATGAACCATGATCCTGCTTTTTGTAACTGGTTGTTGTTTGTCCAGCCTCGGTGGGTCAGGATCACCTTGCTCCCAAAGAACACTAGGTAAAGGTAATGAAAGCTGTGAGAATTGAGAATCCTCATGTTTTGACATACAATATTCTCTAAATCTAGTGACATCTTCCTCGTCTGCATCTGTGTGTCATGCTGCATCTGTAATTGTGGCTGTGGTGGAGGGCCGGGGTTTAGCCAGGGGAGAGATCGGCATGGCCAGCATCAACACAAGGTCCCCTGAGTTGGTACTTTCACAGTTTGCAGATACTGGGACTTATGCCAAGGTGAAACTTCAGTGAAGGCTTTTACTGTCCTTGTTTGACACAGAATATGTTTAGGTGATATATTTTGCTAATAGTCTAGTTCAGGGATTCCCAAACTAGGGGTTGGTTTACAAATGGGGTCCCGAGAGAAACTCACAATCTCCTCTTTTATTTCATTCACTTATTTTACAAATTAATATTAGAAAATTGAAGACGGATTTTGTGTGCTAATATTTTTAAATGTTAATGGGAGTTACATTCGGACGAGCCACTTTTAAATGAATATGGGCTATTTAAATTTTTTTCATTTTCCTGACATGTTGCACTTAAAAAAAAGGACCCCATTCCATATACTTCCTCTAAATAAACTAGCGTTGTGTCTCAAATCACATACTTATGTACCACTCTAGACCATTACTGAGTACTAACTGGTTTTCCTATTTACAGTTTGAATTTTAAAAACCTCTCATGTGGCTTCAAACCTACTGAAAGGTCTGTTTTGCACACCAGTTTAAGGTCAGAGTTTTCGATTTGAGAAGCAGTCCATGACAACAGTCATGACGTTTTAAGAGAGAACAGAGCCCGTCAGTGTTTTTAACATCGCTGTGCATAAAATCGCTAAACATTTTACAGTTTGACTTGGAAACCTGACAGGCAGGGATGTTTTGGCTCTGAAATGCCGCTTTTAAATATCCCGGGTGTACATAAGATACGCAGTGAGTGTGTGAATAAAAATACCAGTCGCATTACATCTGCTTCTGCACGCGCATACAAAATCATGCGTTCAAGTTTAAACCAGGGTGCTTTGCGCCAGGCCAAATCACACCACCCCTGCATGGATTATTTTCCTACAACAGCAAAACAGTTCCTATTAGAGTGGTAAGTCAAGGAATATTCCTTTAGTTTTTAGTCACTTATATTACACATATGTATGCTGCTGACATAATAAAATGTTCAAATTTTGCAGTCGTATAAAATATTATATATAAAGTTTCAAAATTAAGCGTAGGGTGGTCAAGGCTTGGGGTTGTAGAAAATTCATAATGTCATTTTGTGGTCATTTGCCCAAAACGTTTGGGAAACCCTGATCTAGTTGATCAGTATTTAAACATTTGTATTTAAACACTGAGTCTTTGAGTAAGAAAATCTAGTGTTTGTGTGAAGCTGTACATTTATATGTCACAACTCATTCCAGGTAATTACCAAACTGCATATCTTAGTGCCTCTTGAGATTCTGATGCCAGACACCGCTAGTGAGAAAGGGCAAGGAACCAAGCTTTACAACCTCATCACGGAGAACTTTTCGGTACATGTTTGTAATACGTGTGTAGGCGTGTCACGTAGAAAACTGTTTAGATGTTGCATGTTAAAGGCAAATTGTAAATTTTAGAAGAATGTACACAAACTGAGCATGCAGTATGAACACTAATGAACATTTCTGATGAAATGATGCAAATGTAAGGGATGTATTTTGTGTAATTATTAGTTTCATATATTTTACTACACCATTTACAGTCTGTAGCTTTCACTGCCATTCAGAGGAAGTACTTTAACGAGAGGAAAGGACTGGAGTACATCCAGCAGCTCTGTGTGCCCGAGTTCAACACTGTTCTTATGGATGTACAAACCAAGTATGTACTACATTTATTCATTTAGTGATTGTTTAATTTTTAATATAAGACAAATAAGATGGTTTTATATACATAGACTATGTCCAAAGGTTCCTTAATCAATAATAAATGTTAAAGGAAAAATCCACACTGAACAACTTGCATGTTATTCTTTATAATTTGTGTAATTATAATTTAAAAAAATATATAATTTAATGTTATTCTTTATTGGCATCCAAGTTGACATTTTTAGTTTAGACTTCTTTCAGCAGCATGTTGGTCTATTTTCACTTTGGTTAATGGTTTCCTACATTACCCACAATGCTGTTCAACTTCCTGATAGTGGTGCCAGTGGGATTCTGCTTTCACTTCATCTCTAACTAAAAACAAGTGATGCAGCAATACTTTAGTCTGTCCAGCTCTCTCACGTCCTCATCTGTACACTCTAGGCAAACATATACTTTCCAAAACGTATACTTTTAATGTTAATATGGCCAGCATCACCATTGTGCCCGTCAACTCATTAGATCAAACCTAGCCGAGCTGTGTCGCTGCTGTAACTCATCGCTGTGTCGAATAGCTGCATTGCATTCTGGAGCATTGAGTCCAGTGTATGGTGTATCCATTACTTCTACAAAATAGCACCAGAATCGCTAAGTACATCACAAGTATTTCTGTGCCAACATATTGATCAATAAATGTGTTTCAGGGTGGACTTTACCTTTAATGTCAGTATGTAGTCAATAATGCACATGACTGGTGTGGATGTAGATTTGAGCTGATATTATAATGTTGCCTTTCTGCAGGTACTATTGTCTGGCAGCTGCAGCAGCGGTCCTTAAGTACTTTGAGTTCATTCAGAACTCTGTCTATGCTCCCAGATCTCTGAAAGTGAGCTTCACCGGCAGTGAGCAGACTGCAATGATTGACGCAGTCTCAGCCAGGAACTTGGAGCTAGTAATTAACAACAGGGGCAACAGGTTAGAAAAGATAACCAGACCGTTCTCCATACATTCTTCACTCTTTCTCTTCTTTATTCTCAATCTCTTCATCTCTTTGCCAGATCTTATACTCAGAATTTTCTTATACTAAAACATAGTAGTAATAGCATTAGTACCTTAGTGTTCACATGTTTTAAAATCAGGAGTGAACACACTCTACTTGAGGTCTTAAACTACACCAAAACACCTGGTGGTGAGAGGAGGCTTCGCTCTAACATTCTGGAGCCTCTGTTAGATGTTGACACCATTAACACACGCCTGGACACCATACAGGTAGAATATTCACACCAAATGGTTAGACAATAAGAAATGGTTATTTGTAAAAAAATAAATAAATAAATTAAAAAAAAACAACAAAAAAAAACAAAACAAAGAAATGTACGTAGCATAGTGTTGATCTGTTTATAGGAACTGCTGCAGGGTGAGGAACTCTTCTTTGGTCTCAAGAGTGGTGAGGCGCTTTCATTTTTCACATTGTTTGCACTGTAGGTCATCTTTTTCTGTCTAATGTTTTTTTTTTATGTTGAATGAAACGGATAACCAAGTTGACTGAGTTTAATGACCGTTGCTGTTTTATTTACAGCAGTTACACAATTCTTGGATATAGATCAGCTGCTTTCTGCTCTTGTACAGCTCCCCAAGCAAGAGACGGTACAGTGTGTTTTTTAAGAAGTTTATTTACATGTATGTATATTGCTCATTTAGGTCTTGAGCTAAAAAGTTTAATCTGTATGTTTTAATCTTAATGTTTTTAAAAATGTAAAAATCATACAAAGAGGAGATTATATTTTTTTGCATGGGTTGAGCTGGGCAGATACTGTTGAGAAATGTTAATAATATTTAAATAATTAGAAAATAGCCAAGACAAGGTTTATCTGGGCTGCTGCGTTGTACCACACAGTTGCCAGCCTATTAGCTACATTCATTGGCCATATGCCATATAGGATCATGTAGCAGGGGGGCACGGTGGCTTAGTGGATAGCACATTTGCCTCGCACCTCCAGGGTTGGGGGTTCTAGTCCCACCTCTGCCCTGTGTGTGTGGAGTTTGCATGTTCTCTCCATGCTTCGGGGGTTTCCTCTGGGTACTCTGGTTTCCTCCCCCAGTCCAAAGACATGTGTTGTAGACTGATTGGCATCTTCAAATTCCCCGTAGTGTTTGAATGGGTGTGTGAAATTGTTCCCTGAGATGGGTGGGCCCTGTGAAGTCAAGGGTGTCTCCCACCTTGTGCCCCGAGTTTCCTGGGATAGGTTCCGGGCTCCCCTGACCCTGTGTAGGATAAGCGGTACAGAAAATGGATGGATAGATGGATCATATCGCAGGTATACAATTACTGACCATAGCCCATCTGTTGTTATGCACGTCAGCCCCACTCTACCTGTCCATCAATGAAAAGGCATCACCATATTTGAGTGGTGGACCATTATTAGCAGTCCCACTTAATGCTGATGGTTTTTAGGCCATATTTTAGGCTTAAATTTTAGAAATAGCTCTGGCACCAAAAAAATTTTTTAAGAATGTATAGAAAATTATCCTACTGTAAATATGATGAGAAATGTGCTAAAATTCTCTCCTTCTCTTACTTGCCTGTGATCTAGGTTGAAGTGGCTGAAGCAAAGATAACGCGTGTCATTCAGCTGAAACACACGCTAGAACTGATTGAACCACTCAAGGTCAGAACAGGTCACATCAAGGTGTTTGCAGTCATTTTGAACAGTGATGGAACTAGGGAAATATACAGTGGTGCTTGAAAGTTTGTAAACCCTTTAGAATTTTCTATATTTTTGCATAAATATGACCTAAAACATCATCAGATTTTCACACAAGTCCTAAAAGTAGATAAAGAGAACCCAATTAAACAAATGAGACAAAAAATTATACTTGGTCATTTATTTATTGAGGAAAATGATCCAATATTACATATCTGTGAGTGCCAAAAGTATGTGAACCTTTGCTTCAGCATCTGATGTGACCACCCTGTGCAACAATAACTGCAACTAAACGTTTCCTGTAACTGTTGATCAGCCCTGCACATCGGCTTGGAGGAATTTTGGCCCATTCCTCAGTACAGAGCAGCTTCAACTCTGGGATGTTGGTGGGTTTCCTTATATGAACTGCTTGCTTCAGGTCTTTCCACAACTTTGGATTAATTGGATTTAGGACTTAATTGCATTAAGGTCAGGACTTTGACTTGGCCATTCCAAAACATTAACAAAATATTAACTTTATTCTTCTTTAACCATTCTTTAGTAGAACAACTTGTGTGCTGAGGGTCATTGTCGTGATGCATGATCCACTTTTTCTTGAGATTCAGATCATGGACAGATGTCCTGTGTTAGGTTACACGGCAAATCAGACTCCATTTCCCAGCAGACTCAGCTGCCTACAAACATGGCTGCCCTGGACTCCACTTCCCACAACACACACACACACTCCCATGCTCATAGTCACCGGACTTTTAATGACACACACCTGTTTTCATTCACACACCAATCACTGTGCATTATATAAGCCTCATTCTGTCACAGCCTCTCTCTGAAGTTCGTTCTGTGTGTTGCTACCAGACCAGTACCAAGCCGTTATCCCTTGTTTATGTTTCATGGTTTTGATCTTGTTCTTGTTTCCTCATTTTCACATTTATAGTCCTAGTCCAGTTTATGTTGTTTGTAGATCGCCTGACCCTTGCCTGTTTCAGACCACGGTTATTTCGTTTTCGTATAACGTTTAACCTTTCGTTTTGGATTTGTATGCCTGCCTCTCTTTATAATTAAGCTCTAAACTGCACTTGTATCCGTCTCAACCTGCAATACCTGACATCCTGACATTTTTCCTTTAGAATTCACTGGTATAATTCAGAATTCATTGTTCCATCAATGATGGCAAGCCGTCCAGGCCCAAATGCAGCAAAACAGGCCCAAATCATGATGCTACCACCACCATGTTTCACAGATGGGATAAGGTTCTTATGCTGGAATGCAGTGTTTTCCTTTCTTCGAACATAATGCTCATTTAAACCAAACATTTTATTTTGAATATTTTATTTTGAATAAATCCGTTCGTATTTATCAATCCACAAAGCATTTTCCTATAAGCTTTCTGGCTTGTCCACATGATTGCTAGCAAACTGCAGAGGGGCAGCAATGTTCTTTTTGGAGAGCAGTGGCTTTCTCCTTGCAACCCTGCCACGCACACCATCGTTGTTCAGTGTTCTCCTGATGGTGGACTCATGAACATTAACATTAGCCAATGTGAGAGAGGCCTTTAGTTGCTTAGAAGTTACCCTGGGTTCCTTTGTGACTTCACAGACTATTACACGTCTTGTTCTTGGAGTGATCTTTGTTGGTCACCCACTCCTGGGGAGGGTAACGGTGGTCCTGAAATTCCTCCATTTGTACACAATCTGTCTGACTGTGGATTGGTGGAGTCCAAACTCTTTAGAGATGGTTTTGTAACCTTTTCCAGCCTGATAAACATCAGCAACTCTTTTTCTGAGGTCCTCAGAAATCTCCTTTTTTTTGTGCATGTGCATAAAATGTGTGTTGTGAAGACCAGACTTTGATAGATCCCTGTTCTTTAAATAAAACAGGGTGCTCACTCACACCTGATTGTCATCCCATTGATTGAAAACACCTGACTCTAATTTCACCTTTAAATTAACTGCTAATCCTAGAGGTTCACATACTTTCGCCATTCATAGATATGTAATATTGGATCATTTTCCTTAATAATAAATGACCAAGTATAATATTTTTGTCTCATTGGTTTAAATGGGTTCTCTTAGTCTACTTTTAAAACTTGTGTGAAAATCCGATGACGTTTTAGGTCATATTTATGCAGATATACAGAAAATTCTAAAGGGTTCACAAACTTTCAAGCACCACTGTATATAGTTTATATAATTTGCATGGTATAGTCAGTAAGCATTTTTCAGTTTTTGACAGGTGGTGTTGAAGGACGCTAAGACAGCTTTACTGAAAGCTTATTACACTTCACTAGAAGATAGCAGGTAATAAACACTTAATACTGCCTCATAAGGACTGTTGTATTTGTGTACTGCTATATTTGAATTTGAAGCACATGAAGTCTGTAGTCTAAACTCATATTACCTGAAGCTCTTAGCTGTACTTTAATATACTTGACTTATAGGTTTAATACTCAAGAGTGCTGCTTTTAACTTGCAGCAAAATTAACCTTTTCTCTAGCTTTTAACTTGTGTTGGTAGGTTTAACAGCATTTTGGATGAAATCAAAACAGTGATCAACAGTGACACCAGCTATATGAAGGGCAGTCTGAATATGCGGACACAAAAGTGCTATGCTGTACGCCCTAATGTCAATGAATTGCTAGACATTGCACGTCGAGCCTACACTGAGGTAGTGGATGATATAGCAGGTGAGCGACTTATGTTTATTATCTAAAATAAATGACTGTTATATGATTGAAGGACAATAGTTTTGTTAGTAGCATCTGTATTGTACTCCACCGGTTCAGGATTAGTAGATCAGCTGGGAGAGAAGTATGGCCTTCCACTGCGTACTAGTTTTAACAGTGCTCGAGGTTTCTTCATCCAGATGAGGTTGGAGGGTTTTGGCCTGCCTGATGGACAGCTCCCAGGAGAGTTCATCAAAGTGAGGCCTGATCGCCTAAACAAATCAGCGCTACATTTAACCATACACTACATACACTATTTTATTTCACCAATGTTTTTTTATTGCTTATTAACATATTCAATCATATGCAATGGACATTAAAAAGATGAAGCACATGTGAACATGAAGACATGAAGTGTGTGATAGGCTTTAACTTACTGCAGGTAACTAGACAAAAAAACAACTACAGCTTCACTACGTTAGACCTGATGAAGATGAATGATCGCTGTGATGAAGCCTTGAAGGAGATATTTCACATGTCTTATATGTGAGCATTCATCACGTATACTCTATGTTACACATTATATTAACAATTCAGGTTTCATCTCAGCTGTCTAATTAGCACACTTCTTTAACTACTTGTAACTATTTTTCAGTTGCTTTATACATTAATAGTTGTGTTTACCAAATTGATGCTTCTGTTGCTGTTCTGCTCAGTTGCATTATGGAAATGTAGATAATTCCATGTTTCAGTCTTCTTCTACATCTCCACAGCGTGGTATGCAGGTTACTTAATGAGGTGTATAAACATATTCACTGCTTGTATAAGCTGTCTGATGCTGTGTCCATGCTGGATATGCTGCTCTCCCTCGCCAATGTTTGCACTGTTTCAGATTATGGTAAGATTAGACTCCAGATACAGACATATCTACATATACTCCAGTATTTGATGTCTTATGGCTGCTGACATGTAACTATTGTACATCAATTATATATTTCACTCTTTGTTTGTGACCCAGTGCGCCCTGAATTCACCGATACACTGGCAATAAGACAAGGCCGCCATCCGATCCTGGAACGCGTTACTGGCCAGCAGCCCATCCCCAACAACAGCCATATCTCTGAGGGAAGCAACTTCATTATAATCACAGGCCCGAACATGAGTGGCAAGTCCACTTATCTCAAACAGGTGGCCCTCTGCCAAATCATGGCTCAGATAGGTACTCAGACGTGCTATTTTGAATCAGTCATTATTTATATTTATTTATATATATTAACCAATATTCAGTCATTGGTTATATTATTACTTGCGCATGAGTGATTACCATGTGTGATTACCACAGACAAGAATTTTGACTTATCTTCTAAACTTCTAAACTTGTTATCTTCGAAACTCACCTCTGGGGTCTGAGTGAAGTTACTGAAGTTATCTGACAATAAATGATTAAAGCAGATAAAGCAGTTATCTGTCAATAAATGATTAAAGCAGATAAAGCAGTTATCTGTCAATAAATGGTTAAAGCATTCAACATAAATAAATTCTAACAATAAGGATCTTAGGATGGGATAGACAGTTCCTTACCAAAGCGGTACTTATGTGGTCCAACACTTGAGCAATACATTAATAAATAATTCTGGTAGTTTATTGGTAAGTCTGATAAATTCTCTAAAGATTTGTGGAATCGTTACGCAGACTAACAAGAACATGCTGATATCCCATAACCACAAATTCCTTTCTCTGAAAAAGTAGTCATATCTCTGAAAAGATTAGTTATAAAGAATTGAGCAGTTAACTGAAGAAATATTTATGCAAAAATGTGTTTTACATAAACTAGTGCTGGAATTTAGGCATTGCCACTTCACAGCTCCTATGCGGAGTTTTGCATGTCCTCCCTGTATTCACATGGGTTTCCTCTGGGTTCTCTGGTTTCCTCGTACTATCCAAAAACATGCAAGTAAAAGGATTGGCTGCACTAAACATGCCCCTAGGTGTGAATGAGCGCTCTTAAATAGACTGGCATCTCGTCCGGGATGAATTCTCCCAGTTTATGCCCAGTGTTCCTGGGAATGGCTCCGGATCCACCGTGGCCCTGACCAGGATAAAGCAGTTACTGAAGATGAATAGTGCTGGAATTCAATAACTGCCCTTAGATTTCTACTACAGTTGAGTTTGCAGTAAACAAGTTTCCATTCTTTTGTCAGTACAGGGAACATTTTTCCCTGTGGACAGATGAACCACAGTGCAATATTCCTTTAAAGAATGGTTATTCAGATTACAGACTTTATATAACTAAAATTTAAATTTGTTCATTTTACCAGTACACCTCTCTGTTCTCATCATTTTTGTTTTAGGATCATTTGTGCCTGCTGAATTTGCCTCGTTCCGTGTTGTTGATCAGATATTCACTCGGATAGGAGTAGACGACGATTTTGAGACCAACTCATCAACATTTATGGTTGAGATGAAGGAGGTTAATATAAAGTGATCATATGTACTATATTGTTGTGCATTTACTATATCTATACTAATTTTTCATTGTACTGTCAGGTGTCCTACATAATACACAATGCAAGTAACAGGTCACTCATTATTATTGATGAGCTGGGACGTGGCACTAGTGCTGAGGAGGGCATCGGAATTTGCCACTCGGTTTGTGAGTTCCTCATCAGTCTCAAGGTATAGTGAACTGGTTATAATTTGTAAGAGTTAAAATACTAATAATTACTAATTAATGTGGCAGTGATAACATTGCTTTTCATATTGTGAACAGTATAAAAATCATTCAAAACGAGCAGCTTCAACCAGAATGTGCTCTTTCTGGGTCTTGCAGGCATTCACTCTGTTTGCCACCCACTTCCTGGAGCTGTGTCAGTTGGAGACTCTTTACCCCAATGTAGGGAATCAGCACATGCAGGTCCAGCACATGCGTGGGACTGAGAACAGCACAGAGAGTGTGGTCTACACCTACCTCCTGACTCAAGGCTTCTCTGAGGAAAGCAACTACGGTAATCTTAATCAAACAAAGGGCAGGTCTTTGAGCTCTTATAACATTTGACGACTACTTGATAAATTAGAATTGAAGGGTCAGTTTGTTGAATATGAGATAGCAGTGAGTTATAACCGAATGGTCAGTTAACTGGACAAAGTTTAAAAACGTTTGTTGTGTTACACTCATGCTTTGTTGCGTATTTTACTTATTTTACTATTTGAGGTATAAGAGCAGCAGAGAACACATCGTTTCCCTTGTCCATCATCCAGGAGGCCAAGTCTATATCAGCCAAAGTTAGCCAAAAGTTATGGGTAAGGCTGTATTTTAATGTCATTGGGTGTATGCTTACATTGGGCGTTTTAGTAGTGTTGTGTGTAAATGTTTGCATAAGCCAAACTAAACTAAAATTTACCAACCGATTTACAGTTTCAGAAACAATGATTCTCTTCATACTAGTGTGTGTTTGTTGATCACCCATCAATTGCAAATTGTGTTCCAGACACAGCTCTTTTGCATGTAATTAAGCCCAAAAAACTCCATAAACGTTCAAGTGCATAGACAGCTGCGTGCGTGAAATGAACAATTAGGGCAGAAAGGGAACAGTGTCTCTGAAATGCTGTAAACTTAATTTTACTTAATCAATTAAAAAGCAATTTAAACTTGTCAGAATAATCCATATATAAAGTGCAGTAATCCATGCAAATTATGTAATTAGAAGTCAGTCAAGTCGAGGTTTACATTAGTTCGACTCCTTATACGTAAATTTACACACACTCAGGAGCAGGAGTGGAATACGAATGTTTTTCCAAATTATGGGATTTTCATGAATACCAAATTTCTTGTGTAAACACTCGGAAGAATAAATCCGTTCGTATCCAGTTTGAAAAATTAGGCCAATTAACTGTATAATGGCTCCAATGTCCCTATTTATGTAATGAGAACATTTTACTGTACCAGATAACTGCACCCCTTTATTCGTGTCACGTAGGCTAAGCATCATAGTGACCCAACCACCCTGCGACAAGGGGCAGTGTTTCGTCTCGCCACCAGATTGTTACAGACTGCCCGAAACTCCAGGTTGGATCCAGACAGTCTCCGTCTTTACCTAAAGGGTCTAAAAAGAAGTTATGAAGCTGAGTTAAAGGACAGCTTAGAGTCCATGGACACAGAGGAGTGAGGCCTGCTGCACCTAGACTAACAATAACGGACTGGATGCTAAGATCTGAGCCACACT
Source organism: Cranoglanis bouderius (assembly GCA_023630585.1). NCBI lineage: Eukaryota > Metazoa > Chordata > Actinopteri > Siluriformes > Cranoglanididae > Cranoglanis > Cranoglanis bouderius. The sequence continues at coordinate 17,865,936 of CM042543.1, read as the reverse complement.
GAGTAAATCCAGTATCACAGCTGGTGACTGAATTAGCTGTGTTAGTGGAAGCATTTAATAAATTTGCCCAGATATTGTTCTGATTTTGTTCTCTGGTGGTACAAAGACAATTTAAAATGCTCTGTTGGCTTATACTCTACGGCATGTTGAGTTATGCTAAATCTAATTGGAGACTATATATGGCTTTCCTATTAAATAGAATTGACTAAATAAAATTATTTTGTTATATAATATTTTGTTTAGTCTATTATAGTTATTGCTAACACTGTCCTTTAACTTTAGCTTTAACTGTATTGTAGTGTGTTGTAAGTTAGAAGTCATTCAAAAATGCAAATGCATATTTTGAGAACTGCAGTACATTAAGAAACTATACATATAAAGTATAATAACAACATTTAGGGTGACCTGATCAGTGCTGTTCAGTTGCAGGACAGCAGAGCTACTTTTGAGGAGACAGATAACAATTGAGTGATGGCCCAGTTCTGGCCCACATTTACCATTTTCATCTGGCCAACCTGTCAGTTCTCGAAGTTGATGTGTTGGAAGCAGGAAAAATGGGCAAGCGTAAGGATCTGAATGACTTTTGACGAGGGACAAATGACAAGGGACAAATTGTGATGGCTAGACGACTGAGTCAGAGCATCAACAAAACAGCAGGTTTGGTACCTACCAAAAGTGGTCCAAGGAGGGACAACTGGTGAACCGGCGACAGGGTCATGGGCACCCAAGACTCATTGATGCGCATCTGGTCCGATCTCACAGAAGAGCTACTGTAGCACAAATTGAAAAAGTTAATGCTGGCTATGATAGACTGTGTATTCTGACACCTTTCTATCACAGCTTACTGCATATGGGGCTGGTCAGAGTGCCCATGCTGACCCCTGTCCACCACCAAAAGTGCCTACATTGTACACATGAGCATCAGAACTGGACCATGGAGCAATGGAAGAAGGTGGCCTGGTCTGATGAATCACGTTTTCTGTTACATCATGTGGACGGCCGGGTGCGTGTGCGTCACTTACCTGGGGAACGTGACAAATAGTTCAAGGTGTTGACTTGGCCTCCAGTTTCCCCAGATGTCAATCTGATCGAGCATCTATGGGATGTGCTGGACAAACAAGTGCAATCCATGGAGGCCCCACCTTGCAACTTACAGGACTTAAAGGATCTGCTGCTAACATCTTGGTACCACAGCACAACTTCAGAGGTCTTGTGGAGTCCATGCTTCGACGGGGTCAGAGCTGTTTTGACAATATTAGGCAGGTTTTGATGTTATGGCTGATCGATGTATATACATTATGGTCACACTAACAGTACTTGTGATGTGAATTTTGACATGTCAATGTTTTAAAATAAGTCAGAAACCTTTTATTTTTTGATTAATAATTGACTTTAATAAATAGTAATTAAATAGTAATTAATAAATCAGAACGCTGAAATAACGTCAACATTTTTGATATTCTTGGACTACCGCTTCCAAAAACCTGGCGGAAATGGACTTCCCTACATACAGACGGAGTTGCAGTCAATTATCGCGAGATCTCTTCCTGTCCCCGCCCTCAACGCGAAAAACTGCGCCCTTTAAAACATACGGAGCTCAGCAGCGTTTCCTCCTTTCCCACGTCTACCACTACAAACCCGCCTCCTGTCCCAGGATTGGGGAGTAGGAACAGCTTTGTTTGTGGTATGATTGGTTGGGAATTTTACCCACTTGATAATGTCCAATAGTATGACTTGTTACTAGTATAGCCAATGCCAGTTTAGGAGGCGTGGTTTGTCAGAATACGGGTAGGGGAAATGTTCATTTTACCCCTTGTATTGTGCGCAGCAGGGCTTCTGACCCGCCCCCGCGCGTCGACACAGAGCAGAGTTGCTGCTGACTGCCGGCTCAGAGCTGCTGTCCATCGGGCTGTACAAAAGAAACACCGTTTCATTCCAGCCGTAATTAGCTCTGTCAGATATATCACAGCAGGTATGTATGCTTTTCATGTTTTCATGTGTAGTGTTGTTGTACTAGGTACAGCGGGTGTGGTGGTGTTGGTGGAGGAGAGATTAGGGGATTTCTCAGCGTGCCCGGAGCTGTAGTAGAGCAGCACACGGGGCCTGCGCCCTGCTCTCATACTCTCTCTTCCTCCATATGCTGTGTCACAAGGGAATGAGCAGCGACATGGTAACCACCAGACTTCACTTATGATAATGCTGGCTTCATATTGGGCTTTAGAGAGTGGACACATGTATATTGGAGTAATAATCCGGTGTAAGATTTTTAACCACACCGTCACGTTAAACCGGCCGACAGCTCATGTCCTGAGACGTTACACTTTGCTAACAGGAGCTAACCTGCATTAGCTAGCTGCACGAGCACAGTTTCATTTTGAAGTCACACTCTATGAACCACACTAGTGCACATATGTGTGTGTGTGTGTGTGTGTATATATATATATATATATATAATGTGTGTATGTATGTATATGTATTACTGCGGCTGTAGGGGTGTGTGCCGTGTTTAATCTCTAACTCCCTTTCACTGATCGCCTTGTTAAAGGCTAAATGAGGAAGTGACATGACTATCCCTTTTCTTAAGATAAGCTTGGGAATGTGATTATGCGAGTAGGACGCGATACAGCAGTGTTGATCGTGACACCAGTCTTGTGTGTGTGAACGTGTCTGTGATTTACTCTGCTGTAAAGCGCGGTCACGTGACCAGCCTTCATCTGACGCTTACTTGTCATTTCACATGGTTAAGCCTGTAACCTGATGGTCTGGGAATGGACTCTACAGTCAAGTTTGCCCTAGAGCAGAGGTTCACAAACTTTTTGCAGCCAGGGATATTTTTAACTGTTTAAAAAAAAAAAAAAATTAAAAAATTCCAATTCAAAAAATAAAACCAATTCAAGTACTCTATAAAAACTATGCATATTCAGTAATAACTATTATAACTTTGATAATATTAGGTTTTGATTTATTTTTTTTTTTTAAACACTCACCGACCCCCTGCCATTGATTCCTTGATCACACCGTGGTCCTAGGTTGTGTCGGGTTTTCTGTGTTATAAATAAACACGGATCAGCTCAGTAACTGAGCGACGTGTAGCTTTTAATAGCGTGTGCATGTTGTGCACTTCTCACAGTCTACATACTTGGAAAAGTCTTGGGAGTCAAAGTCATTGCCATGTCTGTCCAGTTCTCTGAATAACATTGCTTGAATTGTCCATTGTGTTGTGTCAGGAATACATTACTTCATGTGACTATAAACTCCAACTAAAGGAAACGAGTGAGGTGTGTGTGTGTGTGTGTGTGTGTGTGTGTGTAGGTGGAGCTGAGGGCTGCCAAAAGTGTCTGTTCCTGTTTCTGATGTTTGTCTTCAGTGTTAATTGTGTAACACAACTATGCACAGGCTTATATTAATGGCCAGCAGTGCTGTGTCAAGGTTTTTAGACAGGATGTGGCAAACACCAAGAGACCAAGAACACACTAATATGCGACTCCATGTAGTTATGCATAAGGTTGCATTTGTAGAAAATATCTGCTTTGTTCCCTGATGTGATTTAAATCGCAATGATTTAGATATTATTTATGTCACCTGTCGGAAATGTGTTTTGAAAAGTCATGCTTGAGTCATGCTTGAGTGGAAAGCTATATCTCAGCAAACCCCTTGTGGATAGATAATAAAATATTCCTTTATTCTTAAGAGATAGAGATGGAGAGAGAGATTTTGATACTGATTTATTCATATGGGAAGGAAAGTTCATAAACACCAACACGTTTGAATACGCCAACTTGACCCCCAGTCCAGCCTCAGTTTGATAGCCTAGTAAAACGAAGCCTGTCCTTCTGGTTATACAGTGAAGTGGAACAGTCCCAGAAGGCTTTTCCATGTCCATGTTGTTGAAGGTGTCTACGTGTTTTGCCAGACCAGTCGGGATTCCAAGCATCCAGTAGCCCGAGAACATTGTTTTCCTGCCTCATTTCCATGCCACAGGACACCCTAGCAGCGTAGGTGCATCCTGCTCTCTGAAGCGTCACATGTAAATGAGGCTTCTGCTATGTGCTTGGCAATCCAAAGCTCTGACAGCCACTGTGTTCCACACTACTGAGACGGTGGAACAGGGATTTCAGAGCAGAAAGTGCGTGAGTACACCGCCACACCCATGCCTATGGATATCACTGCACGTTGGACAGGAGGAAATGTACTCACGTTGGAGCTTGTATGATTATTTTCTGGCCCACTTTGCATGACAGAAATGTCAGTCGAGTACGTTAGTCAGGGTAATATATTACTGTAGGCTAAATATTATTATATACTAGAAGTATATCATCTACCCATCAGCACAACCTGATGGACTGTGCTAGGAAAATAATTAATGAGCTGGTGTGATGCGGCAGTTACAAACCCGAAGTTTATTATTTTCCAACAATGGCACACCCTGGAGTGTTTTATTTTTATTTGTATCCCATAGCAATTTGCCAATGTGTCCAGTTTTTAATGTATTACGTCATGCTTCTTAACGGTGTATATTCCAATTTAACTTTGGAACGTAAGCGACAAGTGAGTTGGTGTCATCATTTATGTTGTAACTGTTATAAGTTGTCATTCCTTCACAAGTCTCACTTTTTCTCTCTCTTAAAGTTAATGAGACAAAGAATAGCAGTTCCAGAGGAAACCTACAAGTGCAAAGTCCTCTGTCCTGAAAAGTCCCTCACGGGGGTAAACTTACTGAACATTACAAAGTGCTGACACTTGAGGCTCCTTCCATAAATGTTACATAAACATCATCTTACAGAAAATGTAGTCATGTCAATAAATTTCATATTCAATTTCATAGCAGGTTTTTAAAAAAAAAAAAAAAAAAAAAGATTATGAAGATTAGATTATGAAGCTCATCCACCATACAAGTCCCTGAGAATGAGTTGTTAACATAGATAACATATTAGTATGAGTGCATTAATATAAACCTGTGATTTGAATTACAGCCAGCACTACTGACTGAGCTGCTGTTTTAGAAAATTAATCAACACCTGACCAGTCAGATTCAAGCATCTAGCAGCTCTGTGGTACAGCCTGTTTTGTTCCACTTTGTGTTTTCTGGTATTTAACCAGTTAATTAGCTTTTTGATTCTTGTTGGTCTTGCAGCTACGTGTGGAATTTTCTTACATGGAAGAAAATTGACATTGGTGTGACACTACATTGTTGGAGAAGGTGATGTTTAAATGGGATTTTTTTTAAAAAAAGCAGTAGAGCCATGCATGCTGTTAATTAATCACCAAAGTCCAAAAAAGAGGTTTTGCAATGGAAAATGATTCCTATTCCTATTATTAGGTTAATAGCATTGTCCAGATCTCCTGCACTGGGTATACTGGGTAGGCTACACAGGATGTGCGTTTCACTACACTATTACTAAACCAAAACATTTCAGTGCCACTGTTTTATAGCTGTATAGAGAATTGCAATAAACATTCAAGTTTTTAAGGGTTTTTGTTTCATGTACAAGATTAAGTCTTCAGGACTGAACTCATCGTGGTACTTATAAGCTACACACACTGATAAATTAAACACATCTGGTTTTGATTGCTTCTTAGCGCTTGTTTTAAAAGTGTTTGACAGTGGGACTCTCTTGGAAATTTCTTTAAAGCATTCCATGGCAGAAATAGGAAACCAGAAAAAGCTCTTGTGTAGAAGATTGTGCTTTCCAGTCAGAGAGATTTCCAAGTAAAACCCATTCAGGAAACTAGGAATCAGATCCAAATATCCAAAGAATGCTTAAGGATCATGCTGTCATTTTCATCCAGTGAAGCAGTTTTTTTTTTTTTTTTTTTTTTTTTTTTTTTTTTTTTTTTTTCCTCTTTTCTTTTCTTCATTTTTTCCTTTTCCATATGAGTGCTGCTTTTTCAATCTTGGTCCAGTTTGAACTGTAAATAGGAAAGAGTTTAGCACAGATTCAAGGAGGGCAAGCTTAGATGGCTTTGTTAACACAGGATTTCACAAAGTTTTGACTGGCAGTGTCTAGGAAATAGTTTAAATAAACCTGGTGTATTGAAATCATGAAATTCCTCAATGGTTTGTACTTCTTTAGCTCCTCTAAATACCCTTGCTTGATTAATGACAGATATTTACAACTGACTTATGTCACAGATCTCTGACAAGCTTGCTTTTTGCTCTAATGAAGCAAGAGAGCTCCTTTGAGTGTTTACCCTGTGGTACAGAATAGATGGACGTCACTATTACTACTTTTCTATCGGACAGTGCAGCGTGGCTCGACTTGACAAAATGATTCCGCAATTTGTTACTATTTCCTTTCCACCCGTGCTGTAGTAGCGCCGAATGCCAAGCCAGGGCATATCAGTGGAGCTAAAAATAGTGCTGATAACTGATTGTTCAAATGTAGTCATTACTAAATCTTCCTGGGATTACTTTTCTTCTTCTAATGTTTAGTAGTCTTTCTCTTTCTGTTTGTGCTCTACATAGATTAAAACATAATAGAACTGTACAATCTATGTAGTGCCCTTTATTTGTAGTATAGAACACCATTTGAGATTTGATTCCTGGTGTTTTCATTGTGTTTTAGTGTTGTCTGTTAAATTCTGACTGGCATTGTGTATTTTATTAAAGATTAAAGTATTAGCACACTTTGCTAGGTTGGAGAGCTCATGCTGCCATCAAGACGGACACGCTGTCTTAAAATACCTTAAAATGAGATGAGTTTAATTTTAAGATCATTTGTAAAATGTTGTGTAGTGCATTACTACTCATGCTTATCACTTCATCATCTTCTAACCTCCACAGAATCTCCTCCTACTTTCCCAAGCAGCAATATGTAATTGTAAACCGACACACACACTCCGTGAGGATATGGTTTTGGATTTGTTGTTGAGTTGCACTTTTGTTTGCTTATTGTCTGCCTTTCTTTGCCTGTCCAGAATGGCGATCGACATGGCTGATTCACAGTACCTCCTCATTTTGGCCCCATCACTGGTCATCATCCTCATGTTCCTCTTCTTCTGGCTCTTCATGAAGGAGACCTCCTACGATGAAGTTCTGGCTCGCCAGAAACGTGATCTGAAGTTGCCACCAGTGAAGCCGGATGCCCGCAAAAAGAGCGAGAAAAAAAAGAACAAGAAGAAGGAGATAAGTGGAGGTGGTGGGGGTAAAGGGGGTGAATCAGAGGAAGACCTACGAGATTTTGACCTGGTTGATGCCACCAGCTCGACCTTAAATGATGAGATTCCTGAGGTGGTATCTGTACCACTGCCTGTTTCGGTCCCTGTACAAGCAGAACCACCAACAGGAGTGAGGGAGAGGAAGAAGAAAGAGAAGAAGGCAAAAGCTGCTGCTGCTGCTGCTTCTACTGCTTCTACTTCTGTGGCAGTATCTGCTCCTCCTCCTGCTCCTGTCACCACAGAGAAACCAGAAGTCAATGGCTCAAAGCCTGCTGTCCGTAAGGAGCAGCCACTCCCCCTTACCAAACAGCCCAGCCCACCACAGGCTCAAGCTACACCTCCAGCTACAGCTGAAACTACTGGCAAGAAGAAAGCTAAGAAGCAGAAGAGTGAGACTGGTAAGCAGGTTTTACTCTGAGAGATGTAGAATCAAGTGCGCTCATTTAGAGCAGATGGATTGCACGTTTTAATTCTATTATACAATATAGTGTTTTATGCCATAGTCTCTCCGAATACTTGATTCTGATTGGGTGGAAGGTGTGTGTTAAAACCGTGTATACCACAGGTAGTTCTGGTCAGTTAAATCACCATTCTAAATTAATACGCTGCCTATAAACAACTGTAACCATAGTAGACAGACGCCGTAATTCACACAAGCACACACTCTCTCTCTCTCTCTCTCTCTCTCTCTCTCTCTCTCTCTCTCTCTCTCTCTCTCTCATTCTCTAATAACTATTTACTATAATTCATTCAAATAAATGTAATCTTATTGCACTACTTTATCTCTGTGTATGATTTAGAGCGGGTGGAATTCTAGATCTAACGACCAGTATATAAAATAACTAACGAAAATTAACTGTTATTTTTATCTTTTCAGTGAAATTTTGTGCAGATCAGTGACGGATTTAACTTGTCAATGCTGGCAAGTGACCATGGTACAAGCAAGAGAATCCATGGCCAGGTGTGCATTACATGATTTTAATGCACAACGTGGAGGCAAATAAAGCGGTTGCCTCCACGTTGTGCATTAAATCGTGTAATGCACACCTGGCCATGGATTATTTTGCTTATAACAACAAGGACACTTGAATAATATATTTTGATGATAATTTTATTATAAAAGCAGCTCTATATATATAATATATATAATATATATATGTATATGTATATGTATATATATATATATATATATATATATATATATATATATATATATATATATATATATATATATATATATATATATATATACACACACATACATACACACACATACACACACACACACACACACACACACACACACACACACACAATGGGGGGGGGAAAGAATTTTATCCCCTGCTGATTTTGTACATTTGCCCACAAAGAAATGATCAGTCTATAATTTTAATGGTAGGTGTATTTTAACAGTGAGAGACAGAATAACAACAAACAAATCCAGAAAAATGCATTTTAATGAGTGAAATAAGTATTTGATCCCTTTGCCTTGGTACTTGGTGTCAAAATCCTTGTTGGCAATCATAGAGGTCAGACGTTTCTTGTAGTTGGCCACCAGGTTTGCACACATCTCAGGAGGGATTTTGTCCCACTCCTCTTTGCAGATCCTCTCCAAGTCATTAAGGTCTCGAGGCTGACATTTGGCAACTCGAACCTTCAGCTCCCTCCACAGATTTTCTATGGGATTAAGGTCTGGAGACTGGCTAGGCAACTTCAGGACCTTAATGTGCTTCTTCTTGAGCCACTCCTTTGTTGCCTTGGCTGTGTGTTTTGGGTCATTGTCATGCTGGAATACCCATCCACGACCCATTTTCATTGCCCTGGCTGAGGGAAGGAGGTTCTCACCCAAGATTTGATGGTACATGGCCCTGTCCATCGTCCCTTTGATGCGGTGCAGTTGTCCTGTCCTCTTAGCAGAAAAACACCCCCAAAGCATAATGTTTCCACCTCCATGTTTGACGGTGTGGATGGTGTTCTTGGGGTCATAGGCAGCATTCCTCCTCCTCCAAACATGGCGAGTTGAGTTGATGCCAAAGAGCTCGATTTTGGTCTCATCTGACCACAACACTTTCACCCAGTTCTCCTCTGAATCATTCAGGCAAACTTCAGACGGGCCTGTACATGTGCTTTCTTGAGCAGGGGGACCTTGCGGGTGCTGCAGGATTTCAGTCCTTCACGGCGTAGTGTGTTACCAATTGTTTTCTTGGTGACTATGGTCCCAGCTGCCTTGAGATCATTAACAAGATCCTCCTGTGTAGTTCTGGGCTGATTCCTCACCGTTCTCATGATCATTGAAACTCCAAGAGGTGAGATCTTGCATGGAGCCCCAGACTGAGGGAGACTGACAGTTTCTTCCATTTGCAAATAATCGCACCAACTGTTGTCACCTTCTCACCAAGCTGTTTGGCGATGGTCTTGTAGCCCATTCCAGCCTTGTCTAGGTCTACAATCGTGTCCCTGCCATCCTTGGACAGCTCTTTGGTATTGGCCACGGTGGAGAGTTTGGAATCTGATTGATTGATTGCTTCTGTATGCTGTTTTGAAGGCAAATGGTGGTCACACCAAATATAGATTTGATTTGATTTTTCTTCTGTTCACTCACTTTGCATTTTGTGCATTTTGTTAATTGATGAATATAAACTATTAATGTTTATTTTTGAAAGCATTCTTACTTTACAGCATTTTTTCACAACTGCCTAAAACGTTTGCACAGTACTGTGTATATAGTCACAATATATGTAAACACAATTAGAGTGTATTATGGCTTATGGAGTTTCACTATTCTATCAGATGATTATAATTATGATTTCGACTAGCTGATGGGCTGTAACATGTAATGACTATAATTAAACTGTAAAAGCACCTTAATTCAACTAGTATTATGGGATGCCAGAACAAGCCTCACCACCCATTTATTTGGATTAACAGGACAGTGTAATATTAGAAGTACGGTGATTACAGAGCTTACTAGTTTTATTAATATTGGAGAACCTTTTTTAAATATTCAGATCAATAAATATCAGTGCAACTTCGAAAAAGCTTAATATGCTGTGTCCAAGCTCACAGCCATTTACAGCAATTTCTATGCTTGCGCATCCCCCTCTATGGTACGATGACAAATTGAGCGTTTTGTCTTTCTCTCTCTCTCTCTCTCTCTCACACACACACACACACACCCATATTTTTGCATGACACTCTTGCCCTTAAGCATTTGTACCTCAGATATTTAAATCATAAATGGACAATGGCTAAGGTTCTGGGATAGTGATCACCTGCTACTGTTTGGCCCTTGAGCAAGACCCTTAATCATCATCTGCTCAGGTTTGGATAAAAGTGCCTGCCAAATGAATAAATGTAAATCTTCTCCACTATTCATCTATTCATAGACATTTATTTATATTGTTTATATTAACAGTATGTAACGACATATAGATAGAAAAATTGCTTGTAAATAAATATAGTATGTAATTATATATTAACTGTGTAATTAATACATAATTATGTATAATATATAATTACGGGCAATCTTTCTCATAATATAATTTTATATATATAATAGTTAATATACATGCTGTGAAAGCTTAAATAATTTCACCCCAATGCAGACAAAATAAGAGCATCTGGAAAGGTGATGTGCCATCACACTCTAGGACAAAAATATTGGCTTGTATTACTCAATATTGATTTACATTATTGCTGTATATGATTATGATTATCTCAATTATCGAGCCAGCACTGCTCACTACTCTGCTGTTTCATTTGAGAAGCAGTCGTTATGGACATGGACAGCATTTGGTCACTCCTAAGACTAAAGCCATCCCATTCAAAACACAGCAGAAGATGTTATATCAAGACAGTGTAACATGTCCATAATGCTGTTTATTGGTCATGCAGTATAGATTTGAACAGCATGGTGGACAGAACTGTCACTCTGACTGATTTCCCCTGAGGAAAGTTAGGGAAGAAGACAAGGATTAATTTCCTGTCTTATCATTGCTTATCATTCTTGGCTGTTTTGTTTAACCTTATTAGAATTAGTCCTTTCTGTGGTTAAGTTTAGTTAACTAATGTAATGTGATTTAGTGGCAACTTGTTAGAAAGTCATACTGTTAGTAAGATCATAGATTTTGTCTTAGTGGCTGGCTTGTTCGGACTTGTGTCTGTGTTAGGGTGTGTATAAGTAAAGGGACCAAGCTTTTGATCTTGTGCTGTTTTGATCTTGAGAATGTGCCTCCAAACCACACCTCCTCACAGGAGCCCAGAAAGTCAAGGGCTCTTGTTGCAATATATTTCAAGGTGCTGCCTGTGTAATTGCATCACATCTGATGCTTTTGAGATGGAAACGATACATCAGATTTAGTTCAAGCAAAAACAGTAACAGTACAGTGAATGAAACATACCTCTTTAAATGTATAATATGCAGCTTGTTTTTTCAGAAACCACTGAAATACTCATTTATGTGCATGTGTCAGTAGTAAGGAAGGGGGGATGGCTGTATCTCTAAGGCTCCTCACATCTCACACTGTTTATAGTCACTTTCATCAGTGCCCATGGTCAGGCATTCTGTCTCATCTGCTTAATCAGATCAAATATTTATTTATAGCACACTGAAGGGACACATCCTGTCCACAAACCTCCTTATTTGCACAAACTTGGCAAATGCTGTCCTCCTTGATTTCAACTATTTTAGCATTGGTTTGATCATAATTTCAAATACCATATAAACACACTCTTCTTTACTGCTATAGAGTGCTTAAAGTTCTGTGTTAAAATGGCAGTATTTCTTTCTGCCTGTGAAGTAGTTACGTGTACAGTGTAATTAGTGCAGGCCAGTGCATAATTATCTTTTCTGCTATGGTGTGTTGTAGAAGAGCCTCCAGCTGAGGTGAAGCCTGACCAGTCTCCTGTTGTGGTGAAGAAGGTGGATCCTGTGCAGGCAGAGCACAAACTGCAGGATGGAGCTGCTCCTGCTGCCGTTCCTCCTGCACCCACCGCCTCCACCGGCAGTGGCAGGAGAAGGAGCAAGAAACAGAAGGTGGAGGCTACTTTATCAGGTAAGACATGGCTCCTTCTGACCGCTGTTAAAAACTGGGCGGGTCTAAAAATGTTATTTTGAGAAAACATGCACTTGCTTTAAGTGTAAACATTTGGACAAGTGGGTGAAACTGTGCCTTTACAGATGATTCTGTTATGGTTTCCAAAGCTTTTGTGTTTGCGTTTTCTGTTCAAACAAATTTCACATTTTGTGTTTGTGTGTTAATGTGTCGTGTGTGTGTGTGTGTGTGTGTGTATGTTTGTGTCCATGTAGTCAATGAGACTCAGGTCCAGTCTTCTCCTCCTGCTAGCCAGACTGACTCTGTCCCTCCAGCAAACCACCAGAGCAGCAAGAACGAGGAGGTTGCTGCTCCTTCTCTGGCTCGTGCTTCCACTAAACTCAGCAAGAAACAGAAAAATGAAACTGACAAAGGTACTCAAGCACTGAAATGATTAGGTTGTGTAGTTGTCTGTTTGAATTAGATCCAGTTCTATATATTGTTTTCCCTGTTGTGTCCTTTGTCTCCTTAATCAGACGGGATTTGGCCGGTACTAATTTGTGATGACTTCAGTATATTCAGAACCAAGTGTGACTGTGAATACTGACGTGATCAATTTGATCAGCAGTAAACTAAAATGCAAGTCTTTGTGTGTGTGCACAGAGAACTCCCGAGTGAAGCTGAAGGAGCTTCTGGCCAGTCTGGGTGGACTGGTGCTGACTGACGCTGACGTGGTCTCTGTGGTCTCTCTGCTCCGTGACAAGAGCCCTAACGCCTTGGACAGCTGGTATAAAGTGAGACGAGTTCATGCTTATCAGCATATTTTGTATACATTACGTGGAAATTGTATAGTCCTCTTTTCTAATGTTCTTCATGCTGTTCTGTTCTATCATCAGTCTGCAACAAAGTTTGAGCCCTCAGCTCAGCAGCTGGCAGAGAAAGAGCGTCTTCTCACAACCTTACAGGAGGAAGCCTCCATCGCCAAGGACAAAGTCAAACAGCTCAGCCAGGTACTACAAACCAAAATGCATTGCCACAAGTTATACTGGGTGCAATGTTTATTTTCTGGAATTAAATCTAGAAGGTCTGTATCTATTTTTTCCCTCTCTAATATTATTATTATTATTATTGTTATTTACAAAATAATTATATTATTGATATTATTTATTTTCTTATTTATTTATTTTTACTAACATGGTGTTTACCAGTTTTTGAACTGTATTTTGCTGTGCTGTACGTTGCTGTGTGTAGGAGTTGCAGGCCGAGAAGCAGAAGAACAACCGTGCAGAATCCATGCTGCGGGAACAGCGGGTTGCCATGGAAAAGGAGGTGAGCGTCATGCAGGCCAAGGCTCAGGGCAGCTACCAGGAGCTTCAGAGCATGCAAATCAAGGTAAGAAGTAGTGATCCACCAGAGGACGGTGGAGTAGACAATGATATAACTATGTTGTTGCAGGTTGTAGTGGTAGTTTCTGAGGCAGGGGGAGGGTAAGAGAATAAACAGCAGTATTTGTCATGTAGACAAATGTGCTCTTGTATGGGGGATGTGAAGTTTACCAGTGACAACAGTACCATGGTCTGCTGTCTTGTAAAACCCAACGTACATCCCCATGCCTGAAGGGAATCTTGTCTCAAGATCTTGTCAGTCCCTCCAGGGTTTAGCAATTTTGCAGTTGCAGAAATCTAGAACCAAACACAAAAATTTTTAGCCAAAATCAAGGAAACGCCGCAATATTCGCAGCTTGTAATTTTTCAAAACCTCCATAGATTTTATGTAGATTTGGGCCAAGATGCCATGTGACATCATAACTGCGAAAGTATTCAAGTAGTTTTCTGGGGGGGAAAAAAGCACAAAACATTCCACAAATTTCATCACAGTTTAAAAAAAAAAAAAAAAAAAAAAAAGCAGCAGCAAAATCAAGCATTTTTGGCCGCAACAATTACAAAAAAACTCCTGCAAAATCCTGTATGGACTGTCTTGTTGACCTTTACTGCTTTGTTTAGTGAAAAATATAAAAGCATGATCTGAACATCTGAACATCTGTCCAACCATTTTGGTTGAGTGTGTTAATGTGTGAACATCACAAGCTGTGGTTAATTTAATTTTTAATTTTTTTTATTTTTTTATTTTTTATTTTTTTTTATTTATTTATTTTTTTAACACTTACTAGTCAATGATTTGACAGTGAATCATGCATATCAGGGTATAGTGTAGATTGGTTATGGACATTTTGGGGTTCATGTCATGGAACAAGGAGAACCTGGGCATTTGTTTTGTACACGTGTGCATTATTTGTAATACTAGCGTCAAACTGTACAGTTTAAAACTGTGTACATAAGTTATGTTTACATACCAGTCTGGTCAAGAGATGACCATGGACATATCATAATTGGTATTCTAACCACAACTAAGGTATAACATCCTGCTGATGCAGCCGGTTATGGGCTGAAATCCTAATTTATGTATTCTAAACAAAACGACAGCTAGGGATCGACATTTCAGGCAGAATTACTATTTGAATGTTCATCTGTGATATTCAAATATTTCAACTGTAGCATAAAATATGACACACATGGCAGACAAATAGTAAGCCTTTATCTGTTGGAGTGTGTGTGTGGTTGCACGGTGTAGTAGACTGTAAGGTACACTTTTAAAATTGGTATTCAGAAACACCTAATGTAATCTAGTTTAATTTTTGGGAAATATTTTTTTTTAAATTTTTTATTTATTTTTTTTTTCTTTTACTATCAAATATTTGAAAATATGAACTCATCCCTAGTTATATCATTGACTACTGTATTCTGAATTACACTTAAGTTATTAAGGGACATTATCTTACATTGAATTGAATTTGACATATGATGCATGCATGGCATATTGGATGAATTTTTACTTGCAAAACTCGCATCTGTCCTCAGTTCCAGACGCTGAGAGAGCAGATGGAGGGCCAGATCAACAGACTGCAGAAAGAGAA
Organism: Cranoglanis bouderius; assembly: GCA_023630585.1. Classification (NCBI taxonomy): domain Eukaryota; kingdom Metazoa; phylum Chordata; class Actinopteri; order Siluriformes; family Cranoglanididae; genus Cranoglanis; species Cranoglanis bouderius. The sequence continues at coordinate 17,850,771 of CM042543.1, read as the reverse complement.
CAACATTTTTCGTGATGCTGTTAGCTCAGCCTCTACCCCAATAGACAACAAGTGAGTCCTAGAAACCACTTAAATACTGAATCATTCAGTCAAGGCCCAGGATTAATGTTTAATACATTTAACCATATTGTGCTCTCTTTTTCATATTTTGTTCACATACTGTACTGCATGTGCTTGTGTACTTTTTTTTTTTTTTCTTTCAGGCAAAACACTGAGCTGAACAGTCTGCGCTCTGAGTGTTCGAATCTGATGAAGGACCTGGCTGAGACCAAGAACAAGCTACAGCAGGAGGAACTCCAGAGAAAGAGCCTGGAGGTCAACTACAAGCAGAACGTGTCGCAGCTCGAGGTGCGAGTCATAAAATACACACACTGCTTTGTCAGCTCTGACTGCAAATCAACATGCGCTTTTTTAAAATTTATTTTTATTTATTTATTTATTTTTTATATCTTTCCCTGAAAATCTTCTATATGTACTGTCCATCAGGCCCAGTTACAGGATGCTAAGCGCCGTTGGGAAGAACTGCAGAGCTTTTTGCACAGTGTGAACACAGAGAGAGAAAAACTGCAGGCTGCCAAACAAGGTAGATGGTGTCGTGCTGTGTTATGCTTTACACATATACGCATACACATCCATGGCTCTTATCAATATCATTCCCTCTCAGAGCTGCAGAATCAGCTGCTGGCGGTAGAGACCGAGATGAATAATAAAAACAAGGAGATCCAGACCCTCCACAGCAGTCTGACTGACACCATGGTCTCCAAGGAGCAGGTGGAGCAAAAGGTCATGCAGCTCTTGGAGGTCTCGCAGCACAACTTACAGCCTGACAACTCACTACAGGCCCAAGTCCAGGTACCTTGTGCACTCTTCTTTAATTAATTAATGACATGAAAATGTGGTGGCAGATTTTTTAGCATTTTTACCTTCTTGGCAGGACCTTATGACTGAGAACAAATCACTCAAGGTTCAGATTGAGAGTCTTCAGCATCAGGTTACCGCTCAGGTAAATGTATTGTTACTGTATCAAGTAGTACATGTTTGTGTATCAGTGCAAACTCAAGGTTTTCCCTCTCTCTTTCCCAGGCCAATGCGGTATCCCATTTTGAGGAGCTTCAAAAACTGTGAGTTAAAGCTATTTAAGAAAAATAGAGAACTTAAAAAAAAAAAAAAAAAAAAAAAAAAAAAATTTAAACCATTCAGTCCTAAATATATTGTCCTTGTATGTGTGTTGTGGGTAGGTTGGCTGAGAAGGAGCTCCAGAGGAAGAGTCTGGAGGATTCCCTTAATGCAGAAAGAAGCAGTGGAGCCAGTAGGGAGACTAACCTGCAGGTGAGCCACACCAATCTGTATACCAGGAGTCATTATATTGTGGCCCACAGCCAAATCTAGATTACTTGGCTTGCCAATGTAGAAGGAAATTGTCCTTTTGCGTACAGACTTACTTTTATTTCTGTGGAAATCATTGTGGCAGGTGGCTCATGTCTCAGTGCATAATTTGCTTCAAGTTCAACTTTTACATGGGTATTTGGATTGTAAATCAGCAGTTTCAGGTGCACTGGGGTGATCTTTTGTAGAGCAGCAGATTCTAGGTTTATCCATAGCTAAGTCCCTGAGAATCTTGTACCAATATGGAAGAATTGGTTTATCCCAAATTAATGACAACTAATGCCCATATGTATGAGTGCAACATGGGATTGGAGCCTTATGAGGCACTTATAGTTTTTTTTCCCATGTGTTTCATTGCAGTAAAACATCTCTGTCGATTGTGATTTTAAGTAGCATATTAAAAATGATTCTTTATTTCTGACACCACAGAAAGAAAACAGCAGGACATCTTAAGCACATCTCCTGTAGTAAGTGTGGTTTGAATCGCTGGTTAAAATGGAAGCGTGTCTATCCAGTGTGATTCAGGTCTTCTGTAACGCTTCAATAACATGACCGGTGTGAATTGATTTTTAGACACAATTATTCCAGACCTGTCAGTTATGCAGCGATGTGTGAGTGTAAGTGTCTGGTCTGTCCAGCCAGTGGACTTGCATCAATTCACATGGCTGCCTACGGGACATACAATTGAGCCACAATACCGAACAAACAAGCTTAACATTAAACATGATTAATGTTAATAGGCCATTGATATTGTTCTTAATGACAGTAAGTAGGCAATTCCTCATTTGTAAAACAATAATTAGTATTTGCTCCTGAAAAACGGGATTGTCGTTTAGGACCCATTGCCTACAAAACCACTTTGGCCTTAAATGAATGGCACTAGACAAAATGGTCTCATCAGCAAAATTATTTTCCAGCTCCTGGGGTATGCTTTGTATACCGCAGTACAAACTTTGTTATTGTGAGGTACTTAGAGACCTGTGTCCTCCATCTATAGGCCTTTCACAGTGAAAACGTAGTCCTGAAGGCAGAGGTCCATCGTCTGAACACACAGATTTCTGAGCAGGTCAGTCATGAACTGACAAAATGACATTTCTCCCACAAATATGTACCTGTTTTTTTGTATTGTCTATTTCATCATCTGATTAATTTTTCTCCTTAGGCCTCCTCCCTATTGGCAGTGGATCAGCTAAAGCAGAGGTGTGTGAGTGCATAAGGGCGTGTTTGAATAGCTCTTGTTGTGAGGTTAAAAACACCTCACAATATGTCACAACAGTTCTTAAACATTCTCCTAGAGGAAGGTTTTAATCCACTCTTAGGCAACCGACCCTACAGCAGTTCACTTTATTGGCAGAAAATGGGTCCACAGCCAGAATATTCATGTTCCATCTTGTTATATTCAGCATACCTACAGCATTCAGATTCAATCACTGCAAACTCTGTTATCATGTTTGATTAGCATCAGGGTGGGTTCTGCTACTGTTTCGTTTGTGTAGTTTGTGTTAATGTTTGGTTTGTGTAAAAGTAAATATAAGACTGAGTTGTTCACTCTTCCTGACAGCCATCAAGAGAAGGAGGAGAAGATTAAGACTGTGGAGGCGCTGCTGGAGACTGGGCTTATTCAGGTAGCCAATAAGGAAGAGGAACTTAAGGTGAGCAAAGAAAAAAAGTGTCCGCATGATGAACAGTGGACACATTGTCACATTCAGATTAATCAGAAAATCATTGTAGCTGTGCAACATTCAGTTTTACACGATCATTTTTCATATTTTCCATACCAAAGCTGACAGAAAGATGGATTTACATGTTATAAACCATAGTTTGTTTATTGCTCCCAGTGTGAACAATTTATGAACAATCTGTTGTGACCGGAATTTTTTCCCTTTCATCGTAATTCCTCGACTAATAAAATTGTTGTAGTTTGCTTCAGTTTTCTCCCACAGCATTGTTTCTTTGTGAATGTGGAACACATGATTACATTCCTGTTTTTTAGCTTCTACATCCCCAGATCACTCCATACTTGCAGCAAATAATAATGATTCACTACTGAATCATTATTATTTGCTGCAAGGTCTGGTCAAAGGCTTAATCTGTACTTTAAGATCCTCTTTTTTATTTTTTATTATATATATATATATATATATATATATATATATATATATATATATATATATATATATATATATATATATATATATATATATATATATAATGTCATTTAAACGCTGTTTTAAAAAAAAAAAAAAAGGGAAAAAAATGGACAATGTGATTTCACTCCATAACTCCATAAATCCATAAGTATTTGGACAGTATTTTGAAATGAAGCAATGAAGATGTGATTGAAGTATAGACTTTCAGCTTTAATTCAAGGGGTTTATCAAAAATATTTAATTAACCATTTAGAAATTACAGCCATTTTTTTACAGAGCCCCTCCATTTTCACTGGCTTAAAGGTAATTGGACAATTGACTGATAAGCTGTTTCATGGCCAGACCACACCACAACTGTTTCCTCATTATTTCATGACAAATTAAGGAGATAAAAATTTGGAGTTGATTCCAAGCGTTGAATTTGCATTTGGTAGCTGTTCATGGGAACTCACAGTATGCGGTCCAAAGAGGTGTCAATGCAAATGAAGGTCATTATTAGGCTGAAAAAACCAAACAGATAGCTGGATAGCAGAAACTTTAGGAGTTGCCAAATCAACAATTTGGTACATTCTTAAAGAAGGAATGCACTGGTGAGCTCAGCCACACCAAAAGGCCTGGAAGACCATGGAAGTGGATGATCGCAGAATTCTCTCCTTGTTGAAGAAAAACCCCTTCACAACATCTAGCCAAGTCTAGAACACTCTGGAGGAGGTAGGCGTATCATTGTCAAAGTGTACAATCAAGAGACGCCTTCATGAATGTAAAAACAGACGGTTTACCTCAAGATACAAACCACTGGTAATACTCAAGAACAGAAAGGCCAGGTTAGACTTTGCTTAAAAAAAAAAAACCCTCTAAAAACCCTGACCAGTTCTGGAAAAAGCTTAACTTGTATCAGAATGAGGGGAAGAGTATAGTATGGTCAAACTGTCAAACATGTGGAAGCAGTGTTGTGTCATGGGCTTGTATGGCTGCCAATGGAACTGGGTCACTGGTGTTTATTGATGATGTGACTCCTAATAGAAGTAGCAGGATGAATTCTAAAGTGTATAGAGCTATACTTTCTGCTCAGGTTCAGTCATATGCTGCAAAACCGATAGGCTGGCACCCAAAATGAAAGTAGCCCAAGAGCTTCTTAAGGCAAAGAAATTAAATGTTTTTAAATGTCCGATGACCTCGACCCAAATGAGCATGCTTTTCATTTACTGAAGACAAACCTAAAGGCAGAAAGACCCCAAAACAAGCAGCAACTGAAGGCTGCTGCAGTAAAGGCCTGGCAAAGCCTCTCAAGGGAGGAAATTCAGCATTTGATGATGCCCATGGGTTCTAGACTTCAGGATACTTCAGGAAAGGATTTGCATCCAAGTATTAAAAATAATCCTAATGTTTATGATCATTAGTTTGTCCAATTACTTTTGAGCCTGTGAAAATGGAGGGACTCTGAAATGTAGACTTTCACAAAAATATTGCATTAACTGTTTAGAAATTACAGCCATTTTTTTACAATCACGTCTTGATTGTTTCATTTCAAACCCATTGTGGTGGTGTACAGAGGCAAAACTATGAAAATTGTGTCCCTGTCCGAATACTTATGGACCTGACTGTAGACTCCTTGCACAGGTAAAAGGAGCACTCAATACGAATGCGGGAAAAGGTTTAATATCAAGTTCATGTGAACTTAAGCGTGACTGATAGAAAACATGAGGGCGAGCGGTGCTTTCTTCTGTATATAAACACCCACAACACCATGTGGAATCCCACCATGAAATCACATATCGCTGGCTGAGCTGATGATGATGGTGACAACACGATGGTGGCAACAAGAGCACAGACAAAAAAAAGCAATAACAAAAACACTGGTAGTTTCATGTATAAAAAAATAATAATAAATAAATAAAAGTAAAGCAGCATATGTGAAAGTGGAGATGCCTTTCATAGCAGTACATCTGTGATGCACGAATATTAAAAACGAAAGCATCAGAAAACTCCTGCGTAGTAAGGGAATATACAAAGCGGTTGATGTTATAGCCTCATATTACACTTCATAGAAGGGGCTTGATGTTTTTTTTGATGTAGTAGTAAAATATGTATAGCAATTTCTAGTCTTTGAGCTAGTGACTGTAACTTTAAATTATCCTGAATTAATTGGTTGCTTCCTTCATACTCATTAGTTCATTTAAAGTCCTAAATACATTAGAGCTCAGCTGTCGTTTTTTTTTTTTTTTTTTCTGCAGAATGTAAGGAAAGAGAATGACAATTTGAAGCGGCACATTGACGCCTTGCAGCAGCAGACAGCAGAGCAGGTAGAGTGGTCCTCTTTCACTTAACTGTTTTCATGATAAACACTGTTGCTGTTGGGTCTCGTTCTTATTTTGTTCTGTTTTCTCTCCTCAAATTTTCCAGAAGCAGTCTGAAACAACATTGCTAGAGGAGCTGCAGAGACAGTACGTTTATTCATTATACAGACACAAGCCACCAAATCACTTCAGTCCTTATTCTTGAGTTTGCATAATTGCATTAACTGCCTTAATTCTTCCTGAATAATTTGTAACTGTTAGATAGGAAGTGCATTTGTGTTTGTGAGTATTAACAGCTGCATCCCCTGTAATTTTGTGGTGTTTTTTTTTTTTTTTTTTTTTTTTTTTTCCCCCCCCCTCAGGGTTCAGGAGAAGGATGAAAAGATCAGATCAGTTGAGGAGAATTTAAAGTCAGCATTGGAAAAAGAATCGAGCAGAGTGAAAGCTCTTGAGGTGTGTGTGTCTTCTTTTTATTGAGTTTACACTTGATCATGTGCACCATACATCTTTAAACTTCCCTTAATGCTTCAATTTGTTAGATTTTCATGATGTATTGAGATGTTTTATATTATCCGGTTTCCCCCAAAACATGTCCCTAGGTGGATTGTCTACTCTAAATAGTGAGTGGGTGAGTGGGTGGGTGGGTAAGAAAAATGGGTAAAAATAGTCTTTTCTGCTTATATGTTGACATTTCTACATTAAACATACAGTAAATATATTTCAACAGAACAATGTGGAAAAGTTTTAGTTACTTTATACTCTCACCTAGGATTTTGTCCTGTAAAGATCAAGTTGGGTAAGGAACCAGTTTAACAAACATACCGGTAAATGCACTCAGTCTGCCTGAAGATGTCTAAAACCTTGCTAGCTAGGTATGATTTTCCCACACAGTGAATGTCGTACTTTGATCAAGTTGTTGGATAGCTACAGTGATGCACTACACTAATATTGGCACCCTTGGTAAATAAGAGCAAAGAATGCTGTGAAAAATTCTTTATTGTTTAACCTTTTGATCTTTTGTTTTAAAAAATCACAAAAATACTCTGCTCTCATGGCTATCAAACAGTTACAAACAAAACATAGGTTTATAAAAAAAAAAATATAAAGATATATAGATATAAATATAAATATATATATATATATATATATATATATATATATATATATATTTAAAATATTTCTATACATTATATTTTCTTTATATATATATATATATATATATATATATATATATATATATATATATATATATATATATTTCAGTAATTCAACTCAAATTGTGAAACTCGTGTATTAAATAAATTCAGTGCCACAGACTGAAGTAGTTTAAGTCTTTGGTTCTTTTAATTGTGATGATTTTGGCTCACATTTAACAAAAACCCACCAATTCACTATCTCAACAAATTAGAATATGGTGACATGCCAATCAGCTAATCAACTCAAAACACCTGCAAAGGTTTCCTGAGCCTTCAAAATGGTCTCTCAGTTTGGTTCACTAGGTAAGCCACAAACATTCATTGCCAAAGAAGCTGGCTGTTCACAGAGTGCTGTATCCAAGCATGTTAACAGAAAGTTGAGTGGAAGGAAAAAGTGTGGAAGAAAAAGATGCACAACCAACCGAGAGAACCACAGCCTTATGAGGATTGTCAAGCAAAATCGATTCAAGAATTTGAGTGAACTTCACAAGGAATGGACTGAGGCTGGGGTCAAGGCATCAAGAGCCACCACACACAGACGTGCCAGGGAATTTGGCTACAGTTGTCGTATTCCTCTTGTTAAGCCTCTCCTGAACCACGGACAACGTCAGAGGCGTCTTACCTGGTCTAAGGAGAAGAAGAACTGGACTGTTGACCAGTGGTCCAAAGTCCTCTTTTCAGATGGGAGCAAGTTTTGTATTTCATTTGGAAACCAAGGTCCTAGAGCCTGGAGGAAGGGTGGAGAAGCTCATAGCCCAAGTTGCTTGAAGTCCAGTGTTCAGTTTCCACAGTCTGTGATGATTTGCGGTGCAATGTCATCTGCTGGTGTTGGTCCATTGTGTTTTTTGAAAACCAAAGTCACTGCACCCGTTTACCAAGAAATTTTGGAGCACTTCATGCTTCCTTCAGCTGACCAGCATTTTGAAGATGCTGATTTCAGTTTCCAGCAGGATTTGGCACCTGCCCACTCTGCCAAAAGCACCAAAAGTTGGTTAAATGACCATGGTGTTGGTGTGCTTGACTGGCCAGCAAACTCACCACACCTGAACCCCATAGAGAATCTATGGGGTATTGTCAAGAGGAAAATGAGAAACAAGAGACCAAAAAATGCAGATGAGCTGAAGGCCACTGTCAAAGAAACCTGGGCTTCCATACCACCTCAGCAGTGCCACAAACTGATCACCTCCATGCCACGCCGAATTGAGGCTGTAATTAAAGCAAAAGGAGCCCCTACCAAGTATTGAGTACATGTACAGTAAATGAACATACTTTCCAGAAGGCCAGCAATTCACTAAAAATGTTTTTTTTATTGGTCTTATGAAGTATTCTAATTTGTTGAGATAGTGAATTGGTGGGTTTTTGTTAAATGTGAGCCAAAATCATCACAATTAAAAGAACCAAAGACTTAAACTACTTCAGTCTGTGTGCATTGAATTTATTTTATACACGAGTTTCACAATCTGAGTTGAATTACTGAAATAAATGAACTTTTCCACGACATTCTAATTTATTGAGATGCACCTGTGTATATATATACACACATACACACACACACATATATACACACACACACACACACACACACACACACACACACACACACACACACACACGTGTGTGTGTGTGTGCTTTCCGGTAGGTTCTGGAACGTGACTATGGGAATTTCTGTCCATTCAGCCACAAGAGCATTAGTGAGGTCAGTTCGGTAATGTAGTGTACATGCAAGAGAAACAGATTTCAATAAAAAAAAAAACACCTAAATTTGACCATGTGAAGGGTTTTCCCAGGCCACCTCAAAATATCTCCTCAGCCTCATCAAAAAGACAACGCAATTAGTTTGGATCACCCCTACAATAAGCCATGCTTTTTCTTAACTGTTAACACTGCCTTAAGTTTGACTCTCTCATGAGATATTAATTGTGCATATGGAATATGACCTCTAAGTATCTTGGGAACTGGATTAACTGAAGCATGCACCACCCCAAAATTCACACTGCACCAATCCATTGCATTTATTCAATATTTTAGCTAGACTCAAACAGTATTTGTGAATCTACAGGATCTGGAGAAGCAGCTGGGGAATATGGCAGCTGAACTGGATAAAGTGCAGAGCAGAGGAACTCAGGAGACCTCTGACATGAGAACTCAGCTTCTGCAGCTCCAGTCTCAGTATGTTTCCATCACTGGGCTCAGTCACCCTGAACTCTTGTTTAACACCAATGACCTCAGCACTGTTCCTTCACTCACCCTTTCCATATTGTGCTGCAGGTTAACTGCTAAAGACCAAGAGATCGAGAGACTAGAGAAACAGTTTGAAGAGAAGGCCAAAGAAGTGGAAGACAAGATGGTAGCCAGAGCTCAGCTTGTAGAGTTCCAGTCTCGGTAGGTTTCCTTTGCTTCAGTGCAATGTGTGTCAAGTACAGCATTGTTGAATTATTACATTATTATCATACTGCTCACTCTTCATGTGTTGTGGTGTAGGTTAGCTACAAAGGAGCAGGAGCTTCAGATACTACAGAAGGAGATGGAGGAGAAGTCCAGACAAGCAGAAGAGAAGATTGAACAGCAGCAACAGGTGACATTTTCTGCAAAACCATCACAGGATTTCAGATTATGTACCGAAGACCATCAGTGTGCTTTAGTTTGATCAGTTTTATTATTTAGGGCATCGGAAATGGGCATAATGTAGTGTCAAAGCGAAAAATTGTATTTTTCTTCAAGATATTTTGTGTCCATGCATGTTATATGATCATGAAAATAATTATGATGCACAATATTTAATGCACAACTTGCACAGAATATAACTGAAGTCCAGTTTCCTTCACTACTGTTTTAGATATTGTGGAGTTCTTCAGAGAGTTTTAAAGCTGCTTGAAATAGTAGTTTTCCAATCAATTTATTTCTGTAGCACTTTTAGCAAATAGATATTCACTGTTTCCATACACACATTTTTATGCAAATTTTGCAATAAGACATGAGCATAAACTATGATGGAAACACGTTTACCGAATAAATTCCTTGATGCGCATCAAAAAGTGTCATGTGACTTTGCCTCAACAAATCATGCGATTGGATAATTGGCTCAGAAAATGATGCGCCAGTTTTCCCAGAAGTGACTATTTTGTTCTCTGGAACACACGGGATGGAAACGGTGCTTTATTCGTAAATGTTTTATGCGATATTCCAATTTTTCACGTAAGTTAAATTCGCAACATGGATAGATAGCTATTGTCACAAAGCAGCTTTACAGAAAGCCGTATATAGATTTAGATCCCTGATGAGCAAGTTTTAAATTGATGTATAACTCATGGACACTGTTTTCTTGACACTTGATTGATTGATTTATTTATTTAAAAGTTGCACACCTCAACCATACACATTTGTTCATTTTTGAACTTGGCGATCTTGTTGTTCCCCCACTACAACAGATGGCATCAGCAGTTCCCAGTAAGGAGCTACTGACATCGTGAGTTTTTCATTTTCTTCACATTCAGTGGATGGTTTTTGTTCATAAGCAATAACATTGCTAATTGTGTTTACACATGGTGCATCCATCTTTTCAGGATTGCAGAAAAGGACAGGCAGCTGTCTGACGTTCAGTCTGAGCTGCATGAGCTAAAGGAGAAAGTGGAGCTTTACAGGAAGAAGAATAATGTGAGGATAAGCTTTATGTTTCAGTATTTCCTCATCAGCTTGTTACTCACTCTTTACCATTCCATTCATTAAAAGTGGCAGATGCATTTTTCTTTTTTATAAAGGCTGCTTAGTTATTCTGTGGTTTGAAATAAGAATGATATCTATCATATTTGGTAGTTAGAGTAAAGGAGCGCTGTATGTGCATGAGTTTTCATGATGCTGATCCACTACACATCCTGAACTGACACCTGCTAGGCCGGATGTGTGAAGTACCTGAACGTCTGTGACATTTCTGCTGCATGCCCTGCCTCCATCAGCTAGATTTTGAGCTGAAGATGGTGGATGACTAAATCTGGCTGTACACATCACAAATTTTGTGGTCCAGTTTTGTAGTCGTACAGTCAGGTGCAGAAGTTTGCATACCCATAGTACAGAATAAAGCAGACAAAAATATTCATTTAACAGAAGACATTTAGTGTGTTAGGTTTCACAGATGCTCCTTCATTGTCACAAGTTTAATGTGATGGTGTTTACAATTTCTGTCACTTTTTTAAAAAGTTTTCAATTTAAATTTTTTAATATAATATAAATATGAACTAATTTTGCCTTAAAACTGACTTCAACCTCATTTGTGATATTCATCCACTTCAGCCTTCACCCCTGCACATTCCTCCTGATCTAGCTGTTCTAACTCTGCCAGATTGCTTGGCAAATCTTTGCTTTTATTGATATCTGTTATAATTGTACTAGATCATATACAGTGTCTTCTTCAGGTCAGAAAACTAAGAAGGTTATGGCTATTCTTTTTTTTCTGGTTTTTTTTTTTTCTGTTCATTTTACCTTTTTTTGCACCATTTTAGAATAATCTTTTTTTTTAGTAGAGCAATTGTAAAATAGACATAAATTTTCATTTTTCCATTTAAAAACCATGGGGGTGCAAACTTTTGCTCTCAACTGTATATTTAGATCTTTGTGCACTATCTGTAATTCACTATCTGCAATAGGAAATGTGGCTCTAATTAGTTCTTATTGATTGATGCATGAGGCAGCATTGCAAAGATTTCCTGAGGTTTGGTTTGTAATTTAGAGATAAGCATTGATTCAGAGATCTCCCAGTGTGTGCTTTTGTAATACACAGCTGCATACGAGTGAAAGAGTGAAGAGAGTGTTATGTGAGGTCTTTGTAAATCTGGAGTTTCACTTAGAGTATCAGTGACCTGTCGATTAGCAATAGTTTAGCATCTACTTTTGGAATTTTTGTCCCCCCCCCCCCAAATCCCCAATTCCCCAATTCCAACTGCAAAACATGACCATTCCTCAGCTGACTTATGGTTGTATAATTATACCCGAGTCATGGTTATTTCAAAATAATGACGCAGTTCTAAGCACATTCCATTGTATATGACACAAAGTTATTCTTGACTAAAAACTTGTAATATCATGAGCTGTTGGTGTTAAAATAGTAAGGGGTTTTATCAGTTTGCGGAAACTTTATAGGCTGAACTGAAAGACGTGTTTCTTTAAAACTGACCAGGAGCTTCGGGAGAAAAACTGGTGCGCTATGGAGGCGCTGTCAGCCACCGAGACCATGCTTCAGGGAAAACTCAGCAAGACCGCCAAGGTTCGCATCGCAATACAAGTCTGCTTCATTTTATAGTCAAATCAGAGCACCTCAACTACTGCTAATAATTGAGCAGTGAAATTGTTTGCATTTTCATTAATTCTGGCATGTAAAGCTGCATACTCATTTTTATCCGTAATAACAGCTACACTGCTGCAATGCATGTAACTAACACTATGTAAAAAAAAATTAAGAAAGAAGTCTTCTGGACTTAATTTAAGCATCACATTAAGTGCCTTGATGCTTTGCAATTCAGTTTCTTTCCTCGTACCCAAGCATCCTTGTAATTAAAAGGGGGAAAAAATGTCTGAAATCTTATAAGAAATGAAATGAGTGTGCAGCTCAAATCTGGTTTAGTCGGTCATTTAGTTTAGGAATCATTTTATGGTCATGTTAGTCCACTTCATGTATGTTTTTCATATAACAACCCTGACATTTCTTTACCTCTCTACCCACCCTGCCTCAGTCCTGCTTTAATGATGGAGAATCGCCAGCACAGATCATTATCAGCATTTTATTTGAAAAATATGAAGCCTTAATAATTTTTTCAGATCTTATTTATATATCTGACAGGATCAACATTACAACACTAAGAGCTTTGTAGATCAGATGTATTGGACAGTAGTTCAGTGTGTGTGTGTGTGGTCCTGTGTCTGTTTTGCTCATACTGTGCATGTTCCCATGACCTCTCTGCACGGTGAAGTCTGAGAATGTGTCGGTAACTCAGTCTTATAACGTGGGCTTGCCGTCCTGGGGATGTGCAGAGCTGCTAAATGCAGCAAGGCATTGCATAAGCTATAAACAGGCACATGGCTGGAGCTTCATTTTCTAGCTCATTTTCTAGCTCCATTTTCTAGCTCTTCTTACACATTGTGTGTAATTCTGCTGTATCTCCAGCTCCTTCTCTCTAATGCATTGGTACAGAATGTGCTACCTTTATCAGTCTAATGCACAGCACCTGTTGTATGGACTCAGTATGTAAATAGCTTTTCCTCCAGACAGTGTGCTATGGCTCAGTAACAAATTCAGACCTGGGACTATCCATATCCTAAATGAGTGTGTCATATTACATTACTCTGAAATGAAAGAAGGAAAAGTTGCTCTGGAGGTTATCAGGTGTGGTGACTAGTGATGGATATGAGTAATACTGCTTAATGGTGTTTTTTTTTGTTTGTTTTTTTTCTCTTTAATGAAATTAGGTGAAGCTTATTTGATGTTAAAAAAGGCCTGTGGCATTGGTGCATTTGTCCTTTACCCTCGATTCACACCAGCAAGTGACATAATTGTTCATTTTTATTATACATTTGCGACATGGAGATTTTCTCAGTTCTATGCAAATTTGGTATGATGTGGTAAAGCAGTAGGCTAGAAGATTTCCTTGGACTGATCTGTGGTTTCTTCAGTTCCCCACTCACAACTTTAGTTCCATTTACTTATTGAAGCGCAGAAATGGAAGGAAAACCTATAACCTTGGTTTCATGTACAACCTCTCATTAAATTGTATAGGGACATTACAAAGGAAGATAGAGCTGGGAAGGAAGTTGCAGAGATGTAGCATTGGGGCCTCTGGTGAGTGTAGATAACTAGTACAGTTAGATTGCTTTGTTAATCTGCTAATCCACTGACCAATGCTCACCAGCAAGAGACAACAATAGTTGGTGCTACACATCCAAAAGTAAATATCAAATGTGTCACGTTGCTTTTGTGAATGCAGGGTGAAAGGGTGAAACATTAAACAAGACACAAAGCGTGTTTTAATCTTTAGTGAAAATGGAAAGAAGTTTAACTGCCAACTGTGCCAGGTCCTGTTAAAATACAACAAAATAAGAGTCCTGTCTGTTCTGTAGCTGTAGTTAAAATGCCATTCTTTTGTGGCTGTGGGGCACCAAATGGACAGTGCAGCCGTGTTCTACCCCAAAGAAATAAATAGGAAGCTGCTTAGGATTCAGCTTAACTTAAAGATCACAGGACAAAAATGTTCGATGGAGCTATGGGTAAATAAATGACAAAGAATCAAATTAGCAAAATTGTGATCGCAGCCAGGAAAATGACAGCTGAAAAGTGAAAGAAACTTTGGCAGGCAGTTACTACACTACTACTAAAGACAGGACGATTCAATGCCGAATGTGTTTGAATAGTCAGTGGTCTGCACGATCCCGGGTAAGAAAGCTAGAACAATTTTAAAAAGTTCTGTAATCACATTATGGTTCTCTTGGCACTGGAAACAATAACAAAGTTAGGGTTCACACTTAATTTCCTAAGCTGAACTGTGCTAATAGCACTAAACACTATTATTGATCATGTTGACTTGGTTCTGGTGAAGTTGGCTCATATTTATTTAAGCTATTAAGTATAATCTTTGTCTGTTGTGCCACAATTCTTTTATAGCAGCCAGTGCAACTACTCACACACTGAAATGGGGGTTTCAGTTTACTAAGTTTATATATCTTAGATGGTGTGTTTACACTCACTTTTAAGTCCTGTGGGTGAGTCACTGTTGGATCACTTCTCGGGTGTCTAGCTCTTACGAAAAAGAAAAAAAAAAACCACTAAGATTGGAGCTTTGGGTTTTGGTTTGTGGGTATTTTTAAAAAAAAAAATTTTATTTTTTTTTTATTTTTTTTAACACAGCTGTTCCGGACAGCCTCTGAGCATGTGTGTGTGTGTGGGGGGGGAAAATAACTTAATTGTTTACTCACTTCTCTGTGTTCTTCTGTTTCTCTCTGCAGGAGAGTCAGACATTAGTGGAAACTGCTGAGGCTGAATGTCGAGCACTTCTGCACAGACTTCTCCCACATGTGCCTCTGCCCACTGACCAGGTGCACAATGCAAACAATAGCACATTGTTTAAAGTCTAAAAAATAAAACGAGCAACTAATAGCTCTTATTTTGACTCTTCAGAGCCATAAAGAGTGGCTGCAGAACTTTGAGAGCTCCATGATGGAGGCGTCAGCCGTAGAATCGGCTGCAGCCGTTCAGGCAGGCTCTGCACCAGACGTAGACGATAGTTATGTCCAGGTAATGCACACATACATTTATATTTTTTACTGTTTATAATGTAAATGTGTATTTTTATCTTTTTTTTTTTTTTTTTTTTTTTTGTCCTCATGTCACTTCTGTTCATATTTCCAACAGGATTTGAGAGAAAAGTTAAAGGAGGCTGAAGAGGCCCAGAAAGTTTTACAGAAGGATTGTGACACGTACAAGAAGGTTTTAGCAGATACGGTGAGAGATATTCATTTATCCACCTGCTTTTTTTTGGATGAATAAATAATGATTCAGTGGCCTTATTTTGACTTTTCTTCAAGTATTCAGTAAGCTAAGCATCTGATCCTGTCTTTATGGTCTTCACATGCTTCACGTATTTCTTCTCATATTTCTGCATCACAAACTTTTTTTTTTTTTTTTTTTTTTTTTTTTTTTTTTGTCTGAGTTGATGTTTTCAGTTTGGTCTGTACGTGGTGAATGGACCTCTCTAGTCCCAGACTATGTTCTGACTTTTGCTGTGTTGTTAGGAGGGCATCCTACAGCGGCTACAGAGCAGTGTGGAGCAGGAGGAGTGCCACTGGAGGGAGAAACTGGAGCTAGCCCAGACCGAGCTCAGGGAGGTGAGCTTAACACTAAATCAGCCTAATGACTGACATTGTAAATTAGTATTAATTGGAGGCATTCAGCTTATTAAAATGTTTAGATTAAATGCTGAAGTCTGAATGTTTAGGTTTAGTTATGGTGCCGTTGTTGTGATTGGATTTTTAATCAATTCCACTACCATTTAAAATCTGCCAAACTGTAGTCCTGAATATACAGGGTTTAGAGCTGGGCGTCCCTCATTTATCAAACCGTGCATAGAAACTTCTCAATTTGTGCATAAGAATCGGGAGTACACATAAGGAATCATTTGCATCAAGAA
Organism: Cranoglanis bouderius; assembly: GCA_023630585.1. Lineage (NCBI taxonomy): Eukaryota > Metazoa > Chordata > Actinopteri > Siluriformes > Cranoglanididae > Cranoglanis > Cranoglanis bouderius. The sequence continues at coordinate 17,834,575 of CM042543.1, read as the reverse complement.
ACAGCCCTAAACACAAAATATGGTAAAAAAAAAAAAAATCCCTTTAAAAAAAAACTTGTGGCCTGCTCTTGGCCCTGCTTGTTACGGAAGACATAGAGCATTTATTTGGCACTTTTACAAATGGTTAGAAAACCTGTGATGGCATGAAAATCCCTTGTTCTGTGTGTAGTGGTGGTTAGTTTTATTTATTTATTTATTTTTGTCTTTTTCACTGCCATATTTGGTTTTGTAATGTAGAGTACTGTGCCGTGAGTGCATTACATGAATGCATGAAAGACGTGTCATTATTTGGCTCATAGTTGTTTGGGAAATGCCAGACCTTTCTCGAGTTTCTTTTTGAGATGTGCCTGTGGCTAAAACTCCTAGAATGGAGATCAACTAAAACTGCACTAGGCAAACAAAATCGACTGATGAACCACTCATCACTCTCAGCAATCAATCTTTAGATGTGCCTGACCAAAATCAATAATTATTCTGTCAATTATATGATGACATTATGAGGAGCTCGAATTACGCTTAATCACTTTGCCCACGATTAATGTTTTGTACCACTAGGGCTTCCTGCATACACATAGTCAGATGTGCACATCCTCAAGCACTTCATAACTTGATAAATGATATTCTCTGTGTGGAAACATGCGTACACATGGTTTACACACACAACTATGCATATGCATGTTTGATAAATGAAACCCGTGATTAAGTCCAAGAATGGCTTGATAATTAGCTAGACAGTTTGATCAGGCAAAGTAGAGTTGTGACCACATTCAAATTTCCATTGATGACTTTTACTTAAGCCCAATACGGCTTGCTCCAATTTCACGTGGGGGGCGGAGTAATGTAATTATTACCAGAGAATCTCTTGATTTTAGTCCCACCAGAAACAGTCATTGTCAGTAATTCTCATACTGTATTTTACCTTATCTAAAGTGACCAGTAGTAATAACCCCAGGTAATATACAGTATATCATGTCTGAATTGATATGTTTGGAATCTTTACATCATATCTTGTACGAAGAGAAGTTTTACCCTTTTCTTCAGTATAAAGACACTCCACTAATTAACTATAACTCTTTCTATCAATGGCGATTTAAACGTTTCTTAATTAATAAATTAACTTTGATCTTGTTTTTATTCCTAGATGACTGTGAAGGTGACGTTGTTGGAACAGGAAGTGGACAGACAGAGCTCAGATGGAGAACTGGAAAGTGTGAGTTTGCCAAAGAAATCTAAGAGGAAAGGGAGCGGTAGAGGAAGTTAAAGAGGCTATGCCACTTACAAAGGAAGCTTTTCCTCCCTTGACTTCTCAAATACTAATTTTGTCATTCTGCGATCAGTGTATAGTGAAGCTCCGTGTACTCAGCAAATGTTACACATTTCATCACACACACATATATATATATATATATATATATATATATATATATATATATATATATATATATATATATATATATATATATATATATAATATTTCTTTCTTTCTTTCTTTCTTTCTTTCTTTCTTTATAGTTTTTATATTTACTTTGTCTTTTCACTCCTGACAAGCTGACTAGTTCTGTTTGTATATGGAACAAAGATTTCTGCATGAACTGTGTCTGAGCATCCGTTAATTACTTTTTTAAAATTACACTGTAGCTGAGAAGAGAGAAGCAGCACCTGGAATCTGAACTGGAGAGAGCAGAGCGTGAGAGTGCCACTTATGTGTCAGAGGTCAGAGAGGTACGCAAAGTAAAATCCTGACGTATACATGTGATCTGCTTTGTGTTTTGTCAGTGTCCTGTCATTTTTGTGTATAACATTCATTTTTTATGCTAAACCCACCTTAGCCTTACTGTTTCCCATAGAGTTGTAGTCATTTTGAAGAACTAGTATGCTCAAATCTCAGTCCCAAAAAAGCAACATATAGGTTGCTGAACAACTTGATTCATGCTGACATAATCCAAATATGATCAGCTCATTATACAAATCAAATTCACTACACAAATGTAGCTTAGTATGTGTTCATTACACGGTATTAAACATGTCTCTTATTAAATGTCGTGTTTTGACTAGGTCTGGAGCTTATAAACCAAAAAATGAGTGTAATGTCCATCAGTACTGCTAGCAGCTTAGTTTATTTATCTAGTATATGCTGTTCATAAGTGTGAAAGTACTATCACATGAAATTTTCCCATACTAAGAATTTCACACATCCCCTTTTCTAGAAAATTTTGTGGGAGAAGCTAATTTTGTGGTTCAATTTTTTTTTTTTTAAGGAACTGAAATCAGATATTAAGTAATCTTGCTAATGTTCACTCATACAAAGCAGAATAGTCATTAGATAAAATTATGAGGCAAGACCCCACCACACTGTGTAAGACATTTAGTAAACCATGTTGTACTTCCTGAACTAGAGCGATCCTGCCTTAGTAATAGAGCTACGTAATCTGCTTCAGTCACAGTGCTGTGCAGTGTGTAGAGTTCTTGGTATTGCAGACCAGCAGATATAGCACAGATACCATTCAGTTCTCTTGACTTAAGCTCATCAGATTCTAAAAAGATTCCGTTTGCCATCCTTGCTTTAGGTCTGCTTTAAAATACCCCCAACCCCACACACACTCACCCCAGTCACTTGTCAAACTTCATTTCAGCTTAAAGATCTCTTGACCGAGTTACAAAGTAAGCTCGATGGCTCCTATACAGAGGCCGTCAGGCAGAATGAGGAGCTGAATTTGGTAAGCGCTCATCCCCATACAGTAATATCTCTCTGCTCTTCTCCACCTGAGCTAGTACAGGGTCAGGGGACCTAACCAACTACTACCTTTTTACCTTCTTGCTCTATGGGGACAGGACCTTCGCAGCTTGCTTTCTGTAACTCTTTAGAACACATCTTGAGATACACAAAGACTTGTGTCCAGTCTTGTCCTGCATTTCTCTCTGACTCACTCACAGCATTAACATATTTGTGTTTACTGTCTGCTTGTACTACCTCTCTAAACATTGAATTAGTTGTTTGTGCTTATCAAGTATTCTTTTGTGAATCTTTTAGTCTTTTGAACCTGACTTCATTAATGAATTCACTTTTATTACCTTAATTCAGTTATGGAAAGGTGATGCACAACTACACTGGCCAATACTTGTTTTATAGAATTTGTTTCTAAAGCCAAGCTTAACATAATGCTGCAGCCAAGATAAACAGAAGTTGCTTGCTGTGACTAGCCTTTTTATTTTTCTTTCTTTTAAATGACTTTGCCACTGTTGATGCCAGAATTTGTTGTGATAAGTTAAAGAATCTGATGAAGAGTTGGTAAGTTAACACTTGGTTGGTTTGGGCTTTTCTGTTCTAGCTGAAGACACAGCTGACTGAGACTCTGGGGAAGCTGGAGATGGAGGAGAATGAGCGACTGAAAGTGGCTGGAGATCTCTACAAGGTAAAGTATAGAGTTCAGTAAGATTTGCTCTGTCATGTATGTTAGCCTTTACATTATACTGACTAATTTTTATATCCTGACAGGCACAACAGTCTTTGGAGCTCATCCAGGAGGAGATCTTGAAGGAAGCAGGGCAGAGCAACCTGATCCAGAACAGTAGCCTAACCACTGAGGTGGTGAGGAGGCTTCTGCCCAAATTTCTGATTATACACCATTTACTGTTTCAGTTGATGCAACCTTTATAAGATAAAGTCCATTATAAAGGCACTGATGGTCAGAGATGTTTGCCATCCCAGGGTTAATTATGGTTGTGTGTGTGTGTGTGTGTGTGTGTGTGTGTGTGTGTGTGTGTGTGTGTGTGTGTGTGTGTGTGTGTGTGTGTGTGTGTGTGTGTGTGTGTGTGTGTGTGTGTGTGTGTGTGTGTGTGTGTGTGTGTGTGTGTGTGTGTGTGTGTGTGTGTGTGTGTGTGTGTGTGTGTGTGTGTGTGTGACATGAATAAGAACAATGGCATTAAAATAAGATTTTTTGTTTGTTTGAGATTTTATGTTTTTGAGAACAATTAGTAAATTTGCTGCCATTTCATTCTCAGGAAGAGATAGAGCACAAGGAGAAGATGGCTGCAGGGTTGAACCAGACAGTGCAGGAACTACAGGAATTACTACAGGCCCTCAACCGACAACTTACCAAGGGACAAGAGAGGGTGAGGCCATTTTTCCAGGGGTGGACAAATCATAAATTCATTAGCTAGTCCACTGGGCAAGTGGAAGGTCCAATGTGCTTGTGCAGTCCCATGTTATACACTATGTGGCCAAAGGTATGTGGACACCCGACCCTCACACCCATATGTGCTTTTTGAACAGCACATTCCAGATTTAGTCCTCCCTTTGCTGTTATAATAACCTCCTGGGAAGGAGTATAAACTCTTCTGGGAAGGCTTGGCACTACATTTTGGAGCATGACTGTGTGGATTTGCTCATTCCAATTCATTTCTAAGGACTTATTCCACAACAACCTTGGCAAACCCTGTCTTCAAGGACCTTGCTTTGTGCATAGGGGCATTGTCACGGGGCTCCTCAGTTCCAATGAAGGGAAATAGTAATGGTACAGCATACGGATACATTTTAAACAATTGTGTCCTCCCACCTTTGTTGCAACAGTTTAGTGGAAGGCCCACATATGAGTGTGATGGTCAGGTGTCCGTAAACGTTTGGCCATATAGTGTAGTTGAACGAAAATTTAGCTGACTAGGCTAAAAAGTGGTAGCTACGGTAATGTAATAACATTTGATGAAATAGTTTGTTAGACAAGTGTATTAATACAAACTAAGGGAAAAGAATGAATATATGATCATGTGGCACATTGTGCCCTGGACAACAAGTCGGCAATGAGATTTCTGTCTTTGCGTTGCATGTAAAATATATTATTTGAGTCTGGCTAGTGTCTGGCTCTTGGTTTTCTCTCCGTTTTTAACCAAAAGTTCACTGTATCTATTAAGCAGGATACTGTATATGATGGTTTAGCGCTGTACTTTATTTCATATGGTTTCATTAGTGTTTCCACATACATGCTATTCTTCTGTCATAGATCTTATTAATTTATTAGTAATAGTCATTCTACCATCTGCCAAACTTTGCCTAGACAAGTGTGTAGCCCGGGCAAGTGATTTGTCCAGCCCTGCTTTGCTCACACACTCTCCACACATTCCTATACATGAAAACCAGCAGAAGAAATTAGTACAGGACTTTTTGAGTCTCTAATTAACTGTCTTTACACACAGTTACATAAAATGGCTTCAATTGATTTCTGATTTTGTTTTCTCTGTGTCTTGTTTTAGTGTGACGGTGACAAGTAGCTGAGAAAGTAGGGACAGTCTGTCTTCTGAAGGCCAGTTCTATTCCACCCACAGCAGATACCCCCATTAAACTCTGGCTCTCCTGTTTCCCTTCACACCTGGTCTGATGTGTGCTCTCTAAACCCACAGCACTGACCCAGCCCCATATAAGAAGAGCAGGGATTGGCCAAAGCGTGGCCACATACACTCCATGAACCAATCCATCTGGATCCCTTTTCCTGACTATCAGTTTCTCTACAGTGGCATTCCTTGTTGTCAGTAGAGTTGCCAGAGCTAAGCCATCCGAATAGACACAACAGTTAGACTTTTGATTTGATTAATTTTTAATCCCTTTTCGGTTGAACCACTTTGAATACTACATCTTTGTTAGCGCTCTTTGACAGAAGGGTTTTTATCCTTTCATAAACATGAAAGTTGAAGATATGAGTGTTTTAAAGACTCTGAGTTAACTGTGTACTGACTTCACTACATTTTTTCTGCAGTCTAAACTTGTTTAATTTACATACAACACACACAGGAACAAATACACCACACACATTTTTTCTGAATGTTATATTTGTTTTCCAGGGTACCCAATATATATTTTTTAATGTCTCTGTTAATGTAAAAGGCAGCCAGGTGTCTGTTTTGTGCTACACTTTTACGCCAATGCAACAATCTGGCTTTAAAAGTCAGATGGACCATGCAGCAGATACTTCTACTGTAATACTTCTCAAGTACAAGGGAGAAGGAAAGAGGCATCTCATAATCTATTCCATACACTCTGTATTTCATTAACAAGGAATATTTCCATTTTTGTTAAGCAGGTGAGCGTTATTAAAACGGATGCTTGATAAATACACATTGTCTCATATTGTTTTATTATGGATTCACTGAATGCAGTGTTGTGCAGGTAGAATTAGATGTATTAAATTCCCACGAATAACAAATGTACCAAAAACAAACTGTAACACACAGTAAATAGATAGAATTTTAACAGAATAAGGCCAGGCTTTTAATATTTTGGTTTTCAAAGTAACCTCTTTTTAGTAAGGCTTCAAAATATGATAATAAAAGTAGCAGCATGTAATTCAATAAATTGCCTCAGTTGTGCAAATTAGAAATCTACAGGTATGTGCATTAAGACAAGGATAAAATGTTATGTAATAGTATAATGGTGTTCTATATACAAATATAATTGGATTACTAGCACTGTGTAATGTTGAACAGTGGGGGCAGTCATCCTCCAGCTCCTGCCTCACTGAACAAGCGTCCTTACTGTAGAGTCCTGTATACTGTTACGGAAATCACTACTTTCCCTTTTGTGACCCTGGGTAATTGCAGCCCCTACATATCTTAACATTTTTGTCTAGGATAATGTTTCTTTGTTGAAGATGCAGTTTCATCATGAAATCATGCAGATACAGGTCAAGAGCTTCAGTTCATGTTCATATCAGACGTCAGAATGTGGGAAAATATAATCTCGGTGACCGTGGCATAGTTGATGGTGCCAGATGGGTTGCTGTGAGTATATAAGAAACTGTTGATCTGGGATTTTTACACCCGAGAGTTCTCTAGCGTTTACACAGAATGGAACAAAAAAACACCCAGTGAGCAGCAGTACTGCGGGTGGAAATGCCTCGTCGATGAGAGAGGTCATAGGAGAATGGCCAGACTGGTTGGAGCTAACAGGAAGTCTTCGGTAACTCGAATAATTACTCTTTACAACCGTGATGAACAGAAAAGCAACTCGCAATGCAACGTTTCAAACCTTGCGTAGATTACAACAATAGAAGACTACCTGGGTTTTTCCAGTCTTCAACTGTCCAGTTTTAGTGAGCTTATGCCCACTGAATTCTCAGATTCTTGTTCCTGGATGACCGGAATGTTTTCTGATCTTCAACTGTCCAGTTTTGGTGAACCTGTGACCACAGTAGCCTTAATCCAACAACAACAACAATAATAATGATCAGCGTAGTAGGGGAGGGGCGGGGACGCAAAAAAAAAAAATGACGACATGCACATCAATGACGTTTCTAGGTGATATAGTTTTGCCCCTAGACAACCAATGTAAACTGATTACTGACTTGCTTTTCCTGAAAAAATGCAGAATGCTACATTCTGACTTATTTGAAGAGCTTCATGTTTTTAATTAGATTTTGGTAACACGAAAGAGTAATCAAGATCTAGGGTAAAACCGGCCATTTTATTTTGAGCTAATGTAGTGCTCAGTAAGAGTACTTATTTTTAATCAGACTTTCTGAGATTTTTTTTTACTTCATTTTATGTAGCTCTGTGGAATCCGCCTAAACAGATACAGTAAGTATAATTGTATATCATCAAACAATGTGTTTGCAAATTAGTTGTTAAAGGAGTATGTATAAAGACGAAAAATGAAGGGGCCTAGAACAGAATCTTGTAGGAACACACTCTTTTAGAATATAATTTGGGATCTAGGGATTTAGGATCTCCTTTGATGCTAACAAACTTGTAACAGTCTGTGAAGTACAATCTAAGCAAGGCAAGAACTTGTCTGTTAAAACTGGTGGTGTATTTTACACATAAAAGTGTCAAAAGCTGTAATGTGTCATGTGGTACACCGCATAGTTCACTTATGTCTGGAGGGTCATCTACGATGTGACTGTGAGCGGTGTAAGAACACACTTCCTATTTTGTTCTGAGTTTGTATTTATCTAAAAGGGAACCAATACAGCTTAATTCAGGAGAATTGTCTGAAGTGTCTTGCCAACACTGATCCTAAAAATCAGAATTAGATCTTAGGTAGATCTTATTAATGACTCCTAGGACATTCAGCGTAACACCAATACTGATCAATACTGATATCACTGTGCATATCTGTCAAATATCAGCTCAAGTCAAATATTAAGTTAAACATGTCAAAGTAATTCAGTTTTTTTTAGAGGCCTTGTTGACTCATCAAACAGGATGTGCAAACAGTGCAATATAAACAGGATTTGGAACATTTTGTGCCTATCCTTAATAGGGCAAGATTGATGTGTTTCGTACAATCAAAATATGCAGTACTTAACTGCTTGTGCTGACACATTTACAGCATTTGGCAGACACCCTTATCCAGAGCAACTTACATTTATACATCTGAGCAATTGAGTGTTAAGGGCCTTGCTCAAGGGCCCAACAGTGGAGGCTTGGCAGTGCTGGGATTTGAACTCTCGACCTTCTGATCAGTAGCCCAACGTCTTAACCACTGAGCTACCATTGCCATCACGTTACTTACGACTCTACTTCACTACAACTCTATGAGAAGGTTTTATCTTTAGCAGCTCTCACATTTTTGTGTGGCATTTATCTGAGCAAACTGTGTGCTGGTAAAACTTTAGCACATTCCACTTTAGCACATTCCAGCCTTGCATGTCATATTGCAGTCAGCTGATCCCAAAATCCCATGGTCATGACCTCATCAGCATGGAAACTACATTCAGGCCTCACCACATAGTCTGTCTAGAATAATAACAAACCAGGCCAAAGACAAGTCAAAGACACACCCAATGCTTAGTATGATACACAGCACAAAGAGGCACTTTTTAGTATTAAGGGTTTATGGTTATACTGTGTAATTTCTATGTTACAAAAATAAAATACAATACAATTAACAGAGAAGTAATGGAGCAATCCATTGGCTCTGAATCATTGGTCAGGAAACTATTAAATTATTAAATATAACTAATAACAATAAGGAGTACAATGAGAGAAAAGATAAACAATGAATAGTGCAAATAATAAATAGAAGGATATCTACTGGTGTATGCAGTAGGTACAGTTGGACAGAGTACATATGGGACTATATAGTACTGTAAGATGGTTACACGGTGGCACAACAGGTAGCATTGCCAACTCACAATCCCTGGATCCATGTGAAGTTTTCCGGTTTCCTCCCACCTCCCAAAAACTTTCCAGTAGGTGGATTTGCTCTGTTAAATTGCCCCTAGATGTGAATACGTCTGTGAATGTGTCTGCGCATGATGCCCTGTGATGTACAGTCCCCTCCGAAACTACTGGAATGACAAGTCCAACTCATTTTTTTGCTGTAAATTGAATACATTTAGGTTTGAGATCAAAAGATGAATATGAGAAGAGAGTTTAGAATTTTATTTCCTGGTATTTATATGTAGATGTGTTAAACAACATAGAACATAGCACATTTCTTTATCAGACCACCCAATTTGTAGGTGAGCAAAAATACTGGAATATGTGAGTGACAGATGTTTCTTGTTATCCAGGTGTGTCCTGTTAGATTGATTGTTGAAACAATAAATAGCTCTGAACATCTACTCTTGTATTTAGCCTTCAGTTTCACCTGTGAAGACTACATATATTAAAAGGGATAAGCCAACATAAAGACCAGAGAGCTGTCTGGGAGAAAAGCAAGCCGCTCTGAAGCTGAGAAAAGAGGGAAAATTAATCAGAGGCATTGCTCAAACTTTGGGCATAGCCAATACAACCATTTGGAATGTCCTGAAACAGAAAGAAACCACTGGTGTACTGAGCAACAGACCGAATGGGTCAGCCCAGGAAAACAACAGCAGCTGATGACAGAAACATTGTGAGCGACGTGAAGAGCCCAAAAACAGCAGTGACTTCACCAACAACCTCCACAGTGCAGGGGTGAAGGTATCACAATCCACCATTCAAAGAAGACTTCAAGTGTACAAGATGCAAACCACTCATCAGAATCTGAAAGCCAGATTGGAAGAAATACAGAGATGAGCCACAAAGGTTCTGGAAGATCAACCTCTACTAAAGTGATGGAAAGGCCAAAGTGTGGAGAAATTAAGGATCTGCTCATGATCCAAACCATAAAAGCTTGGTGTGTCGTGGCTTGGGTTTGCATGGCTGCTTCTGCAACAGGCTCACTATTTGTTTTGTTGTTGATGTACAGTACTGTGCAAAGGTCTTAGGCACATGCAAAAAAAATGCTGTAGAGCAAGGATGCCTTCAAAATAATGAAATTAAATGTTTCTACATTTAAAAAAAATACAGTAAAGAGCAGTAAACAGTAGTAAATGAAAAAAGTCCATATTTGGTGTGACAAAAAAATAAAAATAGTAGTCTCCGGTTCAATTTGTGCAGGAAATGAGCTGGTAAGTTTTATTGAGCATCTTGCAGAACCAGCCACAGTTCTTCTGGAGACTTTTACACTTGCTTCTTATTTTTGCAGCAAAACCCAACAGCCTTCATTGTGTTTTTTGTCTGAAAAGTGTCTCTTATGTAATATGCTGCTTTCTTTAGTGACAAACATTTTTTCTGTAACATATAATTTTGTGCTAGAAAACTAATGTTTGGGAATCTAAAATGTTTTTTGTACTGACTTGATAATATAGAAGTTATAAAATAAAAAAATACAAAAAACAAGGTTTGTACTAAAAGAATAGGGTGCCTAAAACGTTTGCACAGTACTGTAACTAATGATGGTAGCAGCAGAATGAATTCTTAAGTTTACAGGAACATCTTGTCTGCCAATTTATAGAGAAATGAATCCAAATTAATTGCGAGGAACTTTATCATGCAGCAAGACAATGAGAGACTGAAAGGATAAACCCCATGAAACAAACAACAACTGAAAGAGGCTGCAGTAAAAGCCTGGAAAAGCATCACAAAAGAAGAAACCAACAATTTGGTGATGTCAATAAGTCACAGGCTTGATGCAGTTATTGCAAGCAAGGGATATGCAAACAAATATTAAGTGTTATTTGCTTTAATTTACTTCAAGTTCCTATACTTTTGCTCACCTGAAAATTGGGTGGTCTGATTCATAAGGCTCTATGTTTTATGTTGTTTAACATATCTGGATGTAAATACCAGGAAATAAAAGCTGAAATCATAAACTCTCATCACATATGGATCACGTGCCTCAGACACGTCATCATGTAGTCCACATACCGTTTGCGTCACTATTGCGCAATCCTCTCTCTACGGATGTGTCATGTATTCTGTCTTCCTGACAGTTGTCCTCTATTGTGCGTGCACGCACACACACACACACACACACACACACACACACACACACACACACACACAAAACGCATTGATTAAATGCGTTTCAGTCTCCTTGCATATGTTACCCATAAAGATGGTATGTGAAACAAATACTTTTATACTTTGTCTGTGTGTGTGTGTGTGTGTGTGTGTGTGTGTGTGTGTGTGTGTGTGTGTGTGTTTGTGTGTGTTTTTAAGGCTGGAACAATATATTAAAATAAAGATTTTTCCCCCCCTACATTACATTTTCGCACAATAAAAACACAGTGGTGAATATAAATAGCTTTGGGACTAGTGATGTGTTTATAGCACATTAATGTCTTTCACCAGTACACTCCACTGGTGGTGCTGTGCTCCAACACTCCAACAGGAGTGAACTGGTTAAACATGATATTAGATACAAAAGGAGCAAGAATTTCAGACTGGCCTGCTTTATTACCAACATAATAAAATGAAGTAATTCTGGTGTATTTTGTCATAGTAGTACCCTAAATGCTGAGTCTTTTCATATAAACTTGTTTATAAACTTTTGACAAATTAACGGGGAAACCTGATATACAAAAAGTATAGATGCTTCCAGACAGGTGTATGCCATGATACAATTAAGCACTTAACACTCTACTATGCTCTGTAGCATGTATAAAACGTTGAGCAGGCGCATAAGACATCGATTTTGGATCAAGGTAGCAATATGAAAAGATCTAGGTGACCGTGAAAGGTTTATTATTGGGGCCGGCCGGCAGGAACTTCAGTCACCGAGACTGCACAACTGTTGAAAGAGACATTTTCATTTAGGTCTGTGAGAAACTCATCAGTAAATAGGGTTGGAAACTGTGGTCAAAAGAGTACATTCAGTGACTGTGATGCTTGTGCATTAATGCGATGTGTAAGAAAAACGGAAGAGCAACTCTTCTTCAGGTGACTAAGAATATCAATGCAGGACATGATCAAACTGTCAGCAAGATAGGGAGGGATATTATAATAGGGTTGCAGTGCGTAAAGCCCTCATTACAATGACAAATGCACATTTGAGGGCTGGAAAAACCTGATCTGGTCATTATTTTCTACACAAGTGGATGACTGCTTGTGTAGCATAAACCAAGAGAACAGTACAAGTCGCAATGCTTGACAGGTCCAGTGGTTCTGTTATACTGTCAGGGGCATTTTGTTGGCATGGTTTGAGTCCATTTGTCTCCTCAGAGAGAAGAGTTACTGCAAAACAATACAAAGTTATTCTCACTGATCACCTTTATCTTTTGATGAAACGTTTCTGTCCTGATAGGAGTGGTCTCTTCCAGCATGACAATACCCCAATCCACAGAGCATGAGGGATGAGTGAATGGTTTGTATAAAAGTATAAAAAGTATGTAAATAAAATGCTCTGGCTTTTGTAGTCACCCCAACTGAACATCTATGGGATGTTTTAGACGTGTGTGTGTGTGTGTGTGTGTGTGTGTGTGTGTGTGTGTGTGTGTGTGTGTGTGTGTGTGTAAATATAAAATGATATCATTAAAAAAAAACAGTTTTCATTCATACAACTAATGCAATGACATTGCTCAATAATACACTTTTTTTTTTTTTAACACACATTCCCATCTGAAGCCCATGTTGTTTTTGCATATTCAGAGGAAGTAAGGGTGAAAGAAAAACAACCTTAAAAAAAAGCAACAATAGGTCAAATGGGAGGTGATACATTCATCAGGGATGTGTGAACGACTGCAATGACGACACCGGACATGGAGGAGTGGGACAACAGATAGACTAATCCCAAACTTAAGTGACATGACCACAAAGGTTACAAATCTTCTGCTGCAGTGGGTGCACAGCAACATTCACTGCAAAATCCCACCCTCCCATTTTGACCAACTAAACATAACCCCTAATCCTACCCCCAAATCCCTTCTGCTATTATTGATGGCACTGTTGTTTTTCTTGTTGTTAGTAAGTATTCTTACTATTACTTCCATTATGACCACTGCTGTTAGTATTGTTATCATTATTATTTTTTTTTACTATTGTTTTTGTCAGTGTCACTGTTACTGTTGATAATGATATTAATATTATATGATAATGTTATATGATATAGAAAATAATATATGATATAGATAATACTTATTCATATTTGATAGGAATAACTGATAGATAATTAATAGTTTCTGTGGTACTTTCTGTTTTCCTTGGCAGTTCTATACGGCATTGTTTTTTTGTGGGATCCATGAAGCATAGCCAGTAGGTTCATTATTTTTATTTTGTTACAGTGATGGAAATCAAAATCCACCAAAGTTGTATTTATTATTGAGTTCTTGTAGTTATTAGTCGATTTTAATTGGCACTTGATTGAAGCGGGTTTAATCCGAATCTTAATAACTGAAAAACATGTAGGCCTATAAATAATGTCAACTCTGACCTAATGCATTCTGTCCGTGGAAAGTTAAGTTATAAAAACTCTATGTCTCCAGTAAATAGCAATAATATTTTTGTACACATTTGAAGAATAAACTTTTATATTTTAATAATTTAAAAAATAAATCTGTGCTGAGAGGTCCTGTGGAATTCTTTTTTAAAAACAGCTTAAATGGTTCTTGATGGGGAAAAGTTTGAGAACCCCTGCTATGGTCTGGTGTTACCTAGATTTACTAAGCTAGAACAGCCTGGGAAGTGTGTTTGGACAAACAGCAGTTAGACAGAGCAAATGGCTCATTCATGTACAATCATCTGCTGAAAAAGCCAAAGGACAGCAGTTGTTACTATACACTGAGCACCAACAACACAGAACTGTGCAGTGTTGGGTGACACAATTAACTGACAGTTCTGAAACTTCACGATGATTTTACACATATATTACCAGTGGTGAAAGAATACATTAAACTACTGGGAAAAAATATCACTGTATATACAGTATGTTACATTTGAGGGTGAGTTTACGTGCAGCAGGTTATCCATCCATCCATTTTCTATACCAGTTATCCTACCCAGTCTTCCTAGGATAGGATCTGGATCCACCGCAACCCTGACCAGGATTAAAGTGCTTAATGAAGATAATGTTGGGTAATTTAGTGACACAGGTATAAAAGTGAAAAGGTGCTCAGGGTGCGCAGATGCAATACCACTATAGAAAACCAGCAAACATTTTTCCAGCATTTTATGCCAGAATGCTGCTTTAACATTTTAATACTCCCATAAAATAATACAGACACAAAAAAGATGTCTGGACGTCTTCAATTCCCTCTTGACCTATTAAACCACTGCAAAGCTCAACTTTCTAGTCTTCTGAGGCTGAAAGATATGAAGCAAATCTGTTCTAATCCTGGCATCCTGCTGATACTGCTTATGTTTATTAAAGATCAAATGCCTACTAGTTCATCTAATTACTCGTATCGTAATACTATACAACATGGTATTTACGACTGAGTAAACTAGAGAAAGGTTTTCACCTGAGCGCTGAGCTACACATATGGTGTGAATATCCCTTTAAAAATTTCCTAATTTTACTCTTTGTTTACATAATTGAAGGTGCCGCCTCAGCCCGTGGCGCGCTTGGACTGTGCCATTGGAGGGAGAACCTTTGATTTGGCTCGAGGTTGTTTCATTGAACGGAAACGTTTTTACACAGATAATATAATTCAGGATACGTTTATATGTGGATACACTTACAGCCAAATATGTGTCGAGAGTAGGAAGACATATTATACCATTTCTTTAGATTTCTCCCCCGCCGCTTGCCCCGTTTAAAGTAAGCGAGAGTGAGTGGTACAGTCCACCCCCTACCGTGTAGCCCAATGTTTTTTCCACTTGGCAGAAAGCGATCGAAACACGAAGTTGGTCGTTTATTTGATAATGGGAAATGCTTTGTAAAACATTTGAATTATTCAGCTTGTATCTGATGTATGAGCTTATTGAGTGTATTTGGTAAAAGCGAGAAACTTGACTGGGAGCGGAAAAGAGGCGGAAAATGGCCGTTAGCCGCGTCCTTTGAAGTATTTTTGCTGTGATCTTTTTCTCTGGATTGGAGCCACTAAATGCAGAGCGAGGAGCGGCCGCTTATTGAGGTGAACAGCCTGATGTTTTCTCCGGGTCAAGAGGAGACCTGTGCACCCACCAAAGACCCTGTAAAGTACGGGGAACTGGTTGTTCTCGGGTGAGTTTGATGATAATAATCAACCGTCCCCCCCTCAAATCCACTTCCAGGAGGAACTTTAAGTTATCTGAATGGTTGTATCTGATTCGACACTGTGGAGATTTCAAGTAGCCACATTTCCCTCTAACGTTAACAACACGGAGACTTTCAGCAAGCCGCTCGCTGTCTGCTGGTTTGCTTTGGGCAAACCCGTGTTCTTACTAAATATATCCACGGAATCGGTTTGTTTTTGTACAGGAGATATTTCGGAAGCGTAAGCGACTGAAATTCAGTCGCTCACGTTACTCGCGAGCCGAAACACGTGCTTTTCTCCGAGTCTTCAGCAGGGATAACGCTCAGTTGGCTCCCTTTGCATCTGCCATGATGAAAAGGCGATTATTTCGATCTCGCAATGCACTTGATAGCTCAACCGCTTTAACCAAGCCAAACTCTCATGCTTGGGGTTAAATCTCGGTGTTTCTGCTGTTGCAGCTGTTGTTAATTTACTGGGTTGCGTTAGTTGGCCACAGCGGAGTCTCTCCGTCACTCAGGAAGTCCCACAGAGATTCAGGGCTTTGGAGGAATTCGGAAGTCGTTTTAATCCACCAGACTTCTCTTTCCCATTTCCTCCCCTGTGATCAGCCTTCGTTTTTTTTTTTCTTTCTTTCTTTTTCAATTTTTTTTACAGCCTCATTGTAATTTAAGAGTTATGCCAACCTTTGTAGAAGGTTCCTGACTATTTGTAATTGTTTTGCATATTGCATTTGAGATCACCTTATTACAAAAGTCTGATCCTGATCCTGATCTGAGGCTTAGACAAGGATCTTCTATTGATTGGTGAATCAGGAATGTCTTCACGCCATTATTTATTATTATTATTATTATTATTATTATTATGATGACCGATTTAGTTTTCGTTACCCAGTTTCAGGCTTAACATCAGTACCAGGCTTGTTCTTGTTCTGCATGTCTCTTTTTCCCCCCCTAGCTAGATCTGCCTGGCACGGGACCCTGGCACACTTTGGGGGTAGGGACTGAGGCTGAAAGAGTGTATTATTGATCTGGGCACAGGAACTGTGTCTCCTCAGTCCTGCTGTCTCTGTTCATTGTCCTCACTGGCCTGACTGGCCTTATTGATGGGGTTTTGTGGGACCCTACTAGCCTCTTCGAAGCAACACCTCGGGCAGGACATTTTTATTTTCATTGACTGATCTCTGTAGGTGGAACTGAGGGGGGAAAAAAGGATCTCTCTGAGCCATTGACTCATTCAGTGTGTGGTATTCGGTGTCATGTGTCATGCTTGTTTCTGAAATGGCTTTAATCTCTGTGACCTGAGAAGGGCTGATTGAGTTCTGAGACCATGTTTTCAGACAGTTTGAAGATTTGACTCACGCAAGAAACATACTATGTTCATTTGGCCACAAGATTCACTGTACACAGTTTTAAGCAATTATGTTTATTTCAGTTTCATTTAAGGCTCTAATTCAAAACACTGGAGAGTTGTGTTCATGTGCAGGACAGTGTTAAATTCACCCCAGTTGTGTTTAGACTGCTTTATGTCAGACACTGGTTCAGCTAGAGTAATGTGTCTGGATTATTTTAACAAACCTGTGAAATTCCCCCCCTCCAGTGAAGTTTGTTGCTTCGTTGATTTGTGGTGACAAGTGAGTCTGACTCTGTGGGAATGACCCCTGACGGCAGGACAGGTGCAGCTGATCACTTCCGCAGAGGATTCTGGCTCAGGTCAAAAGGGAAAGGATTACAATCAGCTACATAGAACTGAGCGCCTCTGTGAGAGAAAATGCCATGGAGATTTCCACCACATTCGTTTCTCTGGTTCTGACTCTTGTTCCTTTGGATCTTTTCATTTCTATAAAGAGCTTTAGCTGGAGAAGTCGGAATCAGACTCGGTAGCTTTTTCCCCAGATGTAGATCAGTCCATACATTTCTCAGTGTTTTTTTTGTGATTGTTGCAGCCAAAAATGCTTGATTTTACTGCGGCTTTAAAAAAAATTTGCGATGCAATCCGAGGAGTGTTTTTTTATCCTTTTTTTTGCGGAAAAAGTCCTTGAATTGGCGAAATTGCAATTGCAAAGAATTGTTTTGCACGGTCTTTCACAGTGATGTTTGTTGGTAAATGAGACCTTGTAGCTCTACTCATGTTCGACGCACGTGACTCGAAGAGGGCTTTGGCTGAATGCACATTGTGATGACATCACATGACGCGTCTTGACCCAAATCTGCGGTAATTTTGAAAAATCGGAGGTTCCTTGATTTTGAGTTAATTTCTGCGATCGCAAAATACTGGAGGGACTGTTATATGTATGTTGTGATCTCCCCAGCCTGGCTTATGACATCGCTTGCAAATGGTCAATTAGGGGTGAACAAATCAATAGCCGGGCATCCGGGACAGGCAGACTTCACGTCCAACTATTTATTTTTTAAATTTGTCACTTGCCCAGCAGACAAGTAGAACACGAAAGCCTACATCTTATTGACTTTAGCAAAAATTTGTTTTTTTCATTTTGTGTCTAATTTTTAAACGCAGTGCACTTCTCAGTCGTGCAACATATCTTGATGCTGTAACTACAGCGTGTGTTTACGAATCCCACGGCCTGCTGCACTACACGCATCCGCCGAGGGACGATCTGTACTACTTCACGACAGTTTTTACTGGGTAGATGAATTAGCTGCAACACATTACAGACCTTCTCAGAATCAGGAACATGCAGCTATGTGGAAATACTGACAAATTCGAGCAGAATAAAGTGCAGCCTAAAGTCATCATATAACTCTCCTGCTAGCATAACACACACACACTCACCTCGTGGTTAAATGTATCAAGACAAAATAAAGCTTGCTAGCCAAACTCAAATAATATTTTTTGTGTGCTTATGTACCTTTTGAAGACTGATTATATATGCTTTCATTTCTCTTAGTCTGTATTAATGCTCTTAACTAGCTATCCATATGTTGTTACATTACATTAGTTACCAATTTTTAGCCTAGTCAGTTTTGTTTCTGGGTAACCATAACTGGGTAGGAAGCATTTATGTCATGCAATTAAAGTGCCTTGACTTATGCTGCATTTTACTTAACTCACAAGTGGGAAGTCTGACATTTTCATGCAGAATTATGTCATTTGTTACCTCTGTGCATTTGAGCTATAAAGTGGGGGGAAAAAAACAAGGTTTCAAGTCAGGGGACTGGGATGGCCATGGCAGGACCTGCTGGAAGCAGCCATGGCCCATTTTAAGCTTTTCATTTAATATCTGTTGATATTTGATAGAGTCCATGATGCCATGTATCCTAACAAAATGTCCAGGTCCTCTGGCAGAAAAACAGCCCCAAAACATTAAAGAGCCACCACCGTATTTAACCGTGGGCATGAGGTACTTTTCCCATATGGCTACCTCTCTGTGTGCCCCAAAACCATCTCTGGTGTTCATTGCCAAAAAGCTCTAGTTTGGTTTCATCTGACCCTAGAACCCGATCCCATTTGAAGTTCCAGTAGTGTCTGGCAAACTGAAGACACTTGAGTTTGTTTTTGGATGAGAGTAGAGGCTTTTTTCTTGAAACCCTTCCAAACATCTTGTGGTGGTGTAGGTGACTTCGGATTGTAGTTTTGGAGACTTTCTGACCCCAAGATGCAACTAGCTTCTGCAATTCTCCAGGTGTGATCCTTGGAGATTTTTTGGCCACTCGAACCATCCTCTTCACAGTGTGTTGAGACAATATAGACACGCGTCCAATTCCAGGTTGATTCATAACATTTCCAGTTGACTGGAACTTAATTATTGCCCTGATGGTGGAAATGGACATTTTCAGTGCTTGTGCTATTTTCTTATAGCCACTTCCCATTTTGTGAAGCTCAACAACCTTTTGCCGCACATCACAGCTCATTGTTATGAATGACTAAGGGAATTTGGCCTATGTGTTCCCTCATATTTATACCCCTGAGAAACATGGTTGAACAATTTCCTGTTCCTAGTCAGCCAGGTGTAATAACAAAATTTAAAATATCAATGGGAATATACTTCAAAAATATTTTTCTCATATGAATTCATTGGGTGCCAATAATTGTTTCACACCTATATTTAACAAAGTTTTTTTTGGATAAACCTGTGTTGTGTTTGCAATTGTTTGAAATCCATGAGAGCAGAGTATTTTTGTGAACAAAATATCAAAAGTTTAAACAAGAAATAAAATTTTCCACAGCCTCCTTTGCTCATATTTACCAAGGGTGCCAATATCAGTGGATGGCACTGTTTATACAGCAAACTCATTTAAAGGTAAGAAGTTCCACTTTGTTTACTGCTGCTGCTGTGGACAGTCATATTGATTTGATGTCACTTGCTGAACTGTGAGTTGAGGACACCACCCCAATTTCCTGAGTAAGAACTTCGAGTTGATACGGGGTTTTGTTTGGTTTTCCTAGTTGGAAGTCTTGAATATTCCTTTAGTTGAATGAAGCATTGTTGAGAGTGGCCACTGCATCACCTAAATAAAACGACTGAGAGTGGTTTGAGTGAAAAAATTTTTTTAACGGTATTGTGATTTTGTCGGGAATTTTTTTTCTATAAATTAAGAATCCAGTACATTTCTGCAGTTGCTATAAATATTGTTTATTTAGACAACTATAACTAGTGTCATTAAAAAACATGGCATAAAAAGCTTTACAAGAATAGAAATCAAGACTCGAGAAACAATAAAACTTGTATTTTTTTTTTTTTGTTCAAATATAAAATCCAACTGAAATATACAAGTTACAAAACAAGTCGAACAGATGCTGCATTAGAGCCGAGGCTCACACAAGCAACAGCAGCAGCAGTCAGCAAAAGTCAGGCCAGATGAAGTTAACACATTTGCACTGAGCTGAAAAACATCCGGCACTAATGACACTGAGCCGAAATCAACGCAAACTCCTGTGAGAATATCTGCGGTTGTTCTCTCATGTGCATCCGATTCATTTAAATTTGATTTGTATATAATTTTAACAAGGGATATTGTCACAAAGCAGTTTTACAGAAATATATAAATTCCACTTTTAAATTTATAAATGTATCCCTAATGAGCAAGCTGGAGGTGACGGTGGCAAGTAAACACTCCCTCCGATGACAAGAAACCTTGAGAGGAACCAGACTCAAAAGGGAACCCATCCTCATCTGGGTGATTGCGAATAGTGTTACTAAAAAAAACCAATTATTTTCTATAACTGTATACTATATAGTCAAAAAGTGCTAACTGTGTAATCAGTCATTTCTGAATTCATTGTAGTTTTAACTTAAAGTCTATTGTATCAAACTGAAGTTATTAACTGTTCAATGATGGAGTCTTGAGTGCAAACTGTTCTTAGCAATGAACGTGCATGAAGTCTCACTCTTGATTCTGTTTAATATTGTAGCTTTTGGTTCCTTTGGTAACTTTTGCTGAGATTGACAGTTTCAGACAATGAAAAAACTTGAGTAACATGCTTAACCAAGATAAGGAGGGGAGTTGACTGACATGACATGCAAGATTATCTTGTTTACTCCCTCAGTGTTTTAGAGAAAATCGTTTAATAACTTTTAAAAGTGGGATTCCTTGAATTTGTTCAGTTCAGTGACTATATTATTCTCCAAAGAGCTTGTTGTTGTGAAGTGTTCAAAAATGTGATTTTCCCACTGGAAACCAGCACAAGATTCTGTAGCTTGTGGCCAGAAAAGTGCAGAAAAGATATCAGATTCTCTGTATCATGTGGGCATAGCATCAGAGGCTGTCTGAGTGCAAAGATTAAACTGTAGAGTATGTTTTCCACAGAGGTTGGAACAACGACTATGTGTTCTATTTGTAAGTAAGTTGATGTTGTGTTCAAAGAATATAATCTCAATTGGCCTTTTTCAACCAAACATAACTGTTGGTTGTTTGCTGTGGAGCCGGCTACTGAAGCGTCCTGACTAGCTGCTAGGTTACAGGCTCTGCAGATTGTTTCAGCCTTCTACAATAACTGGTGCATGTATTACTTTGCATATCAAGAAGCCACTAGTCTTTTGGGGTTGCATAGACTAGTCAACTAATACTTATCAACTATTTGCCACTACGGGCAGATGTTGACTAGTTGAATGGTAGAAAAAACAGTTATGTTGTGCAAGCAGATGCTAAAGAAAGTAGGCTGAATGTACCTTGTTAGTTTGAAAATATTTTAGCCCAGACAAAGCTAGTTTTACAGTCAACTGCACATTGTGTAAGACTATGTGGAGAAGGTGTTTTTTTTTATTTACTTATTTTGCTATATCACTTTTATGGTGTAGAGATGTAAGCAGGACTGTTTTTTTAATTTGCTCCCAGTCTCACTCAGCTAGTTTAGAAAGTGATTCAGACTAGGGATGTGCGAGACTAGTCGACTAAACGGTACAGCTGCCACTAGTTGACATTGAAAACAATACACAAAAAAACCCCACAAGATTTTATCGTTCAAATTACTGTCATTTTAATGTTACGTTTTAAAACATTAAAAAAATCACATTAAAATACATTCTTTTTAAAAGTGTATCTGGAGCGGAAACAAAATCTTTTTTATTTTATCTCGGATCTCGCCTGCGTTTTCTCCGTGTCAGTCACGTCGGGCTCAGAAATGACCACTCAAAAGACGAGCAAGGTGTGAGAGTTTTATGTAAGCTATGTCATGTCAGACTGGCATATAATAATTCCACTGGAGCCAATGCGTAACCATATTCAGTACAGGCACCTAGGTGTTTGCATAGGAGAGACTAGCCGAAGCAAGCAAATGCCCATCGCATCATTCACTTCAACTCGCCGCCGCTGTGATCCTGTTCGCTCTGAAAAAATAACTGAGCTTATCTCGGAGTTGACAGCAAGAGACATGCTACCACTCAGTTTTGTTGAGGGAGAAGGCTTCCGAAAATTGATAGACTTAGTCGAACCTGAATACACAATACCAGGGCGGAAAATGATCACGTCAAGGTTGGCGCTGGCGCATCAGAACATGCTCGCGAATATGAAAGTAAATATTTGGACATTAGTTATGGAATTTGACTGTTTGATTCATAGATTAAGTATTTCAAATGGATCATATAAGTTTTTTGACTGTCTTCTGGGGGGTTCTTACTTTTACACTAGTCGGCAAGTCGGTTACAAAACTTCCATTTAAACGTCAGTCAAATTAGTCGTAGCACACCCTAATTCACACATGGCTGTTCACCTCCCGGCTTATTATCAGCCTGGGAAAACCTCTCAGGCCAGGATGCTCGTTGAGATACCTGAAGGGCAGTGTTGGCATAGCTTAAAAGCTAACATAAAGCCTTTCATTACAACAAACATTGTTTTTTGTCCCCACCCTCCATGCTTAGCTCTGTTCTTTCATCTGTAAGTTGCTGTTATCATTTACTGATACAATATTTAGTGCAGCACATTTGTTATTGCAGTTTAATGTGAACATTACCATGCTGACATCTTTAATTACACCTCTCCACTATTGCAATTATTAGAACATGGTGTGTAAGGAAAAGATCGGTTTGTACTGGATAGCAGAGACAGAAAGAGGTTACCCACATCAGGAGGCAGAGCTTTTGTGACCGAGGTGCTGTTTATCAAAATCTAGTACTTGTAGTGCCAAGTAACTTAACAGGCACTGCACTAGACTTGATTCTCACTTTAAATGAGCTCATTTGACTTGTCACATCTTATTACATGAGCCAAAAATTTGAGTCCCCTCTCATTCATACACAGGTACAATGGATCCCTCCCCAACGGAGACCGTGGAAGGAGGAGGAGCCGTTTTGCCCTCTACAAGAGAGTCAAGGCCAATGGCGTTAAACCAAGCACCGTATACATCCTCAACAATCCGCAGGCAAGCAAGGTACCTAACATTTTTTAATAGATTCCTGTATATGTTTGGTCACCAGATGCTGATTGAGTAGAAGGGGGTTCCTCTAGCCAAAACAATAAAATGTAACCATTGATACATCTGTTGTAAATATGCCTGCTTGAAGCGGAAGAGTATAAGCATGTTTACAACAGTTGTATGGAGGTGGGAGAAAATTGTAACGGACAGTGAACTGTTTTGGAGCGGATATTTGTGGTCAGGCTGTTTTTTTTTTTTTTTTTTTGTCTTCCCCAGCTGCATTACTAGCCTAATGCAGAAGGAAGCCAGAAATGAATGGTACACAAAGTGTACTCTTTTTTTTTTTTTTTTTTAATTTATTTTTATTTATTTATTTATTTTTTTTCCTCGTTAAAAAAAGTTATTCTAGAATTAGTGTTACCCAGTCCCTACAGGATTTTGCAATTGCAGAAATTAACGCAAAATCAAGCAAATATTCGGAGGAGCTTGCAGTGTTTCAGAATCACCGGAGATTTTCCGCAGCTTTGGGCCAAGACCCGCCATGTGATGTCATCACAACGCGCATACAGCCAAAACCACCTTCTATTCATGTGCGTCGAACATGAGTACAGCTAAATGGTCTGTACTCATGTTCGTTGGTTTACCCACAAACATCACTGTGAAAGACCGTGCAAAACAATTTTGTGCAATTGCAATTTTGCCAATTCAAGTAGTTTTCTGCAAAAAAAGATGTTTAAAATCTCCATAAATTACATCGCAAATTTTTTAAAAAGCTGCAGCAAACTCAAACATTTTTGGCCACAATGATCACAAAACTACTCCTTTATGGACTGGTTACAATGGGAAGCTTTAATTTCTGCACTTCGTAATCATATTTCAGCTAAATCATAATTTTTTTTTGTTTGTGTTTCATGCCAATTTCTTCAATTTTGTCACTGCCAATTCTAACCTACTAACTGGTTCTCCTCTATCGCACAATAGCTATCAATTGGGGAGGCTGATGGTTAACGCTTCCTCTGAGCTCTGTTGTTGCTGTGAAATGGTTGGGATTTAAATTCACTATTGGCTGACGATAGGGTGACTGTGTTTCTACTGCACTAGAATAATTGTATGACGCAGGTTTGTAATGCAATATGTGATGGATATTGATGAAACACTGAAAGATCTAAACATGATGGCAATGTAAAATCATGAATTTTGCTATAATAATAGCACTGCAGAATACTACATAACATGATTAACATATTACACTGCTATGGTATTTAATGCTGGCAGCAGCAAAATGGGTTTCTGACAGCTGTTCCATTTAGAAGTTAATGCTGTGGTATTCCCAGCAGTGATCTCTCTGGAAGGTCTCTATCAACCAATAAGATATGGAACCAGGCTGTACTTCTGGCTGTCAGGAGAGGTTTGGAGGTTTTCCCTCTTCTCATTTCGCTGTGGGTGTGCCAGAATGGAATGCTGTAAAAGCCTGCTTGTGTGGATTTTGGCTGGATGAAGAGGCTTTAAATAGCATCCATATGCTAATAAGGCAGCATTGACTAATGATGTCAGAATTATGATGTCAGACGTAGTCACCAGCCACAAATATCCGATCCAGGCCACGGTGACTCTTTCTGCCTTTTGTTTGTTAGTTTGTTTGGTTAGTTTTAGATTCCATGTGATAGCACCTGGTGTAGTGTTCCCAGTAAAGCAATAAAGATGACCTGTTGATTACCAGTGTCTATCCTTTATCAGTGACAAATAACTCTTCACGTAGTGCATGGAAACCTTTTTAAAAGGCCAGAGAAAATAAGTCACTAAAGCATTGTTCTCTGTAGCTGAAATTACTTTCCCTTCCTGAAATAGTGCAGCATTACATTTTAAATGCACTTCTGATCGTTTTGGGTGATCTGACCTTTTTTAAAGAGCGCTGTTGGGGAAAGCTACACCAGCTCAGAGTTTGAAGTTCTCCTGGAAGTGGCTGATTGTTTTCTGTGTGGCATGTGACTAACAGACCAAAACCTTCCCTCAATCATGTGAGATTATGGGCTTAGAATAGCCACGGAATTCTGCTGCTTCATTTTCACATGCAGGCATCGTGGACCTCTTTAACCTCTCACCTTTAACTTGCACATGTAGTCATAATAATGCTTTCTTCGGTCTAAGTTTGGGCGTTTCAGTGCATATTCCAACACATTATTAGAATAATTTTTGAATATGCAAATTGTGTGTGGATGCACAAGGTGACACTTTAAGCTCCCTACAGCTGGCATGTGCCATCACAGTCCACTTTTACATTTTATTTATAATTGTGCACCATGCTTGTGAGATATTGATCTGATTACAGCATGTTTAACCATGTACATATGTTAACTGTTTCCTTAGCATTCTGCCACACAGTTATTAGGCTTCATAATGCTGTTTTTTTTTCTTCTTCTTAAATTGAGATCCGATTTTGCAAAACTACAGTCCTTGGCACTCATAGCACTCGGAACCTGGAGGCAGCTACACATTTCCTTGCCAATAAATATGCTAGGCCCTCTACTCTCAGAGTGACCCTGCACTCTGACCCCAATTCCTAGAAGCTGGGAAAATAATTTCACTGTTAATGTAATGTATATATGGCAAATAAAGGTTTTCTTCTTCTTTTTTTCCCCACTTAAACTACAAAAATAGCAGGCGAGATATTTTCGCCATTTTTTTTTTTTTTTTTGGCTATTGCCCACTATGCATTCTTCTTCAGTGCTCAGTGAGGATTGGTGAAAATATTTCTACATGCACTGTGAATCATATAGCTATCAGGGTTTTACACATTGTGTATCCTGCCTCTTTCAGCTCAGTGGCCTTCTCCTGCTCTGAATGGATAAAGAAGGAATAACAGCTCTATAGCAGCGACACTCTCTACAGCTGTATTATTCTAATGTTAAAGTGTTACAGAGAATAGCCATTCTTTTTAGTGTTGAAGTTGCTCTGAACTGGGCTTGCATTCAGCCAGAAGGCAACAAACTGTCACTGAACTCTTCACAGAACAATGTGTGTTTCTTTGGAGGTCTTTCAGTTGTGTTTCTTTGTCAGCGTTGCATTGTGAGCTCTGCGGTAATTGATGGCCGTTGTGGCAGCTGTAAAACTACAGCTTACTGTGACCCAACAGCGTCTCCTTACACTTTCCTCACAAAGCATAATTGTTCAAAGATACAGTACAGCCCACTGCCCATGGGCCTCAGGGCTTATTGTCACTGCTCTTTTGTGTTTTTGTGCCCCAGTATACATTGGGGATTGGATGTGAGATGGTGGACCCCCTGTGAAGCTGGAAGTGAGAGGGAAGTGCTGTGTCCCTGCCAGCCTCCATGACTGAACCTGCATGCTAGGCTGCTTTCACAGGGATATTTTGGCATCCAGTATAAAATGCAGGAATGTGTGTTGCTGGTTTGTTGTAGGTGTGTTTGTGGGTGGTGAAAATCTTATTCCAAATGAAATTCATTCAAACCTGATGTTCGTAAGTTAGAACTACTGGACGTTGATGTTCACAAAGGCTTTCCTGCATATTCAGTATGAGATTATACAGGAAATGTCTTTTAAGTTTAAAACATGCCTAGAATTATTTATTCATCTTCAGTATTTGCCTTATCCGGGTCAGAGTTGAGGTGGATACAAAGCCTATTCTGGGAACACTGGGTAGGAGGCGAGAATACACCCTTGGATGGGATCATCGCAGGAACTATGCACACACACCTTCACACACTCATTCGCACATGAGCGCATTTTAGCCAGCCCACCTACTGTCATGATTTTGGGAGGTGGAAGGAAACCGGAGAAACCTACATGAGCACAACATGTGAAATTCCACACAGACAGTAACCCAAGCTCAGGACTGAACCAGGGACCCTGTTAGCGGTGAAGCAAAGCTACTCGCTACACCACCATGCCGCCCTTAGAAACATCCCAAAATAAAAATGCTGGTTGATCCTGTAGCACATCTATTCTTTTGGCTTCAAATTGCAGTAGTGAATAAAACCTATACAGAACACAACCCTGAAGGACCCTGTATAAATACCACAGTGCTACTAAGAATTGTGTTGAAAATGAATGGCTGCCACCTTTTTAAATTTATATCTGGAAACCTTTAATTTCAGGCAAATGCTAATTTGTAGTATATAACTAAGGATAGCCTGTGTTTGAAGGGTTGTGTATCAATATTGCTAACCTGTAACATCTTCTCATGCTTTTATTTAGCAAGTCAATTTTTAACATTTAATCGTGGCTAGCTATAGTGCTGTTACCAGCCTATCCTGGTCATCTGCCTTCTTAAAATGAAACATATACACAAGCCATGGTTCACAGTGACCAGGATTGTATGTGTCTGAATGTAAGTTGATTACCGCAGTTAGTTTTTCCTCCAGCCTGCTCAGCGTCAACATAAATGACTGAAGGCCCATCTTCCAGTGGCTGGCACATGGTTAAACACATGTCTGAGTACTTTCCGACTCTGCTGAACTTTTTGAAAGCATAACAGTGAATAATTTCCATGCTCTGACTTGCATTGGTGATTGTTTGTCATGGTGATGAGCATTTTGAGTTGTTACTTGAACACATAAGATGAGTACTTGATATTTGCAGTTAACAGTCTGATTTCTACAGTATAGCAGCTGTTTTGGGTAGCTGTACCAGACATAATAATGCTTATATTTTGGGAAATGGCATCAACTGACGTTTTTTGCAGGTACAAACAGAAATAACTACAGTGGGATTGGTCAGAGTTTCTGCAAGAGTGGGTAGGATTGGTCAAAAGCAGGAGCGGGAAGGATTGGTCAGAATTTTTGCGAGAGCGGGTGGGATTGGTCAGAGTTTCAGCAGGAGTATACTGAAAAAAATCTCACTGAATTTACTTAATTCAAATGCGTACATCGGTTCTACGTGATTGAATTGAGTAACATTAACACAATTTGTTTCCGTACATCCAACAGGATTTGATCTTTTGCAAAGCCCTGAATAAAATCGAGCTCCACCCTCTCACCCGAATTGATGATCGAATCCAGGTCACTGGTTTTCTGCAACAGCCATTTTACAACCACTATTCTACCGCACATACTTTAAGTGTCTTAAATTAATACTGAAAATTAATACTTGGGGGCAGTGGTAGCTCAGTGGTTAAGACGTTTGATCGGAAGGTCGTGAGTTCAGATCCCAGCACTGCCACTGTTGGGCCTTTGAGCAAGGCCTTTAACCCTCAACTGCTCAGTTGTATAAATGACATAAATGTAAGTCACTCTGTATAAGAGTGTCTGCCAAAATGCCATACATGTAATACTGTACTTATATTTCCTCTCAGTACCAACAACCACGTGAGACTTCATGATGTAATTGGTTTACGTTAATACTACGTGAATTGATCACGCTTACGCTACATAATTCAATCGAGTAATTAGAAACTTGGTTAAATTAAGTTTAGTATATGCAATGAAATCGCATTTTGATGAAAAACTCTATATGTTTATGTAAACTATACCTAATATGTTCTCTTAAATCTGACCGATCACATAGTTAATTTTTTTCACAGTCTAAGGGGGAATTCGTCAGAATTACTGTGGGAGCAGGTAGAATTAGTCAGAAATTCCAAGAGAGTGGGCAGGACTGGTGAGAAATTTTGTAAGAGGCAGAGGCAGGGGCAGGAGTGGGATTATGTTTAAGACGCTCACCATATGTTGTGTAATAGCTTGCTCTATGGGTTAGACAACCGGCAGTACCATATCATGAATTCACATTGTAACATAAATAAGCGGTTATTCTATTTTGTGTGAATTTTGAGAAGTATTTCTCAAAGTTAGGTGATTACACGCTGAATACAATTATTCTACTACCTGTTGCCATCAGTAATCAATCATCCATTGCTTTGTTTGATACTGAAATGTTCTTGTGAAACCTACAAGTTATCACTCTCTTTCATCACTACTTTCAAGTGCTGTGAGTGTATGAGCGTACATACATACATAAAATGCATGGAGGTGCACGTTCTATGTGCACATATACTCACACTTCCCGAATTCTGACTCCATATTCACTGTTCACTCGGACTGCTGTGGCCAGCCTCCAACCAACCCATTTTTCTCTCTCTAGCTGTTCTTTCCTCTGGTGTAGTGCACATGACCTCGTTTCCACTCCCCTTGTGATGTGGAGATTTGGAAATCACAGATTAGTGAGAGAAAGAGAGTGAGGACGGAAAGGTGGCTACACTGTGATAAAATCCCTTTATGTCCTGTTGAAAATGAACTGTGGAATGGCTACATTTTAATTAGATATTTTGTCCTTGCCCTGGATAATGATAGGCAGAAAGCTTTTTGTGCACTGCGCTGTAGGTTACGTGTTATCGCTATGGCTAATGAACATGTATTTGCCTCTCATTTTTAATTAAACGTATAACCGAGAAATCACTGAGACTGTGTTCGTAAAAAATAAAGAATAAAACAACGACTTCTGATGGCTGCATGAGACATGAGACCGTCTTCTTTAAATATGTATCAATGCACTGCTCTTCTATAGTGTTTCTTTAACTATACTGTACATAGTGTTGTCCACTTGCTGCTTGGAACAGTCACAGATGGCTTCTGAATATATTATGAAAGTGTTAAATACTTTTACATAATCAGGTGACCTTATTTTGTCTTTCAATCAAATGGGGTAGATGTTTGTGCTCCAAATGGTAACAGGGAGTTAAGATGCACTAAATGTGCAGTACATTAAAACAATGTTTTCAGACTCAAAAGCAGGATGTACATGAAGACATAAAACAATGCTCTTCCCAATGATCATTGTATGATTTCCTGTGTTGGCATGATCAATAACTTGTTCGGTCTGACTCTGACTCTCTGACTCTTGTTCAGTCTGTTCAATAAGGTTGTGGCTGTGGCTAGAGAATAACAAACATTGTTGCTGTTATGTTGTAGGCCGTGAACTGTAAGGGCCAGCACAGTATCTCCTACACGCTGTCCAGAAACCAGACTGTGGTTGTAGAGTACAGCCATGACAAAGACACAGACATGTTCCAGGTACAGTAAAACACACACAACAATGATGCATCTATATGAGATAACTGGATATACATATTTTTCTATGCTCAATATTATGAGTTATCTAAGGAATAAAACGCGACACAGTGTGCTGTAATAGGATAATAATAATGGGGTGGTGTAATGCGGCCTGGCGTGAAACAGAGCTACTGTTACCACCCTGAAATTGATTATTTTCTATTATCGTGCCCCAAAGTGTTTTATTCCTCTTGTACCACAGCAATTTGCCAATTATTCCAGTTTTTAAGTTATTAATGAACAACACGTTGTGCTTTGTAACCATTTAATGTTGTGAAATGTCTGAGACATTGTAGTTCCTGTTATCATTTATAACAGCTATAAACAGTCATTCCCTTACCAGTCTCTCATCTTTTCCTCCTCTCTCTTGAAGTTAAGACCAAAAAAAAACCTGTGCTTGTCAGAAAGTGCAGTCCTCTGCCCTGAAGGCTCTCCCCTGTCAGAAAACTTACTAACCATTATAAAACACTGATCATGGAGACTTCTTCCATAAATGAATGAATGTCTCTGTCCAGAAAACTTTGCCATATCAACAAGTATAAAAGTTTCTTTGTTAAATAACAGTGCATTTTTAATCTGTTTATTATTAGCTTTATATTATGTGGCGCATCTACCATACAAGTTCCTGTGAATGAGTCGTTACTATAGAGACGATAATGTATTCGAACAAGCAGAAGTCTGTCATTTAAATTACAGCTTGAAGTACTGTCAGCACTGTTGTTATAGAAGATTAATCAACATCATCTGACCAATCAGATTTGAGAATTCAACAGTGCTGTGCTATACAGTGCAATATTGTATGGTAAATGCTGACCTAATAAATGGTAGATGCCTTCTGCATATGTTATTAAGCCATTGTTGCCTGGTCATATGATAAATAATTTTTATCTTGGCTGAGTTCTCTCCTAGCTTCTCTGCCTCAGTCAGGCCTACTCAGGCTCTGTCCATTATAGATGATCTGAATCTCTGATAGGAGACAGCCACTCCAGCTCTATCATGACAAACCCTTTACTGTTACACACGTCCTCAGGCATGGGGAAGTATATGGGTGTGTGTGTGTGTGTGTGTGTGTGTGTGTGTGTGTGTGTGTGTGTGTGTGTGTGTGTGTGTGTGTGTGTGTGTATATGTGTGTGTATATGTGTGTGTATATGTGTGTGTATATGTGTGCGTGTGTGTTTGCTTGGGAGCATGAACATGTACAAACAAAGCAGGCCAAAGACAAGTGGACAGAAAAGTTAAAACGGGAACCAACAGGAACCCACAGAGGGGAAACACAGTAACTGTAAACAGGAACTAAAGTTGGAGACTCTGTTTAGTTTAAGTGGTTGTTTTTTCTTGCATATTTAGTGTTATTTTAAGCGATGTTTCATCCGAAAACAGCATAATACTCAGTAACTTTGTTCCACTCTTTCCATTTTAGTAAGATTGCCAGATTGTCACTGTCTGTATTCACTGCAACAAAATTAAAAATGTGTTATTAAAGAAGAAAGTGGAAGTGCAGACAGTGACACTGATGTGTCCTGATTGTTATTCACAATGTGCATTGGAATATATATATATATATATATATATATATATATATATATATATATATATATATATATATATATATATATATATCACAGTTTCCATTTGTTTCTAAAGTACAAAATACTTAAGGTGCAATTTTTTGCCATCTTTTCTTTTTTCTTTTAATTTTTTTTTAAACATATGTAAGACTGCTATTGATGATTGAAATGGAAGCATAGCCCCCTTTAAATTTCTTGTTTGTTCCCCCCCATGACCACACATTAAAACAAACTTTTTTTTTTTGTGGGTTTTTTTTTTTTTTTTTTTTTGTGCTGTGAATTTAGATTGGGCGATCGACGGAGAGCCCCATTGACTTTGTGGTGACTGACACTGTGTCTGGGGGCACAGACGGCGAGGACTCTCCCATTACACAGAGCACCATATCGCGCTTTGCATGTCGGGTGGTGTGCGAACGCAACCCTCCGTACACTGCACGCATCTATGCTGCAGGCTTCGACTCTTCCAAGAACATCTTCCTAGGGGTGAGTGTGCACTTCCACATGATTATACACTTACATGTATATATTTTCCATGAAAGAGCCTCCTGACTACTTTTACCACTGGTATTTGAGAAAGCATCTATCTATATATACATAAATGTCCTGGCTTGCGAAGTATCTTCTTCTGCTGATCCAGTGGACCCTTTCAGAATAACCTGGTAAATATAGATATAAACAGTTAGTCATGGCACTCATGGATGTTTTTTTTTTTGCGCATGTCTAGTCATTTACCATGTTCATCTGTCCACAGGAGAAAGCAGCCAAATGGAAGAATCCAGATGGCCAGATGGACGGACTGACAACCAACGGTGTGCTGGTGATGCATCCACGTGGTGGCTTCACAGAAGAGTCCAAGCCTGGTGTGTGGCGAGAGATATCTGTGTGCGGAGATGTATATACACTGAGAGAGACTCGCTCTGCACAGACACGAGGCAAATTGGTTAGTGCTGCAAAATGTTTAATGTTCTATACATTAGGTTCAGACGTCTTAGTCCACTACAAAGACGTTTATAATACAGCCTTTCTTTTAAAAATGTACAACATTTTACTTGGTTTTTATTTGGTATACAAAGACATATGGAGAACCAATCAGATTGCAATCTTCGATATTCTGACATTTGTGGCTAGAACATTGGTGTCCAATCTTATTCGCAAAGGGCTGGTATGGGTGCAGGTTTTCATTCCAATCAAGCAGGAGCCACACCTGATTCCACCTGTTTACTCAGTTGAGCTTAGCTTTTAACAGACTCAGGTGTGGCATCTGCTTGGTTGGAATAAAAACCTGCACCCGCCCCGGCCCTTTCCGGATTAGATTAGACACCCCTGGGCTAGAGGTAAAAAAGATATTGGACACTCATGGCTCATGGGTGAAGCGTCTAAGGCCGAGGATAACTTGGATGGTGGACATACCAGATAGACCACAAATAACAATTTAGACCTGTAAATAATAATAAGAAATAATTTCTCTCCTGCTTCATGTTGACTAGAACTAGAAGCACTTCATAATTCAGATGTCTTTTTATCATTTTATTTATTTATTTAAAGAGATAACTTTTAAACCCGAACCTTAGACACTCCTGTGATGATTATTAGATTACACTGTTTGGGGGAAGCGAAGCCAGAGGAAATTTGATAAAATGTATGATCTTGGATCGTATCAATAGCAAATAATTTCCTCCTGACTTCAGTCTTGTGTCACGAACATGAAAAAACATTCCAGTATTGGGTTTGGCTGTACAGCACAGACACGGGCCTCTGATACATACTGCTTTTAATCTTGTCCATGACATGATGTTTGCCTCAGTGTTCTTTAAGTTAATGGTTCTGAATTGAATTATTACCTTAGGTTGTATAGAAAATAGTCATAATGTACTTTGTGGTTCTGTTTTCAGTCAAAATGAAGGCAAGAAAAACAAAGATCCATCATTGTTGGAACATTCCTGATGTAAAAATGTGCTTGACCTCTGTCAATATTACAGCATCTCAGTCCATCTCTAAATTAAACAGCTATTAAATTGACAGCCGATGTTGCAAACAGTTGCACACCATTCAGTAAAGCTCCAGATGTTGAAGCAAACATCATAAACCAATTTTGTTGAAATTTAAAACTGGTCAACCTTTTTAGTAGCCTGACTGCACCTAGAATAAATCCAGAGGGGGTGTTTTTAAACTCTCTACTACCCTCTGCAGGTCAAATAATTTTATACAATATGCAGATGGTAGTTTTATGTGGCGTTCTGACTGACTTCATGACACAATATCTTATGTCAGCAATGATACAGGCAAATGGATACATATGAATGAGGGAATACTATTTCACTTCCTTTAAAATCTGAGCCCTTGGCTTATTTCACTTAAAATCACAACACAAAATGAGTGGCTTCATTTACCCTTCATATTCTGTGTGCTACTGGATAATGTATATTCGTGTTTCCCCATGCCATCAATTTTTGTTATATAAAATACTGTTGCAACATGATAGTATTTATTTTAAAATACCTCATCAGAATTAGTAGCAATATAAAAACAATATTTATGGGAAAAGACACATGCGCTTCACATGCTTGAGATGGCATATTGGTATGCACAGTTGAGAGTGTAATTAAGAGAATTAAGTAATGGGATGGAGTTAAGTGAATCTTTTGTTTCACCTGAGCATAAAGTTTCATGTTATTCCATTTTAAGTAAAATTTAAAATTGAGTCTTTTTTACTTTAGAATGTAAGAGCACCCTGCATATCTATATCCTAACTGGGGCTTATATTTTGCTGTTCAGGTGGATAGTGAGAGTAATGTGCTGCTGGATGGCTCTCTGGTGGACCTGTGCGGTGCCACACTACTGTGGCGCACGGCTGAAGGTCTCTTTCACGCACCCACGCAGAAGCACCTGGAGGCACTGCGCCAGGAGTTGAACGCCGCGCGGCCCCAGTGCCCTGTGGGCCTCAACACCTTGGCATTTCCCAGCATGCAACGCTCCAGCCGGGCATTGCCCAGTATCGCCCAGCAGCAGGACAAGCAGCCATGGGTGTACCTGGCATGTGGGCACGTGCATGGCTACCATGAGTGGGGCCACAGCTCAGAGCGTGAACCTAATGACAAACGCGAGTGCCCCATGTGCAGGGCTGTGGGGCCATATGTGCCACTGTGGCTAGGCTGTGAGCCAGCCTTCTATGTGGACTCAGAAGCACCTACGCATGCCTTCATACCTTGTGGTCACGTCTGCTCAGAGAAGTCGGCCCGCTACTGGTCTGAAATTCCCTTACCGCATGGCACCCACGCTTTCCATGCCGCATGCCCGTTCTGTGCCACACAGCTCAGTGTCACACAGGGATGTGCTAAGCTCATCTTCCAGGGCCCTGTAGACTGAGTGTGCAGGACAGAGGGGGGCAGATTCATGAGGATTGGTTGGATTCAGATGGAGCATGGATAAGAAAAAAAAGAGAACACAGCAAAAGACTGTTGCACACCACAAGCCATGAAGCCATGCTCATATACTCAGATACTACTTCAAGTGAAAATTTTATTCTCAATCACTGTAATATCAGAAGTTACCTTGGAGATTGGCAAGACTGTTGACCATGACAATGAGCAGTCTTATTTAGCATAAGCTGTTGGATGAGTTGATCCACAGGTATTGTATCCCAGCAGCACTGTGAGAACACTTTCAGATGCCCTGTTGAGCATTTCCTCAATACACTGATTTTTAACTATGTAATGGAAGAAGCTGCAGGTGATTTTAGTAGACACCAAGATTTCAGTTTTTTGGCGGATTGTTTTTTCCATTAATCAATAGTCTAATACAGTATTACAATTTACAGAATTAAATGATTGACAACAATATTTGCTTTGGACTTAAAGTACCAGAATTTCCAAAGATAAAATGGCTGCTAAAACTGGACTATTGAATCAGCCCTTACCAGATCAAGGACAAAAATGGATCACTCCCAGTCACTGCTTGATCATGAGCATAATTCTGCATTATTAACAAAGGTCTAAAGGGGCTTATAGTTTCTAGGAAGTTTGTTGTTTTGTACAATTAATGTCTCTGACCTCTAAGGTTTCCTCTGATGTAGTGTTTCTAATCCACGAATTTTATTGTACTGTAACCTGTGAACCATTTTTGTCACTAGTGAAGGAACAATATGCAGGCAGGGTTGAACGGGAACATCCGCATCCCTGTAAATCACATCCATAATGTAGATGTTGCTTTAAACCAAAACCTATAAACTTGGTGATTTTGGAAATTTGACAGCTGTGAAAAGAACAGGCTGCCGGCCAGTGATGAACCGGTTTCCCACGTCTTATTAATTCCAAATTTCTCACCAGTGAAAATTCAGTTAACATTAGGATGTGAACATGTTTTATAATGTTGTTTTAAAATGAACGAAACTTGTCTTCTATTTTCTTAACCTTTGTACAGAGAAAGATTTTAGTTCTGGCAAATGGGGGAGTATTTTTGTTTTGTTTTTTTAACAGTGGTTTAAATGAGTTATTTTAATCAGAAATGGGGTTATTGCATTTTAAAAACATTATAAAAGATTTTATTCAAAGCAGCCCTGTTCTTTTGTGTTTTATTTTTACTACATATGCATTTTTTACTACCATTATACACGGTTTAACAGAAGAGATGGTTGTCTTGTTAACTTGATTCCAATACTGTAAAAACAAACAAAACAAACAAACAAAAAAAAAACCCCACACCCAAGCAGAGTGATTTCACAGTGTTGGTGAAAACAGACAGCAGACCTGTAAAGCTACTGTCTATCCCAGGTGGCTATAAATGAGATTTCTTCTGAAGTAGTCCTCAGATTACTTTGTTTATTCCTTTTTATAGCCACAGTATGGCGCTGCTGCCAAAGCAATTGGATAATCTGAAACTCAAACAGCTAGAATATTTTTGGAGAGAAATGCCAGTGAGGGGAAAAAAAAAAAGAAAAATTTTAAGAAATCACACTCAGTGAATAAACAATCGATAAAAATGGCTATTTTAAAGAAATTATCTCCTCTGCTATTATATGTAAGAAACCAAGCTCTTTTTTTTTTCAAATTGTGTTTTAATGATTTCCCTGTCCCAGACTATGAAAATATGGTTTAAATGGTTTTATGAGGTATGTTTTGAAGAAAAAGGAAATGTCTGCCTTGAATGAACCCTTTGTCTAAATATTAAGCCCACACAAAACGGTTCTAATTTACGTTTATAAATATACGTTTATAAATGTATACTGACAGTTGGCCATCTTATAAATCAGAGTGTGCAGTAAAGTGAATATCTTAAGAAATCCTATATGTGAAATAGCTTTATAGAATGTCAGCCACATTATCCTTCATATAGTGATTAGCCCAGTTGTCCTGTTCACATCATTGCTTTCTACAAATAAAGGCATGTAAAAGGAGGTTGTTTAGCTGCTATGAAAAAAAGGGATCAGTAACGTGTCATGAGTACTAATTAATATTTTCTTCTGTAGATGATTGAGAGATGGGACGTGTGTCTCTGTCCTACTCAATGTTGTTTTCCTGAATGACAGCAAATGTGTTAAAGGTGACTGTATGCTCCTTCCAGGAATCTGGACTTGGCTTGCTTTCACTTACGAAGGTTTATTAAAATTGCACCATATTTTCTTTTCTGAGGTAGAAACAACTTGAATTCTGTTTGCTCTGGAAATTTAATTTCTGCTGTTCTGCACTGAGATAAAGGAATGACCCAATAGCATATGTGTAATATGTGTAACATGCCAAAAGTAACAACAAAAAATGGGAAGTTATTGTTGTTATCAAATGCTCATCAGCAATGTATTTAGGTCCATAATGTGTTTGTGCAAAGATAGATGGCAGAGTGTTGATGTATTGACATTATTTAACTGATGAAACAGATTTCCCTCACATTTTTGTTTCCAATGATACCAACTATTTGGGTTTAATATTAAGAGTTGTATAGCATTCAGTCTCTCTCTCTCTCTCTCTCTCTCTCTCTCTCTCTCTCTCCCCCATGTCACGTGTGTTCACAAGTGCACACACAAAGCTAGAAAGGCAGACGTGAGACAATGTCTTGTATTCAATCCCTCCTGGCTGTCTCCACATGATGCCTGCCAGCTCAAGAAGTGAGTACATCTGAGGGATCAAAGCATGCAGAAGAGAATGATCTGCAAGCTTGCATCGGCAAACCTGACATACTGATGTGCTAAGTTGTGATGTCAAATCCTAATACGGCAATTTCTTTTAGTCCGATCCTGCATCTTTGCATATGCATCAGTTAAGTCAGTCGCACAGTGCCTTATTATTTACAGCCCTGGTTTAATCCAGTCTGTGTATAAAAGTTCACTCTCTTTTTCCCTTCTGGATGGAGAGGACTGATAAGCAATTGTTTATAAAGGTGATGGACATAAAAAAACAAATTCTTTACACAACTAAGCATCCAGTGTGACCTACAGTAATAAGTATGTGAGGCAAGCATACAGTCCCCTCTGAAAGTATTGGAACAGCAAGGCCAATTCTATTGTTTTCACTATACATTGTAGACGTTGGGGTTTGAGATCAAAAGATGAATATAAGATGATGGATCAGAATTTCAGCTTTCATTTCTTTATATTTACATCTAGATGTGTTAAATAATTTAGAACATGGCACCTTTTGTTTGAACCCACCCATTTTTTCAAATGATCAAAAATATTGAAAATGTGACTGGTAGGTGTTTCTTGCTGCCCATATATGCCTTGTTAAATTAATTGTTTAAAAACTTGATAGCCCTGAATGTCTACTCTTGGTTTGAGCACTAAGTTTCGCCTGTGAAGACTGCATTTGTTGTTAAACAGGATAAACCAACATGAAGACCAGAAAGCTGTCTATGGGTGAAAAGAGGGAAAATCTATCAGAGCCATTTCACAGGCATTGGGCATAGCCAACACAACAATTTGGAATGTCTTGAAAATGAAAGAAACCATTGGTGTACTAAAAACCAGACATGGAACAGGTCTGTTCCTGGTTGATGACAGAAACATTGTGAGAGCTGTGTAGAAAAATCCAGTTTGGTCGTGTCAATGCGTCACCGGCTTGATGCAGTTATTGCAAGCAAGGGACATGCAACCAAATATTAAATATTAAAGCTGAAATTCTGATCTATTGCCTCATATTGAACCCAAATGTCTTCAATGTATAGCAAAAATAATGAATTAGCCTTGCTGTTCCAATGTTTTCAGAGGGGACTGTGTATTATACACCAATCAGCCATAACATTCAAACCACCTGCCTAATATTGTGTAGGTCCCCCTTGTGCTGCCAAAACAGCTCTGACCTGTTGAGGCATGGACTACACAAGACCTCTGAAGGTGTGCTGTGGTATCTGCCACCAAGACATTTGCAGCAGGTCCTTTAAGTCCTGAAAGTTGCAAGGTGGGGCCTTCATGGATCAGGCTTGTTTGTCCGATCCCACATCCCTCAGATGCGCAATCAGATTGAGATCTGGGGAATTTGGAGGCCAAGTCAACACCTTAAACTCTTTGTTATCTTTGTTATTATTATGTCCCTCAAATGATTCTTGAACAATTTTTGCAGTGTGGCAGGGCGCATTATCCTGCTGAAAGAGGCCACTGCCATTAGGGAATACCGTTGCCATGAAGGGGTGTACTTGGTCTACAACAATGTTTAGGTAGGTGGAACGTGTCAAAGTAACATCCTCATTAATTCCAGGACCCACAGTTTCCCAGCAGAACATTGGCCAGAACATCACACTGCCTCCACTGGCTTGCCTTCTTCTCATAGTGCATCTTAGTGCCATCTCTTCCCCTGGAAAGTGACACACACGCACATGATGTAGAAGAAAACATGATCATCAGACCAGGCCACCTTCTACCATTGTTCCATGGTCCAGTTCTGTTATGCTCACGTGCCTGTTGTGGCCTGTATCTGCATGATTTTATTCATTGCACTACTGCCACATAATTGGCTGATTCGATAATTGCATGAATAAGTATTACACTTGCACAGAGTACACTTGCACATATTTATTCATGGGTGGTTAACACACATAAAGCACAGCTGATTATTACCCATAAAGCACAGCTGATAATATGTGTCTTAAAAAGATGTTTTGTGCAGTTATTGTAATTATGCTCATAAAAGGTCAACCAAAGCTTTAATCACATTTTATTAGCTATCAGCTATTATGGTGAGAAACAGGATTAACCAGTTGAGATCGTGCTTTTTTCCATTTCTGTTTGAAAGCTACTAGCCAGCTAGCTACAATGAATGTAAAAAAAAAAAAAAAGAGAGAGAGAGATCCCTGTGACTTTACACTTAAAATGGCATTAAGTATAATACAAATTTCTACGCAAACATTTAAAAAACTTTTCTGCATTCATGCAACACTTCCCGTATCCGCTGCTGATGTGGAGAGAGGCTTTTCAAGACATGGGACGTGCTTTACTGTAGGAGAATAAAAGGGTAGATCTGCTTTTATAAGGTAAGATAAGGTCCTTATCTTACTCTATTACTAGCATCTTATTTTAATCATTTTAAGTGGAACTGTCATGAAGGTATTTTTATTAAATGTATTATGGCAAGATCAGTTGACGTAGATGATTAATAACAAATTCTAAATACCACCAGACAACTGTCTAGCATCCACCGAAAATACTTAAGCACAGTGCACTAACTGTACAAAGCAGCAGTGATTTTATTTAGTATATTTCTTCAGATTTTTTTTCTTATATTTGTACAGAAATATGGTAGACATCCTTTTTTTTGTGGCATCTGGCAACCTTCCCCACAAGCTTCTGAAATCTTTTTGTTTTGCCTTGCAGGATCCACACGGATTGTGAAGCTTTTTGGCAAGCCTTCTAAAGGAAAAAAAAAAACCCCAAATACTCCACCTACTGTATGTATCTATTCATTTAGGATGCATTATTTGTTCAGTCTGAATAACATTTTCATGTTCAGTTACATACATGTTTTATATTCTAGAAATATGTCGGTGATCTCACTCTTTGACTTAATACTTCATGCTGGGAGCTTGACGTGTAATAGACCAAGAGCTTTTCCTCTGTTGAGTGAGCTGCACATCCCTGAGCACAAAAGAGACAAGAAAATGTAGGGAGCCTCAGTTGAAGCATATCTGCATTTCTATTTAAATGGGTTGAGCCTTGTTGTGTATCTTTAAAAAGGGTTTGATCTTTGTTCACCTTTGTTGACAACAAAGTTCTTGCTGCTTATACAACGGTGAGACGTGTACTCGCTGTATGAAGAACAAGGAGAAGAACCTTGGACCTTGGAAAGCTTCTCTTCCATGTGTGAAACATTCCTCACAGAGCTCAAAAGAGACACAGAGGTGAAGGAAGTGATGTAGCTAGTTTGTTGGATAGTATGTAGAACACATGCATGCTTAACAGGAATAGCAAGTGTTTTGTACAATAAGTATGAGTTCACCAAATGATGCATCATTTGAACAGCAGATTTTTCCGGCCATGCTCGCTCTATGAACAGTTTGAGTGGAGGTGGAGGAGCAGACAGGACACTTAGTGGCAGGATTGACAGATTGTGCTAGTTTACAATACTCAGAGGCCAGCAAGATCTTACTTTATTTTTATTATAATCAAATAATGAAGTAAAATAATCTGGATTAAATCTAATTAATTTCCCCAGAATGGCAAAGTATATATGAGGGCAGTGGTAGCTCAGTGGTTAAGACGTTGGGCTACTGATCGGAAGGTCGTGAGTCCATGTATTTTTTAGCTTACAAAGAAATATTAAAAATAACGAAAATCGCATACTTTCCCACGCTAATTTGTTTCTGACTATTTTCTGCAATTTTTCATGGCAAAGAAGTGTTGAGCTGCCGAAGTGAAATTGAATCTGTCCAGTGTTTCTCTGCAGCTTGAGATGGCGGCTGGCTGTTTTAACGCGAGCCAAAACATGTGCGAGTACATTTTTAATATTTTTACCAGACATTGTGTCCGAAAATCTTTGATTTTATTGGACATTTTGACTTTTTAACGGTCAAAAACTGGTATTTGCCGGCTAACGGACACTCTGGTATGGATAATAAAAAACACCTCACATCTTGAGTAGTAAAAGCTAGATAACGTCATGACTTACACGCCGCACCGCCACAGATCTGCAAGGAACTTCAGACCGTGGAATAAAAAAATAAAAAAAAGGGAATTTCATATTAAACAGGCTATAATTTTTATATTAATAAAATTCATTCCAAATAAATTACTCAGTGTATCTCCGTCGCTCTCGGTTTTGAGCTTACGTACATACTTTCGCCTACCTTTTTTCACTACCCCTGCCCTTCTCCTCCTCCACGCCCATCTGCAGCAATTTTGACTTTTGAATTCTGAGTGACCAATTAGACAAAACAAGCCACTCTGGCCTTTTGTACTGCTATCACCCGCAATTCGTATCCTGTAGTAGTGTGTGTGTGTGTGTGTGTGTGTGTGTGTGTGTCATGAAGCAGCGGGAAAATACATTCTTATAGATACATTTTATATTAAAGAGCAGTAATGTCGTTATTTGTATAGCATATTTTAAACATTCATATTTGTATAAATATATTTGAGTTTTTGAACAGCAGTGATTATGTTCAAAACTGTTCAGAAAGGCTCATTTGGGTGTAGTCTACACAACACATGTAATTCCCCATTGCACTTACTGCAATGTGATCTTATTTTCATGGCTGTATTAGGGCTATATGTGGTCTGAAACAGACATCCATCTTGAGATAAATTTGGACCAAATCAGATGGACTAAACTAAATTTTCAATGACTATTTTGGGGCTAAATAAAGACCGGATTTAACCCAAAAAACAACAGCCATGGAAGTTTGGTGGGATTGCAAAGATTGAGAGAGGGAAAGGGGGATTATGGAGTGGGAAATGTCTGTACATCAGATATACATGTGACATGCTTGTTTCTGCATAGAAAGGCTGAGGAAAAGAAGAAATGTCTCATTTTTCCAATGTCCAGATTTTTTATAGTTTCAGGCCTTTTGTGTGGTTTTTGAGATGTAGATGTACATCTGGGAAGAGATGTAGCTGTAGGCTGGAAAGTTTGCTGAAACCTGTCAACCTTGGTTAATAATACTACTGTGGACACAGTTAAACAAAGGTTTGTCTAAAAATGCTCAAAATGAGCTGCTAGACTGTAAGCTGTAGCATATAGCATACATCAAGTGTGTGATAGCTTGTTGACTTTTTTTGTTTTGTTTTTAATGTCGGCTTGCCCCTCTATGATAACGAGCCTCTTCTACTGACTCTACGGTACTTCATGTCAAAATAGTATGATGATAGAGACTCAAAGCACTTCTGTAAGTCGTTCTGGATAAGGACGTCTGTAAATGTAAATGTATAGTATGCCAGCACATGCTTCCATACTTGACAGTAAATGTCAGAATGGTATGCCTGTTATTACTACATGCTGCTAGTATAGTAGTATGAGAATTAGGTTTGTCTTCATCTCCCTTTGTCTTTCTGTGTCCTCCGGTGGAAGTCGGTGCGTTACAGGTGATGGGAATCTGCGAGCCAAATGTGGCTCACGCTGTTTACCTCCTTCACCGGGCGCGAGAGCATGAACACGATAACACAGATGATCGCCTGTGAATAGGAGATAGTAAAACTCCCCTCTGCTGTCACACCAAACACTCACACACACACACTCACACACACACTCACACACACAGAGTCTATGCTTTCCCCCTGTGCTCTTCATTTAGTAAACTTGGCAGTCGTCTTTAATCTCGTGGTAAATTGGAGCAGTAGGGGAGTATG
Organism: Cranoglanis bouderius; assembly: GCA_023630585.1. NCBI lineage: Eukaryota > Metazoa > Chordata > Actinopteri > Siluriformes > Cranoglanididae > Cranoglanis > Cranoglanis bouderius. Next base: position 17,790,966 of record CM042543.1, on the reverse strand, counting down.
GAGAGTGCTGTATGCATGTCATTAATTCCTCACTATATCTGTCTGGCGCAATTAGTCACTGTTTGCTGCTGAAAATGTGCCATTAATTATGTGCGCCTTCAGTGCTGAGGTTCAGAGCACTGCGACACTGTGAACCTGCTGTTCCACACTGCACTTACCTTCTCAAAGGGTGCTTCAATTCTCTATTGAGACACCTATAAATACTGTTCCTGCCCAGGTGTTGCTGAATTATTTTCACAGTAGCATTAGAATGATGAAAAGGATGAATCAATCAAGTTCTCTTAAATGCAGCATCTGGGAAGGTGCAATATCTAGAATTAAACAAATTATTCCAAAGGACTTTCTGTACCAATCTTCTCTGTTTCATGTTGCTTCTCAAAATGGCATAACAAACATGATGGAGTCCAGTCTAGAGACCACATTATCATTAGGTTCCTGTTGTGTTGGCCAAATTGAATCCTCTTATTTTAATTGGCCTCCATTAGGTTTTCTGCTCAAGGCAATTCCAGCTGGGCCATGTTTTTATTGCTGCACGTGCACCAAAGCAAAGCTGCAAAATATTGATCACAATCATCCTAATCTCTAATGGTTTTAATTGCAGATTGCTTTACAAACCACAAAGAGGTAAACAGGCCTCAAAGTTTGACCAACATGTATCTCTTTATCTATGCTAATTTATGCATCGGGTCCAGTTTGTATTCTTCAGTTCTAGCACCATACAGATAAAAATGAGGGTGACTTTATAGTTTCTAAATCAATGATGTCTTAGCCTGTGCTGATCTGAGTTTAACACGAGGGCACATGATGATGGTGCTTTGTGTTAAAATAACATAAACCTGTTTTCAATGCACTGAATGTGCTGTTATAATAATTTAGGCACTAGGCAATATATGAACCGTCTAAATGAAACACACATTAGGAACTGTCATTTGTTTTAACAGTAGTTTCAGTCCTTTTGTGAATGATGGCTTTGAAAAAATTCTAGGGAGACAATTCTTCGAGAAACACAGGCTTGCTATGATGCTTACTATTTGAAAGCATTCAGCGTTGTAAGGAAAAACAGGATGGTTCTGTGTGCTATGTGCTTTTTAAACCAAACTGTTTTTTTCCCCTCACAGTTGTTCTCATTTGTGATAGCCTTGTTTTCATGAACTGAAATATGTTTCTCATTTTCATGTATCTCAACCAAAAGTACTGTATAAACTAAATAACAGCATTTTAAAATCTGGTTACCTCCAAACGTGAAAAGGGAGAAAATTGCAGTACATTTGTAATCTAATTTACTTTACATTACTGCCAAAATGTAAAGAATTATACATTTGCAATACGAAATTGATCACTTTTATTATCAGCATCACGTGCATCTGTCTTATTGTCTCTTTGCTCGAATGATTATTGTTCGATGATCACTGACTGGGAAGTAAGCACTGGTTGATTCAGTCAGATGTGTTCTGTTATAAATGTCTTTAAAAATTTAAACAAATAAATAAATTATCATTTAAACAAATTAACGTTTGTCAAACTTGGGTTGTTACCCATGGTGGCTTGTCCATAGGAGCAAGTTATATCAGCCATTCGATAAATGTTAATTTTCATAAAGTCCTCATTCACAATTCAATATACACTATATGGCCAAACGTATGTTTGACCAAACAGGTGTCCACCTGACCATCACACCTATATATCCCATTCCAAAACCACTGCCATTAATATGGAGCCGGTCCTGCTCTAGCCACCTCCACTCTTCAGGGAAGGCTTTCTACAAGATTTTGGAGCATGCTTGTGGGGATTTGCGCTTATTCAGCCACAAGAGCATTAGTGAGGTCAGGCACTGATGTTGGGAAAGAAGGTCTGGGGATCAGTCAGCATTCCACTTCATCCCAAAGGTGTTCAGTAGGGTTGAGTTCAGGGCTCTGTGCAGGCCAGTTGAATTCTTCTAAAGAAGAAGGAAGTTGATATTCTAGACAACTTTCTAGAACTTTCTGTCTAACTTTCTAGCAACAGTTTGGGGAAGACCCACATAATTACTTCTTTTGAGTGACCAACAATTTTTTGCTTGCCTAGATTTTGTGAAATAGTGGGGCAGAGCATGCACGAGCAGAGCTTTCATAGAGTTTTGCTGCAGTTCAGCAAGTGACAACAAACCAACATGGCTGTGCACACCATCAAAACAAAGTACGTTTTGCCTTTTAAATGAGTTATACTGTATATACAAGTATTTGCTTTAGATCAATCAACATACAGACATATTAGGAGGAAAATATACATCATTCATCACAGTTAGCTGTTACACTATTACAGGTTTACTTTAAAAATTCACTAGATACTAGTCTATAGCATAAGTCAAATGTGATAGCCTCGAACAAAACTATTGTTCACACACACTCACAATTAGGGGCAATTTATTTTAGCTAATCATCCTATTGGAATGCTTTTGGGAGGTGGGAGGAAACCAAAGAACCTGGAGGAAATCCAAATGGACACAGGTACAAGATGCACAGAAACACACAGCCCTCAAACCCGACCTGGAGCTGTGAGATGGCAATGCCACCTACTGTGCTACTTTAAAGTGTAAGGTCCTGTAATGGCCTGGTTGACCTAAACTACAACATCTGTATTATGTTTAGTAAGCTGCAGTTTGCATGCATAAACATCAATGAACAATAATGTTGTATGTGAGTGATGGAATACGAGTGAGTGAAGTAGAGGAGAGTGTGCGTCTTGCGTTAGGATAAGTGGAGGCTTAAACACCGATTATACAGTGTGGGTGGTATTAAGAAGAAGAAAGAGGAGGATTAGAAACTCGCCAAGGTGCTGACATATTGCTACCACTCCCAGCTCTCAGGTAAGGTGAGGATCAGACTTGTTTAAAATAGAGTGGGATTACCAATCAATGTAGTGTGACGTTTTTTTTTTTTTGTTTTTTTTTTTACAAGGGAAACCCATTGCTTGCAGCAACTCCATCCACCTGCAAGAAGAATCTTAACATAGCTGAATGAGCATTAAGTAATTGCCACATGCCACTCATGGATGAAGGTGAAGGCAGCCTGTTGTATTTCCCATTCAGCTTTCAGCTTTTAGATTTTAATTACAGCTGAGAAAACCTCAGATTTATCAAGGAATCAAGATTAGTTTTATTCCAGATAAGAGTAGATTCCAAATTCAGTTAACTTTAGATGCATATGGGCCAGTTATGGCATTACCAGTAAATTGTAAGCCATCACATTTAAAGTTTTGTTTAATAGCATTTAAACAAAAAAGGCCTGAATGCAACCATCCAGCTGTGAGCTGCTCTGAGGTGCTGAGTTATTGCTGTGTTCTGGTAACAACAGATCAGGTTTAGGTGAATTTATCATTGAAATTTCAGAGTTGTGTGTCAGCATTGGGGCGTTGCTCAGTTGAGCTGCTGAACAGCTGATCTGTTTTTTCAATGTTGTCATGACAGAAAGTGCTGTGCACACTTGAATATTGTTAGGAGAGCTGTAGAAGATCACAGAAAAGAAACTTTATCTATTAGTTATAGCAACTGGCCTACAATTGGATGAGAACAGACCATAGTTCAGGACTTTTTTTGAAGAAAAAATAATTATTATAATTATTTATATGCACAGTGCACAATACACAGGTAATGTTTCAAATGGGTTAATAACATGGAATTTGAAAATACAAAACATTTTATCCTATGTGGTTTAGTTTTATTTAAATCTCCTCCCTCACACTAATACACCTTGTAAAACCAACTGCAAACTACTACAGTATGGCAAAAATATCAAGAGATATTGGTTCTGATATGTTGTCATGCTTATATCACAGTAATAACGTTCCCATTCTTATAACACAGTAATAACACATGCTTGTTAATAACAGTAATAACATGCAGCCATGCTTATAACACAGTAATAACATGATGGCATGCTTCTAACACAATATGTTGCTGTGCCTTTGACACATTAATAACACTATGGCATGCTTACAACACAGTAATAACAACAAGCTAATAACACAGTAATGACATCTTCATGCTAATAACACTGTAATAACTTGTAGCTATGGTTATTACACTGTAATAACATGCTTATGTTAATAACAGTAATAACATGGTGACATACAGTAATAACACATGTTTATGTTAATAACACAGTAATAACATGTAGCCATACTTATAACAGTTACATGGCAACATGGTAATAAAACATGGAAATAACATCACACTGCTTATAACAGTAATAACATATAGCCATATTTATAACACTAATAACATGTTGCAGTGCTTATTACACAGTAATAACTATGACATGCTTATAACACAGTTATAACATGTGCTCAAGCTTATAATACCATAATAATATATAGCCAAGCTTATAACACAGTAATAACATGACAACATACTAATAACACCGTAATAACACATCACTGTGATTATAACACAGTAATAACACAATGATTTGTTTATAACACAGTAATAACACTACGGCATGCTTATAACACAGTAAAGAGTGGTTATCTGAGTTACTGTAGCCTTTCGGTATGATCTGCATGATTTTATGCATTGCACTGCTGTCACACAGTTGGCTGATTAGAAACTACATGAATGTGCAGGTATACATGAGTTCCTAATAAAATAGATGGTGAGTGTATATAGGACCTCTAACCATACCCATCTTCTATAGGCCAGTAATGCAAAATATAGTAAATCTTCCATATAATCAATTTTCACATGCCCAGTTACGTATGAAATTACTATATATTGAGGGAAATGTTTTCTTCAACATAGGCCTGAACTAAGGAGTCTCCATAATGTGTTTTTAAAGTGATACTCATACGCCAGTAATACAATATATAGGAAATCTTTCTTATAATCTATTTTCACAAATTAGTTAACTGTTTCACATGTTCATTTACACATGAACTGCATTTATTCTTGTGTTTTCTTCAACTTATAACTGAATTAGATTGATTAATTCACAGAAACACACAGAAACACACAGACTGTAACCCGAGCTGGAGCTGTGAGATGGCAATGCTACCTACTGTGCTAACAATGGACCAGTAAAAACTCTGGCTACAATACATCCTATACTTTAAAACGTGATTTAATTACAAGCTATTTAATAAGCAACGAGAAATGTCCTTTATCTTGAAAAACAGAAAATAATAAAGCTATAAACACACAGTGAGCACACACAAGCAGCTCAGTGCATCAGCAGGAGAAGACGTCACGATTTTTCACACATGCACACTGACGGGGAAACCAAATTCCCTGGAACCAGCGGGAACTCAGGAGCCGAGGAGGCAACATTTCCCAAAACCATCCCAGCCAGGCTGTTAAGTCCATACACAGCAGTGTAAAGCGGAGCACTTGGTCAGGTGGTGTAAAATGTATGTGAACAGGAAGTGTTGGACTTTAAAAGGAGCGACAGTAGCGTGTGTTCTCGCGCTGTACCTGCACCGTGTCCCGCGTGCTGTCGCTGGTGGAGACTCAGGTAATCAGGTGTGTGTGTGTGTGTGTGTGTGTGTGTGTGCGCTTACCGTGAGCATATTATAGTTAAATGCACAGGTTCCTAGTCCTGCTTTTTGAGTACCCCATAGTCTAGGCATTTTAATGTTTTCCATGTTATACCCAGTGTTGCCAGCTCTTTTCAGAGAAAAGTAGCTAATGCATGGCTAGAAGTCTCCAGATGACGCCACAAAACTAATTTGCATATTAATTGATTCATGAATAATTTTCTGAAGATGCTTAGAATAGAGTTGTGTTAAATCAAAATAGAAAATTATGTGAGAATAGATTATTATAACAATGAAGCATACATTCTTATGAAATTTAGCTAGTATTAGTGGCCCTGGTTTATGAAATCACTTCCCTCACTTGTGTTGGTTTGCCAGTCAGTACAGGATTTTGCTGAGTTTTTTTGACTGCTGTGGCTTTTTTCAAAATTTGTAATGCAACTTGTGGAATTTTTTGTGCTTTTTTTTCAGAAAACTACTTGACTTGATGAAATTGCAATTGCACAAAATTGTTTTGCATGGTCTTTCGCATTGATGTTTGTTGGTAAATGAGACCTTTTAGCTGTACTCACATTCAGTGCACGTGAATCAAAGAGGACTTTGGCTGAATGTGCATTGTGATGATGTCACATGACGCATCTTGACCCAAATCTGCTGAAAATCCATGGTAATTTTGAAAAATTGCAAGATCCTCCGAATATTGCAGAGTTTGCTTGATTTTGTGTTAATTTCTGTGATCGCAAAATCTCAAAAACCTGGTGTGACTGGTTTGCTAGATATAATATACAACAAGTCAGCTTAGACAATAAAATGAGCAACATACTGTAAAAACTGCAAAACTGCAAAACTCCCCACTGAGGCGCTATTAGAAAATTTTATAGCAGGACAAGACATGGCTTTGTTACAAAACTGTCAAGATATACAGGTGTGTGTTGGAAGGTTCATGCGAGTTCATGAGACTTGACTGTCGTGTCCCAAACTGTCAGTCACCTCATCAGTCACGCCCTTTAAAATATCATCAAATAACTCCTATAAAATGCATTTGTCGTAAAAAAAAAAAAAAAAAAAAAAGTGTCGGTATTTCCGTGCTGGGCCCCCGCTCAGTGCTGGACCTGGAACGAGAAGTCCTGCAACAAGGGGAACCACCGAGTCACTCTGGCATTAGTGTCTTTTGCCCGGGCCATCCACTGTAGAGGGGCGTGGTCGGTGACCAGGGTGAAGTGGTGCCCTGCTAGGTAATACCATAATTCCCAGTAGTTCCCAAGTAGGCCCACTTTATTGTGAGGGCTTCTTGTTCCACAGTGGTATACTTCTACTAGGCAGGGGTTAACGTCCTGCTGATATAGAGTACCGGGTGCTCTTCACCGTCAAAGGTCTGGGACAGGACGGCCCCCAGCCATGTCTCAGATGCGTCTGTGTGGACAGTGAAGGGTAGGGAGAAATCGGGGTTTCTGAGGAGAGGCGAACTGGTGAGGGCCTCTTTCAGGGCCTGGAATGCCCGTTCTGCTTCCTTGGTCCACCTCACCCAGTCCGGCTGGCCCTTCTTGGTGAGGTCTGAGAGGGGGGAAGCTAGAGAGGAGAAATTAGGGATGAACCTTCTGTAGTACCCCGCCAGCCCCAAAAAGGCATGTACCTGTTTCTTAGATGTGGGCCGGGGGTATCCTCTCACCGCTTTCAGCTTCTTTTCCTGTGGCTTCAGCAGCCCCTGGCCAATGTGATACCCCAGGTACTGAGCCTCTGTCAGCCCTAGGTGGCATTTCTTTGGGTTGGCTGTCAGCCCTGCCTTCTGGAGGCTCCTGAGAGCTTCCCTGAGGTGATAAAGGGTCAGCCCAAGGCTCTTCCTCCCATTGTTCATGTTGGGCGACCTGCTCGAAGGTCAGGAGGAAGGCCTTGATGTCGTCCTCGCTGGTAAGCTAAGTTAGGACACTAGGAGCTTCCCAAGAGGGGTGTGGGAGAGGGACGGTGACAGCGAAGCAGGGCTTCTTCTTGAGCTCCAACAGTTCCTTGGTAGCGGTGCACAGGCTTTGGGCCAGCTCCTGGGTCACCGCCTGCTGCAGGATGTTTGTCTTGGTTTGACATGTTTTGCCAAGGCAGATGCGGAACAAAATGAGTGGCCTGCACAGAGCTCTGACCTCAACTCCACTGGGATGAGTTAGAGCATGACGATGCACCAGGCCCAACATCAGTGTCTGACCTCATTAATGCTCTTGTGGCTGAAATCCCCACAGCCACGTTCTGAAATCCTTAATTAATTAATAAATACATAATTATTATGATAGCTTATATGCAGAAAGCACAATACACAAGTAATGTTTCAAATGGGATAACAACACGGAGTGTGAAAATGTAAAATATTTTATCCTATGTGTGGTTTAGTTTTATTTAAATATCCTCCTCTCTTACACAAATATGCCTTGTAAAACCAACTGCAAACTATTACAGTATGGCAAAAATATCAAGGGATAGTTTTGGTTCTGAAATCTGATTGGCTGTTTGATATATACATGGCTGTGCCCACAAAAGAACAGTTGAAGTTTGCATTAATGCTCCGGGTTTTAAACCCCCCAAAAATGTACACTATTTACATAAAAACTGAGCTAGCTAGGTGGGTTCGGGCACATGTTGCTGTGCTTATAACACAGTAATAACATGCAATGTGCTAGTAACACAGTGATAACACATCTTCACGCTAGTAACACTGTAATAACACATCCTCATGCCAATAAAACAGTAATAACATGTTGCCATGCTTAAAACATGGTAATAACAAATGCTTAATAGGACAGCCATAACATGTAGCTATTCTTATAACACAGTAATAACATGTTGGCATGCTTTAAACACAGTAATAACACTGTCATGCTTATAAAGTAATAACATGATGAAATGCTAACGCAGCGATAACACCATGCTAATAAGACAGTAATAACATGTGACCACACTTATAACACAGTAATAACATGAATACATGCTTATAACACAGTAATAACACTATGGCATGCTTATAAAACAATAACAAAAACATACTAATAACACAGTAAAAACACAACTTTATGCAAATAACACAGCAATAACATGTAGCTATGCTTATAACATGGTAATAACAAATACTTATGTTAATAACAGTAACATGTTGCTGTGCTTATAACATTAATAACACTATGGCATACTTATAACAGTAATAACATGACAAACATGCTAATAACAAAGTAATAACAAGGTGCCATGCTTATAACACAGTAATAACATGACAACATACTTATAACACAGCAATAACATGACAACTTGCTAATAACACAGCAATAACACATCATGCTAATACAGCAATACCATTTAGCTATGCTTATAACAGAAATAACATGATGGCATGCTTATAACAGTAACATTGCTGTGCTTATAACACAGTAATAACACTATAGCATGCTTATAACAGTGATACATGCTTATTTTAATAACATGGTGACATGCTTATAATAGTAATAACACATGCTTATGTTAATAACCCAGCAATAACATGTAGCCATACTTATAACACAATAATAACATGGCAACATGCTTATAACACAGTAATAACATGGCAACATGCTTATAACACAGCAATAACACATCTTCATTCTAATAACAGTAAGGATATGTAGCTATGCTTATTATACAGTAATATGTTGATGTGCTCATAACACTATGGCTTACTTATAACACAGTAGTTACATGACAACATGCTAATAAAACAATAACATGTGGCCATGCTTATCACACAGTCATAACATGTAGCTATGCGTATAACATGGTAATAACATGGTGACATGCTAATAACACAGTAATAACACATTCATGCTAATAACACAGCTATAACATGTCACCGTTCTTCTAACACAGTAATAACACAACATGCTTATAACAGTCATAACACGCGCTCATGCTTATATGACCATAATAACATGTAGCCATGCTTATAACACAATAATAACATGATGCCATGCTTATAACACAGTATTAACACACCTAAATGCTTACAACAAATTAATAACATGTTGCTGTGCTTATAACACAGTGATAACATTTTTGCATGCTTATAACACAGTAATAACATGACAACATGCTAATAATACAGTAATAACACATCATGCTCATAACACAGTAATGCATTATGTTAATAACAGTAATATGTCACCATACTTATAACAGTGTAATAACATGATGGCAACCTTATTACACAGTAATAACATTATTAGAACGATACAAAATGATAGAGCCGGCTGCGTACAACCTGGCAACCTCTGTGATTTGGAACAGTGAAAGGTGGTCCGGTGAAATGATACTACAGCAAACTTCTAACATATTGATATATACCAAAATATCACATGGAGGTTTTGATAACCTTCAATCACAAACCTACACTTTTTCACACACGCCATGTAAACTGACTAACAGCTGTTCAACATCACAAACATGATGGTGCTGTGCTGGTGGACACAAATGGTTCTTCTGTCTGTCTCTCACAGTCAGCTTCTGCCTGACCCTCAGTCTCACTCTCAGGATCTCTTGCTCTACTGTGTCCTTGTTTTCCGAATCAGGGTCTCCAACTGACCATTATTCCTGCTCTTTTTGTCCAGTGGCCTTGGTTCTCTCCCAACCTGAATGATTGTCTTTCTTCTTTTGGAAGAGGTATATATCATATACACTATACTAATACAATTCTTTGAGGCATGAATTCCACAAGATGTTGGAAACATTCCTTTGAGATTCTGGTCCATGTTGATTGCATCACGCAATTCCTGTAGATGTCATGCTGTGAATCTCCCATTCTACCACATCCCAAAGGTGTTCTATTGGATTCAGATCCGGTGACTGAGAAGGTCACTGAAGAACACTGAACTCATTGTCATGTTCATGAAACCAGTTTGAGATGACGTTTGCTTTATGACATGGTGCATTATCATGCTGGAAGTAGCCATTAGAAGATGGGTAAATTGTGGCAAAGAAGGGAAGCACATGGTCAGCAGCAATACTCAAATAGGCTGTTCCATTGATTGGTATTAACAGGCACAAAGTGTGCCAAGAAAACATTCCCCACACCATTACATCACCTCCACACAAGGCAGGTTAGGTCCATGGATTCATGCTGTTGGTGTCAAATTCTGACCCTACCATCTGTGTGCCTCAGCACAAATCGAGATTGATCAGACCAGGCTATGTTTGTGCAGTCTTCAGCTGTCCAGCTGACTGAAGTGGAACCCGACGTGGTCATCTGGGGGCTATTCCAGAGAGCAGGCTATGACTTACCTGGGTAAGTTCACTCAGAGTAAACAGATAACCTCAACTTTCAGTTCCAAAAACGGAGGTAACTTTCAAGGTATCTAAGTAGCCATAGCAACTTACTCTCTGAACATAACCTGCTCCAAAGGTAATGAGCGCACGTTAGCGTCTGGTTTTCCTTGTCTTGACTAGCTGATGAATGCTGTTCTTATATAGCCTATTTATAGAGAATGATTGATGCTTTGTCGGTGCATTCTTTGTAACTAACTGTGCGTTCAAGTCCTCCTGGGAAATTCGTATTTGGGGACGAGTTGGGAAGTCGCAATTACGACATCAGGTTCGTTCAAGTCGGTTGGAGCAAGATGGCGGTGTACCTTCTCTTAATTAACTACCAAAAATACAGCAAGGTTTTTTAACTTTACTTCTAGAACTTCTAGTGCCATCGTATTTTGACTTACGTACCATAAATAAATGTCAAGTGGATGTCTAAATTGCGAGGAAAAAGTCAGAATTGTGAGACGTAAACTTGTAATGGCGAGAAATAAAATCATAATTGTGCAATATGAACTTGCAATTGTGAGAAATAATTTCAGAATTGTGAGATGTTATCTCAAAATTGTGAGAAAAAAGTCAGAATTGCGAGATTTAAGCTACTGTGGGAAATAAAGTCGCAATTCTGAGATATAAAGCCGCAATTACCTTTTGTTATTTTATTTTTTCTCCGTGGTGGAAGCAGCCTTCTTTAGATCAGAGACAACATGTAGATTGAATGAATGTTGGACAACGTTTTGTCCAACATTAAATCTGTGAGCCGCATGCTTAGGTAATACAAAGGCCATTATCCAGCTTGCTAAATGTCAAGCCATATGCGCTGTGCATCCATCTGTAGGAACCATTCAGCAAAATAGTACTTTTGCCAGTAAGAAAGTATATAATTTAAAACAATATTAACAGCCTAAATTATCAATAATTGATCTTCGCAATACTTTTTCCTCACAATTTAAACATACACTTGACATTTATTTATTTATGGTATGTAAGTCCAAATACAATACCTTCATTTAACAAATTAATATTTATTATTAGCTTTATAACCTTTTAAAGTTGCATTTCAATAGGCTGCAATGGTAGTCTTCAGAATTTTTCAACAGTATCACCTGAGGTTTATACCTCCGGGAATTGACACATTTTATTTATTTACTTATTTATCTATTTATTTATTTGCATTGTCAATGATACTTTCAATATATCTGTTGAACATGTATTTATTTTGAACGTGTTTATGTATTTAATTTTGTTACTGCAGGTGAAGCAGTGCAAGTTCTGTAAATTTGCACATCCTACTCCGAAGGTCCTTTTGAAGCATTATAGATTGCGACACTACCAAAGGAGGAGCAGCCAATTTCCCTGCCTCTGCACAGATTGCATTTGCTCCTTCAAAACAATTGATGCGTTAAAATCTCACCTTACCAGATCACACAAACGTACATTACAACATTGACAGTCACTTTACTTTTTGTTGTGAGTTGTGTGACTTCAAGGACATTTGTAAAACATCTTTAACCACATTCGGAGCCATTTAAGAAATCATGAAACTCTGAGATGCCCTTTTGCCAAGTGTGATTTCAAAACAAATCTGATTTCATCATTTAGCTGTCACAGAAGTTGAAAGCATCCCAGCTTTTCTATTAAAGACTTCAGAGCAACAGTTGTTAATCAACCAGAAGAACCAGAAGACACTGTCCAGTCAGTACTTGGTGACAGCCATTCCCTTGAAACAGACACATACCCTGATGAAGGTTGAAGCAGTTCTGTAATTTGTCATGAGGACGCAACAGACTCTGGGTTAGAATCAATCGACTGTCAAACATTTGAACATAAACCTGCCTCATTGTTTCTATGCATGCAAACTGTTTTGCATATTTCAAAAAGTGCAATGCAACAATTAATAAGTGAAGTGAGTGATATTGTTTCATTCTCTCAGTGTGGTGTAAAGCAATCAGTCAAAAACATTCTAAGAAAGTATGAAGGGCTCATTTGTGATTCAGTTGCTGATGAGATATCAGATGCAGTTTTCAATTTAAATCCTCTGCTTTCAAGCACCTCAGAGAGGGACAGTCTTTCAACTGACTACAGAAGAAATGCATACTTTAAAGAGCATTTTACAGTCATTAATCCAGTCGAATATCTTTACGATCTAGCACACAAGAACACTTTTTTTTATATGTCTCAGTATCTCAAAATCTTGAGGTTTACCTGAACAGAGAAGATGTGTTCAAACAAGTTGTCTTTGATGAGGAAGCTTTTGTTGGGCAATACAAGACTTTTCATGATGGAGAGTACTTTAAAACAAATAGACTTTTAGCAAATCAACACAGCATTTCTTTGGGTGTTTATGTTGACGACTTTGAAATTAGCAATCCGTTGGGAACTTCTAGGAAGATTCACAAAGTAACTGCTGTGTACTGGGTAATACTTAACTTGCTTGCCCAGTTCCGCTCAAGTCTTTCCACAATTCAGCTTGCTGTTTTAGGCAAAACTGATGACGTGAAAAAAAATGGCTATGACAAATTTCTTGATCCGTTCATAAATGATTTAAGGACTCTTGAACAGGATGGTATACACATCAAAGCGCTTGATGACCACTTGAAAGGAACAGTGTTTTGTGTATGCGCTGACAATCTTGCAGCACATGGTCTAGCTGGCTTTCAAGAAAGCTTTTGTGTAGAAAACTTTTGTCGATTTTGCTTTGCTAGCAAATAGGACATACAAACTACAGATTGCAGACATTTTGAATTGAGAACTATTGAACAGCACAATCTTATTGTAAATGAGCTTCGAGATGGCGATGGCAAGACAAGGCTTCATGGCATTAAAAAAAGAATGCGTTCTTAGTAAGCACTTGTCATTCTTTCATGTAATCACAGGTTTTCTGCCTCATCTCCTACATGATTTCACTGAGGGAATTGTCCCCCATTGTCCCTGTTTGTTTGAAGGAATTGATATCAAAAGGGTACGTCACTCTTAATGTCCTTAAAAGTTGAATCAAGGTTTTTCCTTATAAGGACTCTGATAGAGTGAACAAGCCAAAGACAATTGACAAAGCCAGCTTTAAGAAGGGAAGCATACGTGGCAATGGGCATGAAAATTAGACATTGCTACATCTCTTGCCACTTATAATTGGAGACCGTGTGCCTGAGAATGAGACTCCTTGGCTGATTTTGATGAAGTTAAGAGACATTGTTGAGTTGGTTGTATCACCAAAGTTATTTGAAGCGTCTCTATGTTTTTTAGACATAAAGGTAATACAGTTGCTCAAGACATTTCCTGACTTTACACTTAAACCCAAACATCACTACATCGAGCACTATTCCCATTTCATCAGTTGCTTTGGACCGTTACTAGACCTTTTGACCATGAGATTTGAGGCCAAGCACAGCTTTTTTTTCTTCTTCTTCTTTTTTTTTTTTTTTTAAATGTTGTGCACAATGTTTACAATTTCAAGAAAATTCTTGTTACCTTGGCCACAAAATACCAGCTCACAATGGCCTATTATTTAGATGAGCCAAAGCTTTTCACACCACCTTTACAGGTTCAGAAACTGTGAAAACCAGTACTTTGGTTGCAGCAGTTATAAATGAATTACAGAAAACATATCCGCACAGAGAGATTGTATCTCTAGCTTCAAGTGTACAATTTCAAGGGACCCACTACAAGGAGGGCATGGTTTTATTATCTGGGGAGTGCAGTGGTTGTCCACACCTCTTTCTGGTCTCTTTTTTCCCCTCTAAATTCCTAGAAAATGTTGCTGTGAGTTATACTGGCCCCTGATAATATTAGAAGGGTGCAGATTTCCACAAACCTTGAATCGGTGGATCAGCTAAAACATATTCTCAAAGAAAACCTTAAGTTCAAGATGAACTTTCAGCTTCAATTTGAGGACCTAGAGTTCCTGGATGAACTCTGCAATTTAAGTGACATAACAGAACTTCCCCTGAAAAGGCAGTGTTAAAAGTTCTTTGGCTAGTGTTTCACCTGCATCATCCTCCAGTTCCTCCTCAATTGTGCTGAAGCAACGAGAGAATGCAGAACAGTGGCCTTCCCCATTCCCTATTCCACCATTTTCTTATGATGTAGAGTTAAGTCTTGCCAAAGGGAATGATGTTTATGACAAGAGCAAAACACTTCTCACAGTCCCCAGAGAGATGAGAATGGTCATCTTGGACAAAATTGCCCAAGTTGTTTTTTCTTATAAGGCATATCCAAACAGCAGGTAAATATAGTCTATGGCAGTGGCTCTTATACAGAAATACCCATGCCTTAAAGAGCTGGGCACAGGAACAGGGTGTGATGGATGGACTATTATTATAAAATGCACAGAAATGGGGATCAATCAGAAGAGAGAGGGAGAGACTCTCTATAAAGAGAGCCCGGAGATCAGAGGTAAATTTTTTACCAGATAATCTATCTGGTCAGACCAGTGAGACTCTTGAAACAGAGCGTAAAGCTTTTCAAGAAGAAACGAAAAAGCGGAATCGTAATATGGCATTCATCAGCTCAAAGATGGAAGTCACATTTTCACTCCGGAGGAAAGAGATTGTGGAGCAAGAACCGCTTGTTGCTGAGGTCATGAAGAGATGGCCTGGACTCTTCATGTCAGACCAGGCAAGTGAATAGATTCTTTTCAAGCAAAAGTTAAATTAAGGGTATTAGTTTATTTAACTGTTTTTTAAAATGTTATTTTATTATTTATTTATTTATTTATTTATTTATTTTTTATGCAGAATTCTTTAGAGTTACGTGAGTTGATCTCAGGCAGACCTTTCTTAGTTCCTTGGACTAACTTGCGCCACGATTGATCAAACTCTATAAAACAAGAAGTGGAGCCATTGGAGAAGATATTCAAATACTCCTAGACAGACTTGATGAACAGGTAACAACATTAGTTTACTTCATGATTTCAAATTTTGAGGTTTTAACAAACATAACTCCATGTTATAAATGTTGGTAATAATAGTAATAGCCAATTATTTGTCCATGTTTTTTCCTGCTTCCTATTTGTTGTTTTAGACCACTGATATCCTGACACACCGGAAATCTGCAGCACTTGTGGCCTTCCCTTGTTCCTGAGAGAAAAGGCAGACAACCTACTGAGAACATGTCTGGTAATATTTTTATCTTATCTGTCATGTCTAACATGGTTGGTGTGTAGAGAAGCTGGTGAGGATGTTACCTATGTCAGATGGCATTTGAAGGGCATTCAGAATATGCTATTGAGAGTGTGTAGCGTACAAACAAAAGGGCTCACTTTAAAAGATTAATTTGTTAAAAATTTGAATAATGAGTCAACATATGAAGCTAAAACTTTACAGTATGACAGGTAGGAATGAAAAGGTTAAAAAAGGCGCTAGTGGTACTACCCACAACCTTGGTTTCTAATCTGAAAGAATACATGCAGTTAAAGAATTCAAATTCAAATTTTATTGCTCATACACATACAACTATACACAGTATGATGTGCAGTGAAATGCTGTCTGTGATATAAAATAGAATTTACATAAGCCAGAACTTATTTGTATACAGGTAGAAAAGGAAAAAAATATAATATCAGGGATATAAAGGATAGGTGGCGGCAACAGTATGACTATATTTGGGATAAATTGCAGATATGTACAGTAGTTTGTGCAATACAATGCTAACACATATATAATAAATATTTATAAATATGGGGTAATACTGGTATATTAACAGTAATGTAGGTGGTATGGGTGTTGTGCAAACAAGTCCACGCTATAGTCCTAGGTGTTGTCCTGGTTGAGGGCCCGAATGGCCTGTGGGAAGAAGCTGCTCCACATTCTCTCTGTGTTGGCCTTCAGGGATCAGAAGCGGTTCCATGACCGCGACAGAGAGAAGAGTTCATTGTTTGGATGGCTTCAAGTCCTTCACTATCTTCCTGGCCTTTTTCCAGCACCGCTTGCTGTAGATAGACTCTGCAGGTCAGGGAGCTCAGTGTGGATGGTGCACTCAGCTGATCGCACCACCCTCTGGAGAACCTGCCTATCCTGCCTGGTGCTGTTCCCAACCAGGCTGTGATGCTTCTACACAGGATGCTCTCGATGGTGCAGGTGTAAAAGTTCCTTAGCACCTTAGAGGGCAGTTTAAAGTCCTTTAAACGTCTAAGGTGGTAAAGACGCTGATGGTAACTGCATGAATGTGCAGGTGTACAGGAGTTCCTAATAAAATAGATGGTGAGTGTATATAGGACATCTAACCATCTTCTATAGGCCAGTAATGCAAAGTATAGTAAATCTTCCATATAATCAATTTTCACACATTAATTAAAAGTTTCACATGTCCAGTTACACATGAAATTATATTGAGGCAAGTGATTTCATCATCATACAGTACTGTGCAAAAGTTTTAGGCTCCCCATGTTTTTTTTAGTACAAACTTTGTTATAGATTTTTTATTTTATGACTTTTACATTATCAAGTCAGTACAAAACATTTTAGATTCCAAAACATTAGTTTTCTAGCACAAAATTAAATGTTACAGAAAAATGTTTGTATGTCATTAAAGAAAGCAGCATATTACAATGACAAAAATACAATGAAGGCTGCTGGGTTTTGCTGCAAAAATAAGAAACAAGTGCAACAATTAAAGTCTCCAGAAGAACTGTGGCTGGTTCTGCAAGATGCTCAATAAAACTTATTAAAGCTCATTTCCTTATAAAACTGCACAAATTATACCAGAGACTACTATTTTTTTTTTTTTTTTTTGTCACACCAAATATTGACTTTGTTTCGTTTACTACTGTTTACTGCTCTTTGCTGTATTTTTTTTTAAATGTAGAAATATTTAATTTCATTATTTTGAAGGCATCTTTGCTCTACAGCATTTCTTTGCATGTGCCTAAAACCTTTTGCACAGTACTGTAGGCCTGAACTAAGGAGTCTGCATGATGTATTTTTAAAGTCATACCCATCTTCTATACGCCAGTAATGCAAAATATAAGAAATCTTTCTTATATTCCATTTTCACAAATTAGTTAAAGGTTTCTCATGTTCAGTTACACATGAACTGCATTTCTTCTGGTGTTTTATTCAACTTGTAACTGAATTAGATTGATTAATTCGTGTAGTGTGGCGTTGAAATGAGTGACCTTTATTTTGAAATGCCTTCACAGCGCAGAGCGGTTTGTGGACCTGAGCTAGCCACCGACAAAGCACATATGTATGCATCTTTTAATGTTGTCACTAATGAAAATCTGGGAATTACTGCACAAAATGTAGAGGTTTTGTGATTTTTCTTTCTAGGGTGTCGCATGTTGAGCTACTCTTAACAAGCAGATTTTGCTGAATGTCCATTTTTTTAAAATGGCGAGCATCAAACGTTTAGCCAAGTTGTGAATTAGCTGGTTTATCTGACTAACAATGGACCAGTAAAAACTCTGGCTACAATACATCCTATACTTTAAACCATGATTTAATTACCAGCTATTTAATAAGCAACGAGAAATTTACTTTATCTTGAATAACAGAAAATAATAAAGCTATAAACACACAGTGAGCACATACAAGCCGCTCGGTGCAGCAGCAAGACAATTTTTCACACATGCGCACTGACAGGGAAACCAATTTCCCCGGAACAGGTGTTCTGTCGATTCATGCTACCCATCGACATGTGCTACTTAGTGGTTCTGCGCATGTGTATACCCACATTTTTTTCTGCGTTACCACGCCCATAAATCCATGCAGCCTTGCGGTCTAGACTTCGGCTGATGATGAGCAATATTTTAAATCCTTTTTTTCCCCAAATATGTTCGATAATTTCAGTTTATGATGGGTTATGGTTAGGTTTAGGTTCAGGGTTAGGGTTATATCACATGTATTAGGGGACCGTGAATCGATAGACTCTGCTATCGACTCGCGCTACGGTAGCAAAATCTGAAAAGATAGCACAAATCGGCAGAACACCGGCAGGAACTCAGGAGGCAACATTTCCCGAAACCATCCCAGCCAGGCTGTTAAGTCCATACACAGCAGTGTAAAGAGGAGCACTTTGGTCCGGTGGTGTAAAATGTATGTGAACAGGACGTGTTGGACTTTAACAGGAGCGACGGTAGCGTGTGTTCTCGCGCTGTACCTGCACCGTGTCCCGCGCGCTGTCGCTGGTGGAGACTCAGGTAATCTGCTGCGCGTGCCTTTGTTTAGATCACACGCAGCCAATCAGCTCCTCTTCTCCACAAGTGTGTGTGTGTGTGTGTGCGCGCGCTTGCGTTTACCGTGAGCATATTATAGCTAAATGCACAGGTTCCTAGTCCTGCTTTTTGAGTACCCCATAGTCTAGGCATTTTAGTGTTTTCCATGTTATACCCAGTGTTGCCAGCTCTTTTCAGGGAAAAGTAGCCAATGCATGGCTAGAAGTCTCCAGATGACGCCACAAAACTAATTTGCATTTTAATTGAATCATGAATAATTTTCTGAAGATGCTTAGAATACTTGTTTAATCAAAACAGAAAATTATGTGAGAATAGATTATTATAGCATTTCTTAGAGGTGCACAAGTGGGACAAACAACAATGAACAGTGATGAAGTCATGAAGCAAAAATTCTAAATTTTCTTGTGATTGTTGCAGCCAAAAATGCTTGATTTTGCTGTTGCTTATTTCAGAATTTGCAATACAACTTGCAGAGTTTTTGTTCTTTTTTCCCCCAGAAAACTAATTGACTTGGCTAAATTGGGATTGCATGAATAACTAATAACTAACTAATGAATAACATACACACACACACACACACACACATATATATATATATATATATATATATATATATATATATATATATATATATATACACACACATATATAAATATAATTTGTGTCTCTGAATAATGTGCTGAATAAAAGATTATGAGACTGAGCCCTACTGAATTACTGTTAGCACTGTACAGTACATCATTTGCAATACCCACAGCTCGGTGGTTAAGGAGTTGGGCTTCCAATTGGAAGGTCGTGAGTTCAAATCCCAGCACTGTCGGGCTGCCATTGTTGGGCACTTGAGCAAGGCCCTTAACCCTCAACTGCTCCCTGGGCACTGCAGCAAAAATGGCTGCCCACTGCTCCGGGTGTGTTCACGGTTTGTAGTGTGTGTGTTCACTACTCACAAATCCTAATGTGTGTGCACTAACTTGGATGGGTTAAATGAAGTGGACAAATTCCAAGTATGGGTTACCATACATTGGCCTTCACATGTCACTTTCACTTAAACTGTGGCATTGGTGTGATCCAAAAAGGGTCAAACAAATGCACATCACATGTTCACCAGGGCATATCATTATTGTGATGCTGCTCACTCTTTTTATCCATATCATACAGCACCAATAAATATCTATGATGATATGTGAGGAAAGCCTGTACATTCAGCCTGCAGGTCTGGCCTCAAGCAGCACAATGATATTTTAGCTGAGCAACCTTTGTCTTTTCAACTACAACTTGTATTTTAATGAGCTAGTTAATGTTGGGTAGATTTTCTTGCTTGTAAGTCCCCTTCAAACAGAGCTTGTTTTTTAATTACCGGCAGCCGGTTAGCTCTCACTGTGACTGCCTGATCGAGCACCAGTGCCATTGTGTAACTGTGCTCATTCTGCTGTATCATAAACAGCACATAACCTACAGAATGAACTGGTCGCTTGATGTTCGCTAGCAGACACCAGGTTGAACAAAGCTCTGACTGTGGTATTGAAAGCACACAATTGTCTAGAATGTCTTTGTATGCTGTAGCATTACGATTTTCCTTCACTGGATCTAAAGGCCCAAATATGTTCCAGCATCACAATGGCTGTGTACGAAGCGAGATCCAGAGAGACATGGTTTGCCAAGGCTGATGTGGAACAAAATGAGTGGCCTGCACAGAGCCCTGACCTCAACTCCACTGTGATGAGTTAGAGCGTGGACGGTGCACCAGGCCTTCTCGCCCAACATTAGTGCCTGACCTCACTAATGCTCTTGTGGCTGAAATCCCCACAGCCACGTTCTGAAATCCTTCCCAGGACAGCCTTGAAGAGTATAGGTGATTATAGCAGCAACAGGGGACTAATCTGGAATGGGATGTTCAAAAAGCACATTTGGGTGTGATTGGTCAGGTGCCCAAATCCTTTTGGCAATATAGTGTATTTGCATTGCTATTTGTGAGGAATTTGAACCACATTTGGGTGATCTGGCAAATGTCTGGCTTTCAGTGTAAATACAGAAATATGTCTAAAATAAGACTGGAAAAATATCTGCCTTTAAACAAGAGGGTAGTGGCATTGCACTGGCCAGAATTCTGTCCTGGTAAGTTCCCTGCTTCCAATCCACGCTGGCTTTTTGGAGGTGGAAAAACCCAATCCCTGAGCATGGTGCAGAGAAGCAGTGCAGGACACGGGTGTGATCGAGCCAGCTGAATGCTCGGCAGAATATTTCCAGGTCTCCGTCTCGCACCTCTAATCCCTTTAGGTGTGCTGCGCTCTGTAGAGACTAAGCGAGTCCCCCACGGGACTACTGTTGTCTAGGAATTTGAGTGTGGAAATGATGGAGATTAAGGGGGAATAAGACTGCTTTGGATGCCCAGTACTCTACTATCACAAAGACATTTGGCTCCTTCTGCTGCTTCTCCTCTTTCACTGTATTTCTCCCCAGCTTGCTCTCCACTAGCTGGCATAGCTTTTTGCTGTAACACAGCATCACATGAATAAAAATGGGAGATAACGATATCTGCCTTCGTATATAATGTAACAAAATTTGATTAAAGAGAGAGCCATGTCCTTGGAGATGTTGTGGACCTGACCTTACCATGTGATTTGGTCTGTGTTTTTGGGTGTGCTAAATCAAACAGTGAAAGCAAAGAAAATTCCAGTACTGAAGAGTCAGGAGTCTGCGCTCACAGATAGAAGAGCTCCAACATGACAGCAAAACAGCCATGCTTCACTGAAATGTTGGAACTGCCAGTTTCAGAATTTCAGCAATTCACTGAACATTTAGGGTTGCATCAGCAAACACAGTTTACAGGATTTTCCAGTGGTTAGTGTGTGTTGCATCAGACAGCATTTCTCAGATTTTTGAGAAAAAAATCTTCTTTTGTCTGAAATTAAATAAAAGTCCTTAATATGAAATTAGCTATAAATTCAAGTTTAAACGGTCTTATTAATTTAGGATTACCAGATTCATGATCTGTCGTCATGTTTTTTCCCTTATGCGATTGCATATGTTTTGAAATGATTTGACATTTCACACACTTGATAAAACAGCCTCACTTGCAGAAGGCAGGGCAGTGTGTGGAATTGAGGCTAGCGTTAGCACACACAGATGGACAAATTTGGGAAATTCAATTTAATATATCTGGAAAAAAATGTAGTTGTATTTATTTTACTTGATCTTGTCTGAATAAACACAAGCAGACAAAGTATTTTTTTTTTAAAGATAATTTTATATAATTGAAAACATCGTCTTGTATTACATTACATAAGAAGTGGAAATGAAAATGTCTTAAGATACATGTAAGATACCCTGCACAGGAAAACAGGAAAAACTTTTAATATATGTAATAATATTATTTATAATATAATAAAATATAAAATATAAATATAAAATAATAATTTATTATATATATATATATATATATATATATATATATATATATATATATATATATATATATATATATATATATATATAATCAAAATGAAATTTCTAAAAATGCGTCTGCGTGTAAGAGAGAGAATGTGAAAAAATACAATTTATTAATAAACAATAATAATAATATATATATACAGTGCTGTGCAAAAGTTTTAGGCAGCTGCTGTAGAAATGCTGTAGAGCAAAGCTGCCTTCAAAATAATGACATAAAATTTTTCTACATTAAAAAAATTACCGTAAAGAGCAGTAAACAGTAGTAAATGAAACAAAGTCAATATTTGGTGTGACAAAAAAAATAAATAAATAAAAATAGTAGTCTCTGGTACAATGTGTGCAGTTTTATAAGGAAATGAGCTGGTAAGTTTTATTGAGCATCTTGCAGAACCAGACACAGTTCTTCTGGAGACTTTGACTTTCATACTTACTTCTTATTTTTGCAGCAAAACCCAGCAGCCTTCATTGTGTTTTTTGTCTGAAAAGTGTCTCTTACGTAATATGCTGCTTTCTTTAATGACACAAATTTGTGTCAATATTTTTCTGTAACATTTAATTTTGTGCTAGAAAACTAATGTTTTGGAATCGAAAATGTTTTATACTGACTTGATAATGTAGAAGTCATAAAATAAAAAATCTATAATAAAGTTTGTACTAAAAAAAAAAATAGGGTGCCTAAAGCTTTTGCACAGTACTGTATGTACTGATCACCAGTGCAGACCAGATGAAGAAACACTGCAGTCAAACACAGAGTGCTTGGGGTTCATCAGAATATGTGTGCAATATCCGAACACACACTTTCCTAAAACACCTCCTGCTCTGTCCAATAGATGGCAGAGTTTGGTGTTAATTCTAAACTACTAACAAGTTCATTTGTCACTGCACCTAAGTGTCAGTGTTTTAGTTTATACATTGTTCATGCCTGGTGTGTACACCTTTTATATAGAACCAGAAAAAGAAGAATAGAGAGAAAGGAAAGTACAATCAGGCATAGGGCTGAGGATGTTAAAAGCTTTAAAATATAGGTTGTTGTGGTGTGTGTACTGTGTGTGGCACTGCATAAAGACCTGTGGGAGGGAATGGATGTGGGATGACGTATACATTATTGGTTGATTGTGCCTAGAGAGAGTGTATGAGTGTGTCTGTATGTGACTGCGTTCTGTCTATGAATGGTGACTGTGGAGAGACTGAATGTGTTTGCCTCAGCGTGCGTGTGTGTGTGCGTGTGTGTGCGTGTGTGTGTGTGTGCGTGTGTGTGTGTGTGCGTGTGTGTGTGCGTGCGTGCACGCCAGTGCCTGCCTGGGGATCAGGGGAGCGTCACACGATGGAAAAGAATGAGCGTGTCGCTTATGAAATGTCACACTAGGAAGATTTGCAGGTTTTGATCCAGGCAAATTAATGCAAAACCCCAGTGCAAGTATTTGATTTGGGAAAACTTTCGGGAGCTGACTTGTCTCTTAATAATAATTATTGGGTTTACATTAATTTCCCTCTCTGTTATTTCTACCACAGGAGAGTTGATCACCGCTGCTTGTGAGCTGGGGGTAAGCATTAGCCGTTATTGTTTAATCAATTCACTCATTAACTCTTAGAAGCATTAAGGAAGTTTAATTAAGTATGTGGGGAGAAAAAAATTGGCTGATTAATTTACTTTGCAGGCTATAGGTTTTATTTTCCTTCATCCCCTTTTTATGTACTTCTTTTTACTAAGTTAGGAGTAGAGAATGCTATAATTTGCAACCCCGTTCTTCAAATCCAATTAGACTGAATGGTAAGGCAATGGCTTTTGTAGGCTTTGCCTTACGTGTAGTATAAGGCTCATTATTCTCAACCCCTCTGCTTTTTGTGCATGCATGTGTATGCTTGTGTAAGCCGCGAAGAATGAACCAAATCGGGTTAACAGTTATAATAAGTTTTATTATTTAATAAAGTTTATTACGCTGCCGTGATCCTTTTAGGGAGGCTGTGGCAGTGTCAGTATGCCAGTAATCCCTCGCTCCCTCTGTCCGTGTGGCCTCGGGCTGGAGCGCTCTCTCCGGGCAGCAGGCCGCTGGCTCTACCCTACCCCTCCTCCCTCGAGCACTGGATCTACTCCTTTAAGCTCCCTGAGGCATGCCCGCTACACTCCATCCCAGCTCTCGACCTGTGTGTTCTGCACTTCTGTAGAGTACCACACACGCACAGGCGCAATTCCACCTCTCCTTCCTCCTTCCTCACCATACACTCTACTAACACGCATGCCCGAATGATATCATCTCTCACACACACACACACACACACACACACACACACACACACACACACACACACACACACACACCCCTCTATTTCCACCTCATGATCACCTTGTTGGCACTGCAGGGTGCCCTTCCTGACCCTACCATCTGTTTGCCATACTGTCTCTGTTTCTTCTGTCCTTTCCGTGCCCTCTGTTTCCCTCACACTCTCTCTCGCTCTCTGCTTCTATCCTTCCCACAGTGTTTCACATATTTCTTTTTTCTTCCTGTCCCTTGTCACAGTATATCATTTGTCGATTATTATCTCAAAGTCTTTGCAGTATTCATATTCCAGAAGGCAGCAGTAATGCAAATAAGCCCTCTAACAGAACACATTTGTTTATTATGCTCCATTAGCAGCCTGACCAAATCTCAGAGACTGTGTTTTCTGTGTGTGTGTTGATTAATAATGTCACTGGCATACTGAAAAAAAACCCCATTGTTTTTAACTGAGACACATCACAACTACACCATTTTGCTTTAATACATATGTTGCATGGTATTTCACAATTATGTTGTGTAGCAATATAAAGACCACATTTTTTTTTTTCTTCCATGTATATAATGCTGTGTTTAATCAAGCGCATATACACCTTGCCCTAGCTTCCATCACACATTATGCATATTAGCCCATACACTCCCACTTTTCTTAAGGATTTTGTATCTTCAAACAGAGGTCTTGCTCTCTCTTTCAGTCTCTCATTCTCTCATTTCTCAGACATCCCCTTACTGTAGAGTGTGCTGTGTGTCTGTGCTGTGTCTGTGCCATGCCTGTGTGTGTTATCGGGCCAGTAGGAGAGCGGCAGCCTTTAATAGCTCAGCCCTTATCGCTCCTGAGGGGACTTAGTGTCTAATTGCTGGGAATGCAACGAGACAGGAGATCAGGGCTTTGGAGGGTTATCAGGAGGAGATGTGTATGTGTCTGTGTGTGTGTGCATGTGTGTGAGAGAGATTGATGCAGAGAAACCGTAACTAATAAAACAGAGGCCGTCCTTGAGTAGAGAGCAGGAAGAGGATGAAAAGGGGGGGTGGGGTGGGTGGGGGGTGGCTAGATCAGGTCACTTTCATCCTACGCTGTTCTCTTTGTTGCAGTATGTCAGTTTTCTGAATGTTGTCTTCTCTCAGGTGGCCCATCCCCCTGGATATCCTCTCTTCACCATGCTGGCCTGGCTGGCCCTACGTCTGCTTCCTGCCACTTCTCCTGCACACGCCGTCAATGTGCTGTGTGCTGTGCTGGGGGCCGTGGCTAGTGGGGCGCTCTGCTACACCGTCTGCAGGTAGGAACCTCTCACCTGAGAGTGTAAGTGGCTGAAGTTACTGTAATACAGATTTCCGTCTGATCAAGCCTTTATGCAATGAAAAACAGAAAAAGGGGCAGCAGGAACGCTTTTGCATGCTATTTATTAGGGATGCATCAATACCATTTTTTCAGACTGAGCGCGAATATGTTTTTTTGTTACTCATCAATACTGATACTGGTACCAAAATGAGTAACTGTCTTAGTATTAATAAATCAGGGATATCATAGAACATGACATTTAGCTGTTTATGTTTTCTCAGTTGAAACAGTGGCCATTAAAGTGCAGGCAGGTGTATTTATGCTAGGCTCATTCTTTATACCATTAACTATTTAACTGGTGGCTTCACATCAAAACAACTCTTCTGTACAGCTCTTAGTAAATTACGTTTTTATCTTCATTGTTGCTTTCAATCATCTAGCACTGACTGTAGACATTTGTTTTCGCCCAGCCAATATTTGTTGTAGAGTCAGTTGTGCTGCTAGCAGTGAACTGCTCATGCTGAATTTTGTGTTTAATAGTTAAGGTTGCTTGTATAATAGGAAGATGCTGTAGTATGTCTTCAGTTTGTACAGCTTGCAGACTGCTTTACTTTCATTGCCGTCATTAATCCTGAAATATATCCAGATTGCTCTCATTTTGTGTCATCTGTTCATTAGTGCGACACTGTATACTAGGCTTACATCTAGAGATGGCATAACATCACTTTTTCTTTTCCAATTCCGAAACCTTCAGTATTAGCTGATACCGATACCTATCCTTTAAAATGTGTGCGGGTGTTTTTTTTTTTTTTTTTTTTAGTTTTATTTAATAGTCATTTCATAGTTAAATTCTTTCACACAAAATCACTTACATTGTAAATGTAATAAATATAATAAAGTATAAATATAATAAAATCAATCCTAACAAACAAAAAACATTAAAGTCTCTTTATATGGTTTATAAACATTTCCAGTTCCAAAATGAAATTTATTTTACCAATTCCAGTCAATGCCATTTGTTACAGGATTCAATCCACCATTTTTGTATCGACTCAATACAAATACTGGGTATCGGATCTGTGTCATCTCTACTTACAAATATTGTCACCTGGTGTCAAAGCGATGTTTTTTTTTTTTTTCCTTCTTTTTTTTTCTTTCTTTCTTTATTTAAAATTTTTTTTTTTTTTTTTTTTAGAAATATGAGGACCTATACCTGACGCCAGTACCAGTATCTATGTAACCCTAGTATTTATAGCCAACACCAAACAAACAGAAACTGCAGCATGGCAGTGTTTTTATTGCCAAAAAACTATGTACAGTATGTTGCCTTTCTATTTAAAATGTTAAAAAGCAGAAAAATCCTCCCAAACTATGTTTAAATGTTTACATCTACACATATTAATACATTTCATTGCTGTGCAGGGCTTCCTTAATGACGTAAATATTGTATGACTTGCCTGAGGTCAGAGGAGCCACTTCAGTAGAGATTGTAAACCAAGTTGACCAAAGATTTGCCCTGAGGCCACATGTAAAATGCAACTCCTACTCTTAATCCAGAAAGGATTTAGATCCAATTTTGGATTAAGAAACTAAAAAGTCGTTACCCATATCCTGGGCTTCCACCTCCCTACATCCCCGCAGCTGATACGGGATACACACACACGCGCGTGCACACACACTCACACACAAAGATGCAGAACAGATTACATTGGTGCCACACATTCCAGTGCAAAAGCCCTCTCTTAGCTCTTACATGTCAATATATAATCTATATTTTCAACTGAGCGTATAATAGGTTTTAATGGTTTGTGGTTTTGGCCTCGTGCTCATCTACTGGGCCGAGAGCTGTAGCTGGCAAGCTTGAGACGCCAGGGCTGGGAGGGGGAGACATTTTGGGGCTTCAGAGCTTCCGGCACTGTCTGGGATGCCCTTCTGGATTGGCATTGGGGTCTTCAGGTATATGCTCTATGCCTGGTGGGAGAGCTGAAATGGCATACCACAACCAGCAGGAGCACTACCGGGCAGGCCTGTCCCCAGACTGCCACCCTGGCATCTTACGCCACTTCATTCCATTGTGCCTTTATGCACTTTGTCATCTTAGGGTCAGACTTGAGCATATAAATTGTGTTTTATTTAAATAACACATGAGTCAGTAAGATTTTCAGAAACATTCTTGTCATCTGTACAAAACCATAAGTGCCATTAAGGTACCTTTGACCAACACATATTTTGCATTAGTGTGCTCTTTTTATTTTTATTTTTGATGAGCAATATTTTAGGGAAAGCATTGCTTTTATGTTTATATACTTATATGATGAGAGTGAGAGTTAAGCAATCATATAGTTTGGAGTAACTAACCAATACCACATGAGCCAAATTTCCTCTTTATTATTTAAATTTTCAAATGAACTGGAAGAGCCTCAGCATCATGAGTCTTTGATGTTCCAAGTCAAATGAGGTGGATGTCTGTGTGTACTGATGGGTTTGGAAGCCATTTCCTTTCAAAAACTGAGTTACCCGCTTCTCAAACCCATCACTTGGCCTCCCTTTGATTTGTCAATTACTGAAACACTTTTCGAAACCACTTGGTTGATAGCCAAATTGAATGTCTTATTATGTTTCCACACTGGTGCTTGATGAGCCTTTGAGGAAGGCCGGTCTCAGTAATAACGGTAATTGTTGAATGTTGCTTTTAAACCTGTAGGGAATATATAGCTATTTGAGATCTTTGAACTTGTAGTTCATGAGAACTATTTTCCTCTCACTAAAATAATAATTGAGATTTTATTAATTTTGTGCTTGTTGATTTTATATATATATATATATATATATATATATATATATATATATATATATATATATATATATATATATATATATATATATATATATATATATTTATTCACACACACACAGTATCTCACAAAAGTGAGTACACCCCTCACATTTTTGTAAATATTTTATTATATCTTTTCATGGGACAACACTGATGAAATGACACTTTGCTACAATGTAAAGTAGTGAGTGTACAGCTTGTATAACAGTGTAAATTTGCTGTCCCCTCAAAATAACTCAACACACAGCCATTAATGTCTAAACCGCTGGCAACAAAAGTGAGTGCACCCCTAAGTGAAAATGTCCAAATTGGGCCCAATTAGCCATTTTCCCTCCCCGGTGTCATGTGACTCGTTAGTGTTACAAGGTCTCGGGTGTGAATGGGGAGCAGGTGTGTTAAGTTTGGTGTTATCGCTCTCACACTCTCATACTGGTCACTGGAAGTGCAACATGGCACCTCATGGCAAAGAACTCTCTGAGGATCTGAAAAAAAGAATTGTTGCTCTACATAAAGATGGCCTAAGCTATAAGAAGATTGCCAACACCCTGAAACTGAGCTGCAGCACGGTGGCCAAGACCATACAGTGGTTTAACAGGACAGGTTCCACTCAGAACAGGCCTCGCCATGGTCGACCAAAGAAGTTGAGTGCACGTGCTCAGCATCATATCCAGAGGTTGGCTTTGCAGAATAGACGTATGAGTGCTGCCAGCATTGCTGCAGAGGTTGAAGGGGTGGGGGGTCAGCCTGTCAGTGCTCAGACCATACGCCGCACACTGCATCAAATTGGTCTGCATGGCTGTTGTCCCAGAAGGAAGCCTCTTCTAAAGATGATGCACAAGAACGCCTGCAAACAGTTTGCTGAAGACAAGCAGACTAAGGACATGGATTACTGGAACCATGTCCTGTAGTCTGATGAGACCAAGATAAACTTATTTGGTTCAGATGGTGTCAAGCGTGTGTGGTGGCAACAAGGTGAGGAGAACAAAGACAAGTGTGTCTTGCCTACAGTCAAGCATGGTGGTGGGAGTGTCATGTCTGGGGCTTCTTGAGTGCTGCCGGCACTGGGGAGCTACAGTTCATTGAGGGAACCATGAATGCCAACATGTACTGTGACATACTGAAGCAGAGCATGATCCCCTCCCTTCAGAAACTGGGCCGCAGGGCAGTATTCCAACATGATAATGACCCCAAACACACCTCCAAGATGACCACTGCCTTGCTAAAGAAGCTGAGGGTAAAGGTGATGGACTGGCCAAGCATGTCTCCAGACCTAAACCCTATTGAGCATCTGTGGGGCATCCTCAAATGGAAGGTGGAGGAGCACAAGGTCTCTAATATCCTCCAGCTCTGTGATGTCGTTATGGGGGAGTGGAAGAGGACTCCAGTGGCAACCTGTGAAGCTCTGGTGAACTCCATGCCCAACAGGGTTAAGGCAGTGCTGGAAAATAATGGTGGCCACACAAAATATTGACACTTTGGGCCCAATTTGGACATTTTCACTTAGGGGTGTACTCACTTTTGTTGCCAGCGGTTTAGAAATTAATGGCTGTGTGTTGAATTATTTTGAGGGGACAGCAAATTTACACTGTTATAC
The DNA here is from genome assembly GCA_023630585.1 of Cranoglanis bouderius. Taxonomy (NCBI): domain Eukaryota; kingdom Metazoa; phylum Chordata; class Actinopteri; order Siluriformes; family Cranoglanididae; genus Cranoglanis; species Cranoglanis bouderius. Next base: position 17,760,549 of record CM042543.1, on the reverse strand, counting down.
AAGCTGTACACTCACTACTTTACATTGTAGCAAAGTTTCATTTCTTCAGTGTTGTCCCATGAAAAAATATAATAAAATATTTACAAAAATGTGAGAGGTGTACTCACTTTTGTGAGATACTGTATGTATGTATGTTTTTTATATATATATATATATAATATATTTATTTGGTAGTCTTCTTGTCCTGGTACCATGTGAGCTGAACTGGGACGTACGGTTAGAGTTAAATATAGTGCGGCCCACTGATTGATTGATCAAACCCAATCACACTGACATCTTGATTAATGTCTCTGGCTGGAATTGCTTCTCTACTGGCACAGAAATCTTCAGTAGTAGACTATTTTTGTGCCTGTTAAAGTTTCTCATTCTTTTCACTCTTTCCCTGGTACATTTAAGAGACTAACAATTTACAATAAATAATTTAAATTATTATTAAGCAATTTTAAACAGCAATTTAGTGTTTAAAATTATTTTTTATTTATTTACCCATAGTAATGTTTTCTTATCGCTAATCAACTTGATCTTACATTTCTTCCCCATGATCAAAGTACAATCCTCCATCATCTAGTTGAGGCATAAATGGTTTTTTCACTATGTTTGCTCCCTACATAAGACATAACTTGAACGCCCTGCATAGTGCCCTCATGAACAGTGTAGAAAGTAATTTGAGATGCAGCTCCAGCGAATTGCATTGAACCTTATCTGTGTTTTCACTAAAGATTAAAATATTGGCACACTTAACTGTGTTTGGCAGCCTGGGTATCCATTAAGTGAAAGTTTTTGTTCATTTATTCATTTTTAGTAAGCGCTTTGTCAGGGTCTTGGTCAGGGTTGCGGGGATCTGAAGCCAATCCCAGCAACAGTGGGCTGAAGGCAGGAGAATTAACCCTGGATGGGACGACAGTCCATGGAAGTGCATTATGCCCACAGACACCCACAGACACCCACAGACACCCACAGACACCCACAGACACCCACAGACACCCACAGACACCCACAGACACCCACAGACACCCACAGACACCCACATCTAGGGGCACTTTAGCATTGACAATCTGCCTATCTGCATGTTTTTGGACAGTGGCAGGAAACCCACGTGAACATAGAAAGAACATGCAAAACTGTGTGCAGACAATAACACGAGCTTCATGTACATTTTAATGTTAGATGAGATATGGTTTCGTTTTAAAATATTTTTTTGAATTTTGAGTACTGTTTCACTACTTGTACCTATCAAGTCATCACTTGAACCGCATTGTTTGCTGGATAAGTGTTCGTATATGATTTGAGGTTCGTTTTGATCACACAAACTATTTGCCATGCTCACCATCTTCATTTAATAGTAACGAATTCATACAAATCTTATGAATCAATGCATATTAGAACAGTAAACAACAATCACTCAGCATTTTCCACACCTTCCTGAGAACTTCATTACATAACACAATCAGCCATGTGGTCTAAAAAGGGCTCCACCCATCCTCCCTACTGCTTGTTTGCCCAGGCCTCTCTCTTCCACATATGCAATGGTACACACCTGCCAAGATCAGACAGGACCAGTCCTGAGTACAGCAGCTGATTTCACAGCTGGCTGCGCTCCAGAGCCCACCTGTCTCACTGTGTTTTTGTTTTTCTAGGGGCCTTCACCATATGGCTATAATTCTGTTCTCCACATCATAGCTGCCACATTCACCCAGTCCTGCATGCTTCTCTATTGGCTTTTAAAATCAGGCCGTGTTAATGTTGCATGTGAGAGTGATTTCAAGCAGTTAGAAATGTTAAAATGCTTTAGATTTGGAATACATTATTATGTATTCCAAACTGTGTTTCTTTTGGGAAGGCTTGTCTTATTAGCACATACCAAATGTTGAATAGAAGAATACATTTTTGTTAAATGTTTGCCTTATCCTAACGGTAAGCCATGCCCTGTGTCATATCACTAAGTGATAAATGGCCACCCCCAGCATGACCAATGCTTCATTTGACATACATGCAGTAATACTCCTTAAAAGATATTTAATAAAGAAGTCTTTTCCTCTGATTATTCGGTTCAGAATAAGGGGAAATACAGTTATTTTACAGTATTATACAATTACTCTAATTTCTCTTTGCCTGGAGGCCCAAGATTGTGTCTGCTACACTGGAAGTCAGTATTACATCCATATTACATTTCTCCATCTCCACAGGCACTTCCTAATAGCAGTCACCAAGCAAGGATAGGATCAGGGTTTGCCTATTACCATATGTTCAAAATTAATACAGTCTATACAACTGTGCATAATTCAGAACCACGGATGTCTAATGACTTTGCTGCAATAATGATGGTGGAAGAAATTGCTGAATGACATACACACTTAGTCTGTTTGTCCACATGGTGCGGGTAGTTAGGGGATTAAAATGGCTTGCTGCGGAAATTGTTCTAGTGTCCGTATTGTTTGGGAAATGATTAATTTTTAGCACGCACTGCGTAGAATGCTCTATATGTCCTGTTTCAGCCTTTCCTTCAACCTTTAAACATTTAACAGCCCCCCCGGCTGTTCTCATAGACACCGCTGACATAAGTTTTAGTGTTTTTTGCACGACATAACATGAATATCAGTTCTTGTGCTACAAATACTTTCAAATCAGTGGTAAAAAGTGATCAGTCATGTACTGTAATACTGTATTTGCTGCCCCAATGCATGTTTTGTAATATGTGAAATTACATTTCAGAATGAATTCAGAACAATTCAAATCCTTCATAATGATCAAAACTTCATCAAATATATAGCACCTTGAATTAACTGATGATGACTAATTATTCTGTTTATATCACTTGTAATATTTAACCCCTGAAACTCCAAAGCTGTTTAGGGTCCAGACTTACATTCCTTGTTTCTTTCCTATTAGTTTCATTGTAGTTACTGATAAATTCATAGTAGTTACTGAATAAAGGGCTGTATTTACATTCAGCGGCATAAATCCAAGGAAAATTATACGTGTTCATAGATGGATTATTCAGTTGCCTAAGTCAGTTTTCTGGGTGTGCCATTTGCAAATTCGGGATCTGGTTTTTCAATAGTATCAAGAGCACCACCTATAAACACCAAACACTTCCCAATAAGCCTGCAAAAATCAGGAATAGAAAGTGCAGACTGAAGAAGGATAACATAATAACATTGTTTTTCTTTGCTGTCAAATGTAATGCAATGTAACATAAAGGCAAGGGATAATTAAAAAAATGGAAAATATAAGACACCACTACAATGAAATGATTGAGAAAATAGCAAGCATTGAAATAAACATCTAGTATTAGTCTAGTATACTGGCAATATATTGCTGCATAAATAGTCCTAATTATAATTATCACATTAACCAATGCAAATGTGATTTCATTCAACAATATGTCTTCCACCTTCATTATTCAGCAGCTTATAAATTGCCACTTGATCCTGCACATCCTATTATTTTGTATTTTAACTGTGAGCACATTCGAGGTCATGAATTCAAAATGTGAATGTGGTGTGTATTTTATCACACTTTTAATTTGCTATTTTGAGTTGTCAAAATAATAAAAAATTTTCTCTTAATTCGTTAATTTACTCTCCTGTACAGAAAACCTGTCCACAGGATAAAGGACACGCTGATGAAGCATTCATCTGCTATGCTTAAGCAAATTTTGCCCCACAGTCATAACTCTTGCACAGCTTTGGATGCGGTTTAAGTCTGTAGTTATGTCTGCATGCTATTTCAGTATTAAATCCTCTCTATAGGTAACTCAACATTCTTTAAATTGAGCGACTAAACGATACGTTGAAAGTTTAAGAAGCTAAATCAAATTAACCTTAAATGTCATAACAAACTACAATATATTTTCAGGGACAGTTAAAAAAAAATAATTTGAAAAGGAAAAATACCTTAGAGATTTTACCATACCTTTCCATTCTGTAGCTGATCTAGAGAACAGCTGTTTAATCTTCATGTTGATGATCTCTATGAAAAGGTGTGTTCAAGCATGCCATTTATGTATAACTCCCTCTGCATGAGTGAGTGTTTATTTTTGCTGAACTGCTGCAAAGAGCTGCAGAACTGCAGAAGTGCACACAGCAGCATCTCAGACAGCACACCGAGATTAAAGCAAATGTGTCTCTGATGCTGCACTGGAGTGTCACTCATTCTCTCTTATCACAGAGCTGAGAGAGAGAGAAGCAGACAGAGGTGGAGAGGGAGTAGAGGGAGTAGACCCGGGTGGTCCTGCAAGTACAGAAATGAGAGACGTGTAGCACACAGCTCATCAAACACCTTCCCTTAGACAAACTGACACTCGTAAATAGAGAGATGGCAAGCGTCATTAGAGGGATAGAGATTTAAAGAGGGGGAGTGAATGCAGTTGAGCACTCCTGTCAACCTCAGCTGCTGGCGTTTGGGGGAGGTTTAAGGCTGGATGTGATGTTTCACACTGAGGTCCCCTGCCTCTGGATGGAATTCCAGCTGTAGCCCCCTGTTTCCAGAGTGTGCTGGGGTTAATTGGCACACAGGGGGGTAGATTTGAAGGTGTGTGTGGGGGGGTCTGCATCTTAACCAAAGTGCTTGTGGTTACTCCTCATTCTTCCATCTGTGTGACTATTAAGTAGCTGATATTACCAAGTGTACCACTGGTACTCTGACACCCCAGTAGCCTGAGTGCACTTACATTCACATACCCAAACACCCTCCATATTGTGTGAAACGGAAAAAATAAAAGGACTGTGAAAATAAGGTTGGGGAGAGGAAGAAGGCGAAACAGTCAAAGAGTTCCACTCCCCCCATTTTCTTCTTTTTTTTCTATCCTTACCCTTCTCTTCTCTCTCTTTTTTCCAGACTTACTTTGCTTTCCCTGCGAAAGCTCTATTGTTCCCCTTCGCCTAAGTCTCATCAGGCTCTTTTGTGGCCGACTATCACAGCGGCAGGCAAAACGGCACTGGAAACGTCTAAATGGTATCATGGCTTGCGATTAAGCGTGCGCGCTGCTGCAGTGCTGCCGCTGCTTATGAGTCAGGTCTGATAAGGCGGGGGCCCTGCTCTCTACTCAATTTCAGATACCGTTAATGGAATCTGTCTTGTGCGATTGTAATGTGAGAGCGCCTAATTTGCCATGGAGCTTGAAGCTGTCAGCGGCAAGGGATTGCAGGGTCAGGAGGGACCTGGCAGCCGCTTGGCCCGCGGCGTGTATCTGTGCTGCTGAATAGAGCAGCTCTCTGCCTGTCACTTAGCTGATAGGCTGATGAGGACTCTAAGCCACTCGCTACAATGAGGAGAGGGCCATACCGCCTGACTACCCCCCCCCCAACTTTAATTGTCAAGCTCGCTAAAATTTTCCAAACCAATGTGCTAGACAGAGTTGAGTTTTTTTTTCCCCCCTCTCTCCAGCTCTCTTCCAGGCATCATTCTAAACTTTTTCTACTACATTTCTATCCAGTCTGGTTCCTATCTTCTGGCTTCCTCTCCCCTACACACATTCTGATTCTTCTTGCTGTTTGTGCTCCCGCTCTCTCCCAGTGTGTCTTACTAATAAGCATTGGGTCTTAACACAAATTTGCCTCGATTACTGTTAAAGAGATGAGGATACTGGTGTGTTATTATTTTATATTTAGACCTTGAACAGTAAGGAAGAATTGGCTTTAATTAAGGCTGGGGTTGTCAACTAAATTTGACTACTACAGTTCCTTACAAAGGTCTGGATAGGTGACTAACATGACTGAATGGTGACAACAATGACCTTTTACTGCTTTACCCCAAGCGATTAGTTTATTGCTATAAGTAAGACAATGCAAAGTGGTTATGTTTTGTTTCGTAGTAGCGCTTCATGTTACCACTTTTGACTAGTTCCATGGACTAATTATTGTTAATTTGACACTGAGCGAATAAGCACATACTTCTCTGTCCAATTGTTTTAAACATTCTGTTTTCATTGTCAACTTTTCTTTAAACATACCATGTTGAGGGTTAATAAAAATGGAAAAAAAAAACACATCAGTGAAAATTGTAGCTAGTCTCTGGTCTGATGAGATGTTTTAGCTAAATAATTTATATAAATGCATGCGAGTGGATAAACTGATTAATAAAAGGATTGCGCTAGAAAACAGTTGCTGAACTATAGATAGTACAAAAACTTCTGTTTTTGCCAATATTATATATTCAGCTGTTACTATTATTGAATGAGGTCATGAAATGTGTGGTGAATGTTAGTAATGTACCAGACAAAGAAAAAAATTTCCATTACACAACAGTGCAGAGCTATTCAATTTCAGCTAATATTGGGCCTTTTGGTGAGGGTCAAACCCCCAGCGTGCCTACCAGCTGCTGCACCAGACTGTTCCCTACCATATGGCTGCTGGTTACTGCATATACACTCAAGTTGAATAAGTATGTGCCAGACTCTCATGTAATATAAGGCATGCTTTTGTGGCATCATATATTTTCCCTATGGTCTTACTTTGGTATTTTCCAAAAGGATTGATGGTCTATTTCTCCTTATGCCAACAACAGTGGCACCAAAGTAACCTCACTCCATTACTGTCATGTAGTGCAAAAGTCAGACTGTAATCCACACCAGGTTGGGGATTAAGGATGTGTAGCTTTGTTTATTAGCTGCAGTAAAACAGAAGCTTAGTGGTAATCCTGGAGAGAAAGTTGTCTGAGTGCAGTGACTGAATGAATGCGTGTTCCTTCTCTCAGAATGGCTGGGCCTGGTCCGGGAGCTGTGCTGGCAGGTGGAAGCTTCGCTCTATCCAAACTCGTGTGGCAGTGGTCACTAGTGGCCGAAGTCTTCTCACTTAATAACCTTTTTATGGGGTTCCTTTTCTCCCTCTCAGCCTGCTTCCATAATGCAGAGACTGTGGACCAGAAGCAAAAGGTAATAAGCACTATTTCCCAATTACAGCTCGCATTGCAATGTTTGTGATTTGCATGATGTGTCATTACTCGTCATTATCGTTTATCGTTTTCCAGTTTGCTCTGTGGGGGGCGCTTTGCTGTGGATTGAGTCTGTGCAACCAGCACACTCTGGTTGTGTATGTGCTCATCGTCATTCCCTGGGCTCTGCTCCAGCTCTACACTTACAACGTGAGTAACAAGTGCACAGTATTTTAGGAATGATGTGTATTTTTAAAATGCCACATATGTGCTGTTAAAGTATATTCTATGATGTATGTATTTTTTTTTAATTTGGAGAAATTAGAGCGAAATATGCAAAAAAGCCATATACTTAGCTCTTGCACTCAGCCTTCAAAGTAAATTGCTTTGCAAACTAGTTAAGCAGGGTGTTGGATTGAAGTAGCTCGTACTATGCTGACAGTGTTAAGGAGCTGGCAGGCTGCTCTCTAGATTATTGGACATTCTGACAATCTACAGTGTTTTTGAGCAAATTAGTTCAAGGGAACTCATCTAGCAACGAGAGCTCTCTCAGTGGTCATGAACTTAAATGTGTAAATAATTTCTTAACTGCATTGCTTCTTCAAATTTGAGAATTTTTTGTAGCGGCTGAATATTTCTTCTTTCAGGGGTTGCGTTTTTCGGCCATAGTTTCTCTGGGTGTGTGTTTCCTCACCGGATTCCTGCCCTATCTCTACCTGCCCATTTCCTCGTACTTAAACAAAGCTCGATGGAGTTGGGGAGACCAGACGACCCTCGGCGGCCTGCTTACACACCTGCTCAGGGCTGAGTATGGCACCTTCAGCTTGGTACACACTCTCGCTTAAATACAGCAAATACTGCATATACATATGTTCAACAAGAGGGCATAATTTTAGCTATAATTACTTTGCTCTTATGCAGTTTTTTTCTTTGTCTTTGATTTTCTTGCATTGTTCAGGCAAAATCTGAGGGTATAATTAACCTGGTGAAGATGCTACAGTGAGTATATCAGCTCCATACTGAGCTCAGTATTGTCATTATGGCTTCAGAGTTGAAGGCATGTTTTCATTTCCCTGTAATACTGTTCATAAAGTTTCATTTCATATTCTGATTTCAGCAACTGGATGTTTTTGACACTAAATGGCAGGTGTCATATATTTTAAATTACCCATGAAAGTACATGGATAATTTAAAAGTACAAAGTATAGTTATTTTAAACTATTAAAATAATGTGTAGATGCTAAAGAAGCTACTAAAAACTGCTTAGAAACATGTCAGTATATTTACACAAAATATACCACAATAATATATCACAATAATAGTAATTCATCACTAACATTAGTTAGTTAGGTAGTTTAGAAAGCAAGTTCATTTTTCAAATTTTCTGGGTGCCCCATCATCTAATCTCAGACGATTGACCAAAGCCATTGAGCCTATTTTGTGAGATCCCATTTTTAGGGAAGTAATGAGAATGTCTCTGTTTTAAATGTACATTTAGGGCTGTGTTTTAGACAAATGTAACCCAAAAACAAATGTATATAACTGTAAATAGCCACCCAAGAGCATATAAGCTTTTAAAAAGTCACATTTTCTAATTCAGGGACACTTTAAGAAATATCCAACATTCTCACCCATTATTAACAAGTAGTAAGAGTTTGAAGAGGAAAGAGTATCCACCAAGCATGCCCCATTAAAGCAGCAGTGCTTAGTGAACCAAATCTGGCAGCTGTGTTTTGCTTTATTCGCTGTAAAAATCTGGAGATCGCTGGCATTGACTGAGTGTGACAGGCTACTCTGATGGCAGCTAGTACAATATTCTTATCTGGAGATGGTCTGTGGCAGAGCTCCATCATGTACTTTGTTGTGTTCCTTTCTCTTTCTCAACTCCAACACCCCACCCCACCCCCTTCTTGCTTCCCCATAGCAAAGAGGAAGAGCTTATCTTAAGACACTCTACTACCCATCACTTAACCTCCCACATTTCCCATCACCCCCTATTGCTTCCGTTTAGTGCTGGGCAGCCAGAGAACGACAAGCATGGACAACTCAGTGTGTAAATGTGCCACAGGGAGCTGACATCTCTGTCTCTCTGTCTCTCTCTCATCAACTTCTGTGCCTTTTTCACAATGCTGCCCTATACTATCCTCAACTGTTTGGCAAATATGAACCTAAATGTAAATATTTGTTTGGGATTTTCAAACTTGTTGAAGCCAACTGAACCAAAAATCACTTCATTCCTACAATTTATTTTCCCATGACAATTCCCTGGGAGTACGACATAAAAGGTGCATGGGTCACTCATTCATTACATTCATTGCGTGTATTAAATGATTAGGGAAGATGGTGGTATTAGGTCAGGCTACTATCACTTGAAACCCTGGAAATTGCCTGTTGACTTTTGAAAAAAGACAGAAAAATGAACATTCATGACTAAACTAACTAACTAAATGATTGAATATTTCTGCATCTAATGATTTTGGGGGGCATGGAGGAGCACGGGTATTGTTGCTGCCTCACAGCTACAGAGTCCCCGGTTCAAGCCTGAGCTCAGGTTACTGTATTTGTCGAGTTTCTGCTCATGCTTTCTCTGTGTCCTTCTGTGTTGTCTGGTTTCCTTCCACATCCCAAAAACATGCCAATGGCTAGTCTAAAATGCCCCAGTTGTGAGTGTGTGTGTGTGTGTGTGTACGCATGGTGCTCTATGATGGATTGATGTCTCATTAAAGGTGATTGGCTGCTTCACACAGGCTCCAGATCCACCACCACCCTGACTAGGATCGAGTGGTTATCCCTGAATAAATGAACTAGTGTTTTGGAATATAGGGTCCTGATTCACCTTGACAATGAACAAAATAGAACAGTTGCTGAAGATAAGTGAATTAATCGCTGCATATGTGTTTTCTTTCAGAGCTCAGTGTGATCACTGTGTGGCTGACCTCTCTGTTCCTGTGCTCCTATTAGCTGTATTGGCTCTGCTGCATGCTTTATGTAATAGGTAAGACTCAGCAAACAAGTCTGTATGTGAACTGAAAATAGAAATGGATGCTTTCAATAAGTTTCCATTAAAAGTTGGTGTTGTGTATTTACTGATTGAGACGAATGGCTTAATTGGCTTAATTGGCTTAATTGACAAGTTCTGCTTTTTAAGAATGCATCACTTTTTTAGCAGACAGAGAATTTGAGGTCGCAGGAAAACATGCCTATGTTACATAACGTCCGTCTATATTCACCCCCAGGAGATGCCGTGCTTTTGTGTGCCTGATTACTGTTATGGTGAGTGTCTATTCTGTGTTCTTTGCCTGGAGAGCCAACCTGGACATTGAGAATCCCCTGCTGCTTGGAGTCGTGAGTGTCAAGTGTGTCTGTAACAAACAGATGATTAATTTCAGTTATGGACTGGAGGTACCTGTGATGTCAGCAATGCATGAACGATTCACACACTGAAGCTCCAACTAATTTCTTTTTACTTTTGTCTGCTAAGCAAGAAGGCTTCTAATGTAGAATGAAAGCTGTGTATGTGTGTGTATGTGGGTAGGTGGAACGGTTCTGGCTACAGGCTGATGCTGGTGTGTGCATTCTGGCCGGTGTGGGGCTGAACTGGACAGTGTGTTTGTTGGAGAGATGGCTGGGGCTGAGATCTGTATGGAATGTGGGAGCCTGGCTCATCACTGCAGGACTTCTCTCACACACGATTCACTTAAACCAAAGGTGAATATGCATGTGTGTGTGCCTGAGAATGAACTCACTAAACAAAACCACATGCAGATAATTCCTGAATTACTGGCACATTTTGAGTGAATGGAAAAATTAATTAATTAATTAATTCATTCATTCATCTACAGTAACCACGTTATCCATGTCAGGGTCATGGCGGAACACTGTAGCAATTTAGTGTAGCCAGTCCACTTACTGGCATATTTTTAGTAGGTAAGAGGAAACCAGAGAACCCAGAAGAAACCCACACTAACATGGAGAGAACATACAAAACTCCACACAGACAATTACCTGAGCTCAGGTTCGAAAGAGGACCCGGGGGCAGTGAGGTGGCATAATGATTAAAATTTTTCACTCAAGCAATCACAAAAAATGTACCTTTCCTTAAAAATCTTTTTTATAAGACCTTTTTAAGTAACAGCAGTCCACATGATGAACAGATCTAAGAATATATTCTCCAACCTTGTTAGACATTACAGGAAGTTCAGTGTTGCTATTCTGACTAGGTGAAGCTTCATCTAATATTATCAGAAAGGGTGTTGATAACAGTGTTGTCAAGAAAAAATATACTACTTCAGCAATCCTTTTATAATAAAGAAAATATTTCAATTTAAATAAAGCTACACGGGTGCATTTAAGCTCAGAACTTCACTCATTGCACATGTTCATTTTTGCTCATTTTCATGAAGGGAGTCAATAATTCTGAAACTGAATGTAGGTGTTAAGACTGCTGAAATATGCAATGGTATTTTTATATACAGTCATGTGAGAAAATAAGTATACCTCATGGAAATTGTTGGTTTTTTTTGACATATTTGGACATGCAAACATTTGATCATCTTTGAAATAGTGCCTATTAATGAAGTTGAGATACTCAAACAAAAAAAAAGGAAAAATAGCTTTTTCAATCATTTATTCAACAGAAATATCAATAGATGTGATATTCTTCTGTGGAAAAAGTAAGTACACCCTTGGCCTCAAGCTAGTATTGCCCCCTTTAGCAGAATTAATTTCTTGTAGGCATTTTGCATAATTGTCCACCAGTCTCTGACATTGGCTTGCTGGAATTTATGACCACTCTTCCATGCAATATTCTTTCAGTTACAAGATGTTTGAGGGTTTTCTTGCATGTACTCCCCGTTTCAAATCCCCCACAATATTCCAATGGGATTCAAATCTGGGCTTTGACTAGGTCATTCCATAACCCTCCATTTCTTCTTTTTTGAGCCATTCCTTGGTGGATTTGCTAGTGTGCTTAGAATCATTATGTTGAAATGTTGAAAGCTCTTTGATATGATGCAGAATACATATTTGAATCAATGAATGCAAGCTGTCCAGTCCCTGAGGCAGCGAAGCAACCCCAAACCATAACATTTCCACCACCGTGTTTCACAGTTGGTATGAGGTGCTTCTCTTGAAAAGCTGTCTTTGGTCTGGGCCAAACATTTCTGCTGTTGCTGTGGCCAAACAACTCTATCTTTCTGTCCAGAGCACATTATTTCAAAAGGCCTGGTCTTTGCCTGTATGTTCATTGGCAAACTGTAGTCTTGCAAAGGCTTTTTCCTGGCACGCCTCCCATGCAGGTCAAATTTTTACAATCTCTTTCTGATTGTAGAAGCATGCACAGTTGCAAGACTTACTAGCAGATCCTGTGATGAAATTTTGGGGTTCTTGGAGACTTCTTTTTGCATCAGACGGTCTGCTCTTTGGCTGAATTTGCTGGGATGGCCAGTCCTGGACAAATCGGCAGTCATTTGAAATCTGCGCTATTTGTAGATTATTTTTCCTTGGAATAATGTATTTAAAATAACTTGGAGATCTTTTTAAATCCCTTGCCAGACTCATAGGCATCCACAACCTTTTTTTCTGAAGGCCTTATAAAACTCTTTAGATCTTGGCATGATGATACCACACACCTCAACAGCAAAGGGAACACCAGACACTAGATATGAGAGGGGTATAAATAAGACAGGTTCCACCTGCACTCCCTAAGCAGGTTCTAATCACTGGCACCTGATTCTGGATTTGAAAGTGTGATAAATGTAGGGGTGTACTTACTTTTTTCTTGTGACTGATCTGTTTTTGTTCATTTAAATTGTGAAAATTACTACAAAATGTCAATTTTATCTATCATTTGATAGTGTATCACCTTTATTAATAGGCACTGCTTCAATGAGGATCAAATGTTTACTTGTCCAAATATGTAAAAAAACAAACAAACAAACAAACAAAAAAAAACCCACAACAATTTCCATGGGGTGTACTTATTTTTTCACATGACTGTATTAGAGGTGGAAGTATTAGAGATGATGCCTAAGAGGTAAAGGTCTCCAGGATTTTTTTAATGCTGTATTTGTTGTTATATCCATTTTTCTCCCTTCAACTGTGTTTCTCGGGGTTGTAGGTTTTCACTGTGCTTCGGACATGGTAGTCACTCACCTAATTATTCGTCACGTCCATGCTTCATCAAACATCAAAAGCTCCCGAGCTCATAACATTCCGTCTCTTTTCACTCTCTGCTTGATTTGCTGTCCTGGCCACGCTAGTCATGCAGATTAAAGCGCCGGTGCTCTGTGGTTGATTAGGTGTACTGGCCACAGCAGTCGCATAGATTACAGCCGTGTGGTTTGGTGCCTTGCTCCGTGCCACTTTGATCAGCCTGCTTGGAAGGATGTACTTGTTGGCGCTCATCGCACCTGTCAGAGGCTGATTACAGAGGCAAGGCGCTCAGCTGCATCATCTGAGAAAGTTTAACATCATTCATTCACTCTCACGCTGGCTCTGTGTGGGAGAAGAGCTGACAGCAGACCAGCTGGGGGTGTGATAGTGTCATGGATCTCCTGTACTCTTCAGTGCCTTCAGAATTATCTGTACTGTGTACCTCATTTTTGTAATCATGTATAAATTCTCATACCTTCAGCTTTATAAGTTAGTGGTTGTTCCTGAGCATCCTGGTTTGTTTAAATGGTGCTAGTACAGTACAGCTTGAAGTTCTGCCTACTTTCTAAGTAATTTCAAGTTTTGAATAGTGTGTATAAAATGTGTGTGCTTCCAGAGAGTTTGATCAGAGTAGGAACGGTGTTGTGGAGAGATTCGCCCGTGAGCTCCTTTTCTCATTCCCAGAGAGCTCTTTGGTGCTGACCAGGGGTGATCTTCCCGGTAACACACTCCGCTACCTGCACTACTGCCAGGGCCTGCGGCCAGACCTCAGCCTCGTCGACCAAGAGGTTTTACAGCAATGCACATTTTAGTACTAAACTATTTAGTTCTATAAATTTAATGCTGATTTTAGGTTTTCATGCCACATTCCTGTTGATTCTCAGATGATGACCTATAGCTGGTATGTGCCTAAGCTGCAACAGCATCTTCCTGGAGTAAAGTTCCCTGGACGAGTTTGGGATCCAGTTAACACTGAACAGAAGAATAGCTTTAACATCGAACAGTTTATCCAGCACAATATACAGTGAGTTTAACATGCACACACACTTCACCATTTTGCAATGATGTTTCCCAAAATCACTACAGCTACATATTATTGTCTCTGGCTAAATAATGCTTCAGCTGAAACACAGCAGTTACATAGCAGGTCATGATACCTCTGATTCATTTCATAATTTCATACTGGATAGCACAAAGCACAGAAGGAGAGAAAGGTGAATGAAGAGTTGGGTTCTTTACCCCCTCCCTCCACCAGACGGCAGCATTTCCTTGCCAGAGGCCTGGAGCCTGGGGCTTTAGGCACTGTAGGCTCTACCCTGGGGACTTGAGTGCTTTGCAGAGGGAAAAGGAGAAAAGGGAAATGCATGACAGTTGCCTGAATAGAATCTATGCCTAGTCCTAGACTACAAAAAAAACGGATTTAAAGTGAGAATTTTAGCTGACAGTGTGACTATAATTTGCTTCGGGAAGATCAGCTCTAAGCATAGGATGTTGTTATTCAGTTGGTTGGTTGTACAGGTGTGCATCAGGACTAGGATCCCGCATGACCCCAAAAAAATGTTGTGGGAGTGGGCGTTTTTCACTGTCATGCAGACGGGAGAGGGCTGTCAGATATGAAGCTTGCAAGGCAAAGAAAAGCCACTTTCATTAACATGGGAGTTTATTGGACATGGGGCAGTTTTGTGCAACTGCTTTTTCCTGGTCACGGTCACTGTGGTTTAAAATAGCAGAGGGATGGTGGGATTGGTCAAGAGCATCTGCAGGAACAGGTAGTAGGATTAAAAAAAACAGTGCTTGTACATAATATTATCTATCATTGGCTGACTTTTAAAGGTAAGACTTGAATAAATGAATGGGAAAACTTTTATTATAATATCTTTTGCTCTGTCGATGGCAGTTAAACGTTTTTTTGTGGGCTCACCAAGACAACAAATTGTAGACAATCTGAATAACAAAATCTTTGACATGGAGTCATGTGCCTCTCATATCTCACCTGTTGTGTATTTGTGTCTCTGTATGTGCTTGCATGCAGCCGGCCTGTGTTTGTGTGCATTGGCCTGTCGGAAGGAGACCCAAGTTGGGAGAAGTCCTTCTCCCGGTGGCCGTGGGGAGTCTGTGAGCAGCTGATGCCCCTTACAAACCGCCTTCACCCTGTGGAGTGGGTACAGCGCACACAGAATTTGTACAACTGGAGTGAGCCTTATAACAGGTACACTACGTACTCCATTTTCATATGATGCATCTGCTGTATATTCTCATTTCGGCAGCTAATGGTTTCCCTAGATATTTTATGTACCATCTCATTCATATACAATATAGCAGATGCTATCAGATACATATTTTTTGAATAAGTTTCTAAATATGTTCTAAAAGTGTTTCCTGTTAAACTGTGATCAATAGAGCACAATACAGCACTGAGCTCTATAATTTTTTCTCCTCTCTCACTTCATTCTCTACTGCTGCTGTCCACGTAACCACTGCATTGGGGTCCTGCTGGGAAGGCAGCCATCGTCTCCAGCTTCAAAGTCGTTATTAGTCTGTTGACCCCACCCTAATGACTTTCTAAACTGCAGCGTGCCGATACGTGCGTATAAAGTGAAATTAGTTCTAGTCTTCGGTGCCGAGGCTCTGCGTGCCTGCCTGGTATTCAGCGAGCTAATCGGGGTTGAATGGTGTGACATTACTCTCCACTCGGTTGCTACAAGCGTGTCTGTCCCTGCCTGGCAGCCAAATATTAGCTGGGAAGTCACATGCTAAAATATTCCTTTGAAGGAGAGGCCGCATGGTTATGCGCGATGAAATGGAACGGAAGAAGTGCAGAAATATGTGGGTCATTTAGCACATGGGAGTGCTTTTAAAGATTGCAGACACTGAATATCAGCTGTCACATGTTTTTACGAGGATCTTCTGGATTGCTCGTTTCTGCCAACAGAAACTTCGACATGAGAGCCTGATACCACTGGCATGCTCTGTGCTTTTTAAAATGCATTTATTCTCTAAACATACTATATTTGTAAAATAAAATGAAAGAATTACAGTTGCCTTTGGTGTCATTTATTTTCCATATTAGGGTCAAATAATATGGAAAAAATTATATGATGTGAAGAGTACTGTATCGATCTAAGGATTTGCTGGGTAGTAGAATGTAAAAAAACAAACAAACAAAAAAACAAAAGCTGGACTCATACTTACAACTTTCACATATCACAGTATTGCTGTTTTTTTTTTGTTTTTTTTGTGATCGTCCATTGTAGCTTTCCTCCTGGCTCATGGGAGCAAGTGGCTAATGAGGAAATGTGGCAGGCCAGGTAATGCTTTCCACTATCACTGTTATCTTATTGTCCAACAAGCCACAGGCATTAAGTTTCACTTGATATCAATGTGTGCCATGTTCATAGAATCTCATTTCTAGAAGAACCAGACATCAATTTCTGTGGTTGATTTTATAGGATGAAAATGGCCTTTTTCCTCTTTGACCTTGCTGAGAAGATGGAGGGAGGGAGTCAGATTCCCCTCTATGAGCTCTCTTACAGTGTGAGTATGACACAGTGGATCTGGTAGTTTTAGCCAGTATAGCTGATAAAGAATTTTAAGTCCTAATTTCATTTTAACATCCTTAATTAATTTTAAGTCCTAAGCTTATTCAGTGATGTACTTTTCTCATTATGTGTCTAAATGCATTCTAGTTACACTCAAGTGCTTTCAAACAGCGACTCTCCAAGGCTCTTCTCGTTTGTTGAGGAAATACTTAATGGTTTCCATTTATGACAGGTTTTTGTTCAAAAAAGAAAGTGTAAAAGGAAGCCATTATGTACCTTGCAGTCAACAAGACTTAAGATCCTCTGGAATTCACCAATTAATTATATCCAAAAACAAGAGAAACAACATTTCTTATTGTCTATTATTGAGATATATATATATATATATATATATATATATATATATATATATATATATATATATATATATATATATATATATATATATATATATATATATATATATGCAACAATCAGTCACATCATATGTAAATATCACTTGACCACCTAATTATGCTTTTCTGCCATTTTTTATTGTAATAGCATCTCTGACTCTTAGTTTACGTTGCAATCCAATCTGTATGTTTACATTTTTTTCTACAGTAGCATTTTACCCTTTTTATATTTGCAGATATATTGTCAAATTGTGGATGCCCAGATGGACTATCCTGCTAATTGGGATATGAATCTGGCTTTGGCTGCTGAGCGCTTGCTCCGTTTAGGAGGAGGACATCATGGTCTAGAGTCTCTTCTGAGCCACAGTATCCATCACTTCAGCCGGTACATTAAGAGAGAACCCACGGACCCTCAGAGCGGTGCCATCCGTTCCGCCATCACACACCTCAGCAAGGAGAGAGACAGACTCAGAGACTCACACAGAAAAACAGAACATAGACCACTGTGAAACTTCAGAAACTTTGGAAAATGTGAACACTCTTTACCATATATAGCTGTACTGTTTGAGGGATTAGGAACATCAACAAGAAAGGAATTCCTGATGCAGAGGCAGATGAAAATCAGGTGAAAGAAGCAGAGAGAATGAAAGCAAACCAGCCAATTTCAGTAAGAATCATACAGGTCAGTGGTACAGTTTGATAACAGTATATGGTGGTTTGTTTTGGTACTGCTGTAGCACCATAAGTTAGGTATTTGATGAAAGCCACATGTGTACACTGTGTAAATAAATGAATGATATTCCCATTTTTGGAATCTTTTTTTGCTTTGTAAACACACATTGCAAAAACTTTTGAAAAATATTAGACACATTTTTCTAATACAGCACTGTTGTCATTGCCATCTGAGATACTGGGAGGTGTTTTGTAAGGTGAACCAGGTAGAGGTAAAACATGAAAGAAAAATAATGTTTGTTTTTAGTTTGAATTCAGTCAGAATGTGTGTTATTTTTGTACCAAAATAAATTAAAAAAAAAAAAATTTTATTAATGAACCACCTCTCTCTGTCTCTTTCACTTTTTCTCTCTTTCTCACTCACTCATAATTATCCTTTTCCCTCCTGCTGTCATGTGTCTCTGGCTCCCACATTAGGAGCACAGCAGTCTGGGATTGAGATTGGAAGGCAACCCAATTTGTGAGCAGCCAAAGGAGATTAAGAAGGGCCCACTAATCTGGGGACAACCTCTTGAAATGTCCCATCATTTTCTCTTTTTTCCTCTATCAGTCTCCACTGCACAGTGCACTCACAACTCCTTTAAACTCCACAGGCCAATGGATTTGATGAGTCTGTTTATTTTATATTCGGAAATCTTGTTACGGTGTTGGTTTGGGCTTGTAATCTCTGATGGCATCTGAGAATGCAGTATGTGATGCAACCTTCCTTCAAACTACACATATACACACACTTTCTAGCAGAATGATACATACCTGAATTTTGTTTTGCCCATGTACCAGAGTGCTGCTTCTTTGTGAATAGTGTCTTTAAAAATAGTCCCACATAATTTTGGCTTGATTTCGGTCTTCCTGACTTGTCTGTTTCTTTGCGTTTCTCTTCTCATCATTTTTCATTGTTGCTGTGTTTCTCCCTCTCTCATCTCAGGGATTGTGGGAACCCATGGAATCGCCGTGACCGCGGATGCAGGCAGGGCGCCACGGCAACACTGGAATGTGGGCCGCCTGAGCAGATAAGAGTGGAGAGCCCAGCCAGCAGGAGGTGGGGGGGGATGAAGAGGGAAAGTAAGAGACGGGGAAAGAAGAGAGCGCAGGGCTGGAGTCAAGAGCATGATGGGATCAGAGTAAACAGACTGGTCAGTAGGGGTATGGACAGAAAGACATTACTCAAAACACAACAAGGACATAGATCCAAAAGAACAGAGAGAGAATGTGGCACTAAAATGCAAGCAAGAGCCAAAAGAGGACGCAAAAGAGAGTTGCAGTGGAACAGACACATTACACAGTGGTAATGGGAAGCCAGCCTTATTGCTCTTTGCATTTCATTTACATTCCTGGCTGTATCGACCAATCGGATTGGGAGCACAGCCTGGGGCTTAGGAGGAGAATAAAAGACAAAAATGCCTTAGCTGTACTCATCCCTCCCTGATAATACCCCTTCTGTTTTTCTTTTTTTTCCCCGCACCCGGAGAGGAGTTGATACTGTCCGAAATGCCAGAGAAGAAGCGACACCTCCGCTTGCTGTGCCTTGCTGATAGACTGCGCCAGCGGCGTGCTAAAAAGAGGGCTTTAGCTGCAGGGCCTATCTCCTCTCCTTCCACTGACTTGGGGGAATGAGAGGGAGGGAGGGAGCAAAGAGGAAGGGAAGAGACTATACAGGGCTAGCCACTGTTCTGTAGTTGAGACGAAACTTCGGCCACTTATGCAGGTGTATGTGTGTGTGTGGGGACGTGGATTTGTACTTCATACCACTGATGAGCTGCAGGAGGGGGACAGAGGGCATGGACTGAAGATTGAAAGGCCATGTGATCCTTTTATAAATTCCAAAAGTCTGAATCCATCACAAAGGACTGCTTTTATTTCATCACTGTTAAAAAATGAATACAAAATATTACTGACAATCATCTTTTAACACCCAACACTCAACATTGACTCAGTTAATACAGTCTTCTATATGTTGTCTCTTATACCATATTCGTTGTTCCATATTGTTGTCTCATTTTGTATTCTTGTTTAAGAAATATAGCCTGACAGAAAATCATAACCAGATAACGTGTATATATTTATTAAATGCTTACAGTTATGAAAAAAGAACAGTTCTTGGCAATTGCCTCAGACTTTTAACCCCTTACTGTACATCTCTCTTATAAGACCTCAGATCTGTTAATCCCCTTTTATAATAAAAAAGAAACCAAGATTAAGATCAAAAGCTATAACACACTCTTGTGCTCATAGCCTATGTGAAGGTAAACCCCTGCCCTCCATGACACCCCCATCTTTCAACTACTTATCTTCATCCATTTCTTGCTTTAATAAACCTTAAACCTATTAAACCAGGGCAATGAGTATCAAATATCTCAAATTTCCGTGATGATTCTTGAACCTTTAGTTAGTTCCTGGCCTTGGACTCACACAGTAATACTGGCCATGTTGGAGTGGGAGGCTGGAGGAGGGAGTACATTTTGGGATGGTTGGGTGGGTAGGCACCAGTGGGAATCTCAGTCCCGGGTCTTTGGGCACACCTGAGAGTGAGGCCTCACCACAGCACTGCAGGACACAGGAAGAAGTGTGGCTGAATAACTGGCATTCAATGGCCAAAGGGGGCTTAGACAATGGGCTTCCTCCTTTTGATGAATTATACACAGGTGTGTGTGTGTGTGTGTGTGTGTGTGTGTGTGTGTGTGTGTGTGTGTGTGTGTGTGTGTGTGTATGCCTGTGCCCCAGTGCACCTGCTTGCATGTTTAAGTGAATGAAACATGACAAATGTAACTGTTTTGATGTGCACAATTTGAAACAGATGCTTGCACCATGTCTCACTGTGATAATACCACTGTGACATTTATTGGAATATCAAACATAACTGAAGACATTTTGAGTAAACAAATGAAACCCCTTTAGGAGAAATGTTTTTGTCTCTTGAAGAGAGAGACTGCCCTCATTATGTGATCTCTGTAAAGGGCTTTTTAAATAATTGAGGGTAAACTCACACATTAGACACCTTTATGAACGCCTGTGGCTCTCAGCAGAGGTGCCTTATAGATGAGAGTGCACTGTTGGTGGGTAAGAGATGATATCACATCTTTCATGCAATGAATTACTCTAAGTGAGTGAGTGAGTGAGAGAGAGAGTGTGTGTGTGTGTGTGTGTGTGTGTGTGTGTGTGTGTGTGTGTGTGTGTGTGTGTGTGTGTGTGTGTGTGTGTGTGTGTGTGAGAGAGAGAGAGAGAGACAGACAGACAGACAGACAGGCAGACAGAGTGTGCATGTGTGTAGGCCTAGAGCAGTTTTTCCAATTAAACAGGCTCCTCTCTCTCACCCCTCAGGTTCTAATTTTGTGCCACATTAAGGAAGTGTGGTGCCATTGAGGACACAGAGCCACATTTTCATAATTTGCTGCCTCAGTGTGCGTCGGTCCTACTGGAGCTGTGGCCGTGTCTGAATGCCAGCCTGGGGAGGAACAGCAGCCTGCCTTCCATTGGGAAAAGAGAGAGAGAGAGAGAATGAACCAGAATGAGTGCAAACTCTTGACTGTCAACACAGGGTAATAGTGCCATTTTAGTACTGTCTTGTACCCCTGCAATTTTCTGGTGCCCAAAGTTAGAAAATGTCTAATTGTGAATTTAATGACTGTACGTAGCTGTTTTTGTTCCCAGTGCATCCACTCATTCTGCATTAGAACATCTTCAGCATAAGCAGTACACAGTGCTCATATCCCCCCACCATCCCAGCTGTAGTGAGGCAAATGATAAATACATCAGTGATAAGGATTAACAAGGTTGGTTTACATTGCATAGTTTCAATAGTTTATGATTCATAATGATGACAAACATTGAAACAGGGATTGCTTCGTTGACAGGTTTTTTTTTTTTTTTAATTTTTTTTTTTACCGTTTCTTGTGGAAAATATTTGTGAAAGGCTTAAAGGGATGAATCACATTTTGAAAAGTTTACATTTCCAGCCTGACAGACAGGAGCTAATCGTGCCGTTGGGGGAACGTTTAGAGAATGTGTCATAATGGCCGACACCAGCTAATCTAAAAAGCTCCCCATTTACAAATGGAAATCCCAGGATCCAATTGGGCTAATGAAGAGAGTTGAGCAGGATAATAAGATGTGCTGTAATGCTGTGTAACAGGCCTGTAATGCTGTGTTGGTGGTGGAGCCTGTGTTGTGAGTTGTGTGTGACAGACTGAAGAGACATCCAGAAGCCTGGAGGCCTGGCCGATGTGCTCCGCTCTTCTGTGAGCTGAGAGCCGAGTGAGCTGAGTTACTGCTGCTGGCCTGCTTATTGCTGAGACTCTGGATCCAAATCTAACACCCTACAGTATGATCACAAAGTCTGAGTGCACTACCAGGAAATAATAATTATTTAAGCTGCTGCAAATTACACTTAATATATCATACACACACACACTGCTTTATATTTTTAATCACTGTGAATCAGATACAGTACTTTCAAATAGTGGGTGTAGGTGTGAATAGTTGTCTCTTAATGACACCTGATACTTTATTGATATCTCTTACAACACTGGTTTTTAAAATTAATTAATATATGGTGAAGCCTCCTCTTCTGTAGAGAAGAAGCTGTGAGCCTCTTCCTAGAATGTTTAAGATGGTTGGAAACACTTGAACAGGGATCTTGGTCTAGTTCTCCATGCAGAACATTTACGGCATTTGGCAGACACCCTTATCCAGAGCAACTTACATTTATTTCATTTAGACATCTGAGCAATTGAGGGTTAAGGGCCTTACTCAAGGGCCCTACTCAAGGGCCCAAGAGTGGTGGCTTGGCGGTGCTGGGATTTGAACTCATGACCTTCCGAGCAGTAGCCCAATGTCTTAACCACTGCCCAAGGATAGGAGCTAGATTAGCTGTGACCCTGACCAGAATAAAGCTTTTACTGAAGATGAATGTTTATGCATAGTTTTATATCCATTAACTGACTTGTATATGTCAACATCTATTTAATTTGTGTATAATGTTCTTTGGTTTTTCTCATGAGAATGGATGTATAAGGGATTTTATATGTGTGCAAGGTAACAAGAGAGTTTATATAGATGGAGCAATTTAAAAAATCTTTTTCAAGGATGACTACTTGCTAGAATTTATTTAAAATATTTCTAGATGCCAATAATTTGTTCTATTTTTATAGTAAATATTTTTTGTAAAGTATTTATTTTCCAATCATTTAAGTACAAAATTGTAATCATTGTGTATAATGTTTATACAACCATTCTCTTGCATAGTGCCAGACTGCCAGAGTGTTTGAGACTACTGAGACTAAACTTTTAGAGCTCCATTCCAAAATCAAGCTTTTGTATTATCACACATTTTCACATGATTTAGTGATGTGAATTATTGAATGGAAATAAGTTTGATTGCATCTGTCTCCTGATCCTGTGGCCATACCACTTACCACTCCCTTGTTCTCTCTCTCTCTCTCTCACTCTTTCTCTCTCTCTCTCACCCACCTGCACCCATCTTTCTTTTGGAACCAGCCCTCCCCCTCTCACAGAGTGCAGCTCCTGCAGATGTGCACAAACAAGAGGAGATTAAAGCAAAACGAATCTAAACACACAAACGGAATTAGACTAACGGGTGCTGGTAGCCTGCACACTGTGATAAACACACTGACTCTGCGTTTGTGCGTGTGCGAGAGAGTTTGCATGAATATGTGTTTGTGTGTGTGTGTGTGCTTTCCAGTGTCTAGGGGATTAACGGTGGTAAGGTGTGTATGTCAGGGTGATTGCTTTTGGGTATTGCGCGGTGTTTGTATACTGTGTTGTGTTTTTTTGTAATTATGTTTCCTCTTAATTTCTGCCTGACATCTGTCTGAACCGGTGTGTATACCTATGTG
Source organism: Cranoglanis bouderius (assembly GCA_023630585.1). Taxonomy (NCBI): domain Eukaryota; kingdom Metazoa; phylum Chordata; class Actinopteri; order Siluriformes; family Cranoglanididae; genus Cranoglanis; species Cranoglanis bouderius. The sequence continues at coordinate 17,737,005 of CM042543.1, read as the reverse complement.
TGGAAGTCATACACAAACATATGCCCAGCAACTTTCTCTTCACACTGGTCTTTTAATGGACATTGCTATTCTGTTGAAATTCCATGTGCTTACATGTGTATACAATGCGTTCCAAAATGTGAATGTGTAACTTCTGTATCATGTACCTCTTTGGCCCAGCCATATGTTTTTGTAGTTCTTAATGCTGGGTTATGTTATCTGATGGTGTACAGAATGTTTTTTTCTGCATTCATCTTTAGTAACCACATCTTTAGTAATCCACTGATCAGGGTCACAGTGGATCCAGAGTCTATCCCAGGAACACTGGGCGTGAGGCAGGATCGCCAATCTCAGGGCACCATGAACACCACATTTGCACACGCATTCATTCACCCCTAGGGGCAATTTAGTGTAGCCAATCCACTCATCAGCATGTTTTTGGGGAGTGGGAGGAAACCAGAAAACCCAAAGGAAACCCATGCAGACACAGGGAGAACATGCAACACAGAATGTTTTATAAATATGCAACTTGTCAATTTGTTGAACTTTAATCCTTATTTTTGTCACTATTATTATTGAATGTTATTAGCTCTTAAAGCCAGCAAAAAGCTGAAAAGTGCCTTTGTATTTTATCCCCATCGTCTGTATTAAGACGGGTTTAAGTCTGGATATTGTGCTAAATGCTTCTTAAAGTGCACACAAACATGAGATAAAGTAGTAATTAGGAATTCACTAACCTAATGCTTAGTATCACTGTGCAGGCCGATAATGGCCTAAAGATTTGAATTGAACTTAGTATTGCTTGGATTTGACGCATGTCATCATCGGATCAACTGACAGTTTGTTTGTTGAATATGTACGGTGTCCACCGACACTGTACAGATCTTACACATGAACATTGGTAAATAGACTCATCACTTGTTAGTACCAGAGCTCTGTATTTAGCATAACAAATAAGTAAGTTAGTGTGAAGATGTCAATACCAGTTCACTATCGAACCATTTATAAATACCAAGAGCTTTCATAAGGCAGCATATTCTTGAAATTGAAAAGTAACCATAATAACTTTGATATTGGTGGTGATTTCCACCACTGTAACAAAATAAATCTTAAAAATCACTATGCTTCATGGCCCACAGATGTCCCCAGACCTCACTTTAAGAACCACAGATATGTACAGTTGTGTGCTAAAAACCATGAAGGTTTATTATCACTTAGTGAGTTAACAAAAGGTGTAAGGATAGTTACAACCACACTGTAGAAACAATGGGCAATAAGGGGCTGAATAAATACTGTAATCATGTCTGCTCAGCACTGAATTACACTTCACCACCAATTTCATTTAAACCTGTGGAGAGATGCTTAACATGCTCCCCTGTTACCACTAGCAACAGCAATGGAACTCCGTTTTGAACTCTTCAAAGTGGTTCACATGCTAGTGTTGGAATAGTCAGCAGATTGAGGTGTGTGTGACGGTGAGAGTGTGTAAATGGAGCCTAATGGGCTGTTTTGATCACCTGTCTGTGTCTGATTTCACAGCTGCAGGCTACCTTTCCATCAAGTCCATCAGTTGAGTGAGAGTGAGTGAGTGAGGGGGTGTGGTCTTGCACACTGTGGTTCTGATGTGTGCAAGTCCTTCACACTCACCAGCTTGTAATATTGCCATCAAAAATAATAATTGATTATTGGAAATTAATCAACTTCAGCTTGGTAACAAACTACACTTTGTGCCGGGCCACATCAAAGATTATTTTCCTTATTTATTCCTAATTTTTTATTTATTAGTGAAGGTTACGTTAAATTTACATTTATGGCATATGGCAGACACCCTTATCTAGAGCGACTTGCAAAAGTGCATTGACGTCTCTATTGATGAATACATCCTGATACTGGTTCACTAGGTCACAGACTAAGAATACCATCAGTCTAAAAACTCTGTTGGGAAGGTAATATAGTAAGAAAAGCACACAGACAGCATTTTTAAAGTGCTAATTGAAGTACTTCAGGAAGAGGTAGGTCTTTAGATGTTGTTTGAAGACTGCCAGTGACTCAGCTTTTCAGACATCTAGAGGAAGTTCTTTCTACCACCTAGGTGCCAGAACAGAGAATGCACGTCTTGATACATGCCTTCCTTGTACACTAAGAGATGGTAGGACCAGTCGAGCAGTGCTAGAGGATCGGAGGGAGCGTGGTGCAGTGCGAGGTGTGATAAGTGCTTTGAGGTAAGTGGGTGCTGGTCCATTTTTGATTTGTAGGCAAACATTGCTGTTTTAAATCTGATGCAGGCAGCTACAGGAAGCCAGTGGAGAGAGCGTAGCAATGGGGCGGTGTGGGAGAACTTAGGAAGGTTGAAAACAAGTTGTGCAGCTGCATTCTGGATCAGTTGCAGAGCTCAAATGGCACTCGGAGGGAGACCTGCCAGGAGTGAGTTGCAGTAGTCCAGTCTCTAAATGACTTTTATTAAATGCCTGTTTATAGTTAAATTTAATGTTGTGGAACATTTGTGAGAAGTTAAGTTCTGTTTATCGCTTATGTTGTAGCAGCTATAAAAATAGTTCTCTCCATCCCAAAGACTCTCCTCTGGTGGAAAACTTGACCATTACAAAGTGCCGACACCTGAGATTCCTCACAGAAAGCTTCACCATATCTAGTGAGTTTATATGTTTTTCTTTGTTAAATAACAACACAATAAAAAAAGTATTTTCATTATTAGGCTTAGATTAGTCCCTGTGCATGAGAACACATTAGAATGAGCATATTAACAGAAAACCTGTTATTTGCTTTGCAGCCGGCACTATTGTCAGAGCTGCTGACCAATGAGAGAAATCAATGCTATCGTACATGCTATATCAACAGTATTATGAGGCTGCTGGAGGAGGAGGAGCAGAAGGCACCGTCTCTTTTCCACCTGTTAGCACAGTTTTCCTGCCACTCTATAAAATCTCCTCCCAGCACCAGAAAGCTGATTAAACTAGAGAAGTGTACAAACAACAGATTACATACTGTAAACATCTTCAACCCAGTGCCTTTAAAACAAGCATGCCAAGCACAATTATTCTTTTCTGTCCATAACCTAACTATGTCTCCCTTTTGTCTCCAGTTGCCTGTTGGCCTGCTGTGAAGAGAAGAAAAAGTATTAAATGCACCGTTCAACACCAGTGCCATGTGTGTTCAACTGGTATTAGTTAGGCTTTGGAGTTTAACCGACTATGGGGGTTTAGAGCTTGATTTAAAGAGGAGAATAGAGAGGGAGGAAAGAGAGAGAGAACCTCTCCGTTGTTCTTGAAAAGCTGTGTTTATCCAGGATTAGAGACACCAACATGTTAATAATTGTTTCTCAGAGAACTGCGAAGAAGCACTTCCCCTGTAATCCCCTAATCAGACATTACACCTCTGAGCATACCCGCTACAGAGGCACACAAACTGCGCATGCTCACTCACACACACAGGAACACACTCACCACCCAGCCCACAGAAATATGGAGACACCCAATTGTAGTAAAGGCACTAATAAGATATTCTTAGAGCACTGAACAATGACAAAATGTAAAGAATTTCATCTCATTAGAAACATGACACATTTCTAGAACAACCTCAGTGAATAGCAAATTTTATAACCCCTAGGTAGCACCATCACATGTAATAAAGTGAATGAGCTACTCTCCCAGCCCTCATGTTGAAGAGGTCAGTTAATCACCGGTCCTCTAAGGTTGATCAGTCCAGTGGGGCCGAGGGCTAACAGCCGGAGGTGTGTGTATAAACATTGCAAGCTAAGAGAATGACAGGGTGGTGGCCTCTCTCTGCAAGCCAACTGATGTACCTCCTATGGTGGCTAGAAGCTTACCCTTTTCAATTAGAACTTTCTGATGTTGTTTTGCTAGTTACCGTCAAGACTAAATAATTGATGTTCTAGTGTTCTGATACCAGTCCATCTCAGGGCACCATGCACACACACAATCATGCACTCATTCACCTTATTAACTTTGTCCTTGATTTAATGATCTAGGGAAAAAACTGATCAGAGTATGTCAAAAATATGTTCTTAAGACACAGTGACCTCAATTATTTACTGCATGTTAAAAGACCATGGTGTGACTTTTATTATGGGTACAGCTGTGCTTTTCATATTGGAAATCCAGACAAATGTCCACTTGGCATCAAATGATCTATTCTATGAGCTGTCATAAAGATGCATAGACTTGAATGTACTAGAGTTTTGAATGCATATAGGTACTAATGTTTAACAAATAGAACATCTTTTCAAAACTGTGAATTTATCTTTTTTTAAAAAAAAAAAATACAGCTTATAGAACAAAACTATCATATATTTTGCTAGAATATACAAATTGGTAGATTAAATACACATACTGATAGTGATATAACCAAGGTTTAAGAACAAAAATACACAGAAACACACTAAACATTACCTTGTCCATCACTCAGATTTCATTATTTCATCAGTTAACACAACTTTGCAACTGGGTAATGCTACAAATTCCACAACAAGATAAATCACTTCAAAAGTTAAAACATCAGTCACCCCTTACTATGTATTGAACTCTAATTCAATCATTCTATCACTTTTTCTCTCTCCTGATTGGTTGCCTGTTACCATATAGTTGGACTTTTGTTGGAGGTGCGATGTGTACAGTCCCCTCCAAAAGTATTGGAATCGCAAGGCAAATTCTTTATTATTTACTGATATTTACATCTACATATATTAAACAGCTTAGAACATGGCACCTTTTGTTTGAACCCACCCTTTATTTTCTTAAAGTGATCAAAGATATTGGAACACAACTGTTTCACAAGTGTTTCTTTTTGCTCAGGTGTGCCCTGTTAGCTTGATTGTTTAAACAATTCTGAATGTCTATTTTTGGTTTGAGCCCTGGGTTTCACCTGTGAAGACTGCATTTGTTGTTAAAAAGGATAAACCAACATGAAGACCAGAGAGCTGCCTATGGGAGAAAAGCATGCCATTTTGAAGCTGAGAAAAGAGAGAAAATCAATCAGAGCTATTACACAAGTATTGGGCATAGCCAGTACAACAATTTGGAATGCCCTTAAAAAGAAAGAAACAACCAGACATCGAACAGGTTGGCCAAGGAAAACAACAGCAGTTGATGACAAACATTGTGAGAGCTGTGCAGAAAAACCCCAAAACAACAGTCAGTGATATCACCAGCAACCTCAACAGGGCAGAGGTGAAGGTATCACAATCCACCATTCAAAGACGACTTTGAGGGCAGAAATAAAGAGGCCTTACCACAAGATGCAAACCACTCATCAGCAGTAAGAATCAGAAGGCCAAATTGGAATTCAAAAAGAAATATGGAGATGAGACACAAAACTTCTGGAACCAAGATTAACATCGATCAAAGTGATGGAAAGGCCAAAGTGTGGAGAAAAAATGGATCTGCTCATGATCCAAAACATACAAACTCATCTGTCAAGCATGGTGGAGGTAGTGTCAAGGCTTGGGCTTGCATGGCTGCTTTTGGAACAGGCTCACTAATCTCTATTGATGTAACTCATGATGGTAGCAGCAGAATGAATTCAGAAGTTTACAGGAACATTTTGTCTGCCAGTTTACAGAGAAATGCATCCAATCTAATTGTGAGGAACTTTATCCTGCAGTAAGAGAATGATCCAAAACACACTACCAACTATCAAGGGAGAAAAGTGGAAGGTTTTAGACTAGCCAAAACACTCACCAGATATTAACCCAATTGAGCATGCATTTCTCCTCGTGAACAGGCGACTGAAGGGAGAAACCCCCCAAAACAAACAACAACTGAAAGATGTTGTAGTACAAGCCAGGAAAAGCATCACAAAAGAAGAATGCATCAGTTTGGTGATGTCAGTGAGTCACCGGTTTGATGCACTTATTACAAGCAAGGAACATGCAACCAAATATTAAGTGTTATTTTGTTATTTACTTTAATTTAATTTAAATCTGTCTGTTCCAAGTTACAATAACCTTGCTGCATAAGTGTGCACACCCTTTTATACTTGGGGATGCGGCTGTGTTCAGAATGAACTCATGTTCAAAAGAAATGATCATACAGCTGTCATCAATGAAATTATTCTGATTAACCCCAAATAAAGACCAGGTGTTTCTGTAAGAGTTTCTTGACATCTTTTTGGTTTCATCAGACTGCTGAATCCATGGTCTGCAAAGAGCTTACAAAGCCTGTACACTGAACACTGTTGAAAGGAATCGACTTCCAAAACATTAGATGTACCATGGAACACCATGAAGGCCATCATCAACAAGCGGAGAAGCACCACAGAGACATTACCAAGAACATGACGTCCCTCCAAAATTTACAAAAGGACAAGACAAAAACTTACCAGGGAGGCTGCCAGGAGACCAACAGCAATATTAAAGGAGCTGCAGGAATATCTGACTGATTATAGTACTGATTAATCTCTGCATGTGACAACAATCTCTTGTATTCTTCACGTGTCTAGGCTATGGGGTACGGGGGCTAGATGGAAGCCCTTTCTCACAAAAAGCATAAAAAAAGCACATCAACAAAAGAACACCATATCCATGGTGAAGCATGGTGGTAGCAGTGCCATGCTTTAGGGCTGCTTTTCTTTATCCAGAACCTGGGGTGTTATCAAGGTGTCAATCATCAACCATGACTAGCTACAACTTTTAGTGCAAAACACTCAGGTGTCTGCTAGTAAGCTGAAGATGAAAAGGAATTAAAATTTTCTATTTCAATCAACAAATGTTTTTGAATGGCCTAGCCAGAGCCCAGACCTGAATCCAACAAAAAAAATCTGTGGGGTGACCCGAAGCAGACTGTGCACAGGAGATGCCCTTACAGTTTGACAGATGTAGAATGTTTTTGCAAGAAAGAGTGTATATATAATATAATATAGAAATATATATATTTGTGCAGTTTTAAGAGTCATAGTTCTTCTGGAGACTTTGACTTTCGCACTTGCTTCTTATTTTTGCAGCAAAACCCAACAGCCTTCATTGTGTTTTTTGTCTGAAAAGTGTCTCTTACATAATATGCTGCTTTCTTTAATGACATACAAACATTTTCCTGTAACATTTAATTTTGTGCTAGAAAACTAATGTTTGGGAATCTAAAATGTTTTTTGTACTGACTTGATAATGTAAAAGTCATAAAATAAAAAATCTATAACAAAGTTTGTACTAAAAAAAAAATGGGGTGCCTAAAACCTTTGCACAATACTGTATATATTGTGTGTATTGTATGTATATATGCAAATGTATGTATGTATATATGCAAATCATATTCTATAAGGTTTTTTAAAAATGAGACTCAGGGTTAACAGAAGATTGTGAAAGAGAGTCAGATTTAACATTAAATTTGTTCTAGTAGGACAAACCTCATTATACATAAGGCAAAACTTTGTTGCATGTAGCAAGTGTTTGCTCTTTGCTCTGTTTTCTGCCATTATAAACATGTAGTTTGCTTGTTAAGATGCTACTCATGTGTCCTTATAACAGCAACTCAACCCAAGTGGTCCATTGTTTATTTTGTCACGCCTGCTGTTTTCTAATTGTTTTTCTTACATTATTTTTCTAATTGTTTTTCGTACATTAACTAATTTTTTTTGACTGCCATTGTTAATGATGATTGTTGATTGTTTGTCTTTGCCCCTCCCTTGCTCCCTCCCTAAGCGTGTATGGGATAAAGAGTGACTGTAGGGGACACAGAGGGATTAACCTGGCAGAATTTAATTAGTGGAGCTGTTGTCTCTGCCCATGACCACCAAATTCCCAGTCCATCTCAGCCTGCCCTCTGACGGACAGGCGCCGTGGAAGGAGTGTGCAGGAGTGCGTGTGTGTGTGTGTGTGTGTGTGTGTGTGTGTGTGTGTGTGTGTGTGTGTGTGTGTGTGTGTGTTTCTCTAAATGTACATTTAACAATGCTTCCTGCATGTCAAGAAACTGAAATGATAAAATTCAAAATGAAAAGTCGTAATTCATGGTCCATAACATTTTATCCAAAATAATGTCAACTTAAAAAACAACAGCTTTCAAGCAATATTTTGCTGTTCTTTTCTATATTCTGTGTACACACATGTAGGGGTGATGTGGGGGTGCACGAGCGTGTCCGCAGTGCCCATTTGAAAGATTTATTTTATTTTTATTTATTTATTGATTTATTTTGGGAAAGGTTTGCCTGAGACTTTTATCGGGGTAAAAGGTTTCAACCTTGGCTGTTGTTTGTCTAGTTTATGTCACATGACATGCATTTCGCTGCAGCTATAATCTGTGACTCTACTCTAGTTTTACATCCCGATTAGTTATGTGGAAAAGGTGAGTTTATTGTGTTTAAAATCATTCAGGCCAGTGGATCCAAAGCCTATCCTGGTGTTCTGATAAACTGTCCTAACAGGGCTTCCTGTGCATGCGCACTTCACGTTCGTGCATCTATAAATGTATGCTTCTTCATATGTTTTAATGCTGGAGGCATTTTCTGATCATAAAATTTGATAAGGTGGGACAAATCATTAATACATGTGGAACACCGGGAGCGGACTAGGAATACACCCCGAGAATACACCCATATTTTATTATGTGCATCAAATTGTCTTTCATTATTCAAGACATTAATAATTATATTATATAATTTGATAAATGCCAAGCTAATCATATAATAAGGATAGATTTATGTTCCCCTTTTAATATTGGTTGCTAAAGTTCTTGGTGTTTTAAAATCTTAATTTATGTACCCCCTTTTTGAACTTTGAACATCTTACCCTTACTGAACAGCCCTGATTCAGTGGCTTGTAAATGTTTATAACATTTAATCATATTTGCCAAAAAAAGTAATCTAGAACCTATTTTCAAGGTATTGTTTTATATATATATGTGCATGCACGATAGTTTATCCTTACATGTGGAGAAAGAAGCAAATATGTCTACAGAATTTTATGAGCTCCACTTAACTGGTGCATTAACTGGTTCAATAATGAGATTAACAGATGTACACACACACACACACACACACACACACACAGACAGAGTGGCAGATTGTGCTGTAGGATTCAGAGATGTACAGAGTGAGGTGTAACTGGAAGCACGTTGCTGGTTGTCACCCCTCCCTTTCCCCCCAGGGTCAGCGTGAATGTAAGGTCCCGCTTGTGGGCTTGGGGGTAGTCACTGTCAAATCTGAAGCTGACACTGTTTCATTGTCATCATATAACTAAGCTTCCTATTAACCCATCTGGAGCCCTGGTGCCCTGTGTAACCTCATCAGTGCATGCGCATACACACACGAATATGAGGACACTCACAAACACATTGACTTTGTGATGGTCATGTGCAGTATGTATGCCTACATATGCTGGCACCTGCTGAGAATGAAGAGAAAATAGTGTAATAAAAAACAAACAAAAAAACAGGAATGTCTGCTAACACCCACATACAGTACCATAGCAGTGGTGTGTGATTTTTTTTTAAAAAAGGTACTTGATTTAAAGTACTGCCCTAACTCCCCAGAATCAAAAGTAAGATGTACAGAGCTGCATAATGGTGACATATATCTTATAGTTGTAATCACAGTAACAGTCATACAATATAAAATGCCACCCCATGCATCACACAAACTCAGACACACTCAGCCTTTAAGCCAGTGTGACTCACTAATTACAGTCGAATCTCATTAGAAAACTCCAGAGTGCTTTCTGTCATCCTACCGGCTGGTAAAGAGAGCCAGTCTGATAACACAGAACACATATCTGACAAAGTGGTATGAAAGTCGTCAATTTCTCACTTGTCATGGACCAAAATTTCATAGTCATTATCACATAGTTCTGGTCATAGCTTTGACTTGTATATGGAAATGTAAAAGATACATGTTTAAAAAGATACATTTTAATTTTATTTACACTTCAACAAATGCCTTATCAAAATCATTAATCACCAAATAAAAATACTTTCTTCTACTTCCTGAACTTGGTCGTTTATTGATATTGCTATTGTTAATGAAGCAGTGACTGGTTGTTTTTCACGAGTCCAGCATTTCAGAGGGTATTGTCTTTATTAACATAATAATGGCAGGTTGAAATCTGTGTGTGGAATGAAGAAAACTAGGCTGAACAACTGCTGACTAACAAAAGGGTATTTATGGGTGACCATCATGACACAGCCATGACAAAGAGAGCAATAAACAGACATCTTAATAGCATGCAGTGAGTGTATTGATGTAATACAGTCCAGACTCCTCAGTGCATGCTGAATAAACACGCAATAATTGTGCATTAATGAGCAGAGGTGGGTGGTAACGCTTTGCATTTGCTTCCTTACATTTACTTACATTTATTTACGGTAACTTTTTTGAAAAAAATGTACTTTTAAGAGTAGGTTTAACTGGTCATACTTATACTCTTACTCAAGTTAACTTTTAATCACAGAAATGTACTTTTACTTTGCTACATTTGGTGGTGTTCCTCCGTTACTGTTAAATATTAATGAATATATGTTGTTTTAACAGTGGTCTGAATGCAGACACAACAACCGCTCACTTTATAGTGGCTCAGTCCTGGAAGATAATGGCCGATGAGGGGGAAGAAACGAGCATGTCGACGGAGGCAGGACACACACACACACACACATACACACATGCATGTACAGTGGGGGAAAAAAAGTATTTGATCCCCTGCTGATTTTCTATGTTTGCCCACTGACAAAGAAATTGTCAGTCTATGATTTTAATGGTAGGTGTATTTTAACAGTGAGAGACAGAATAACAACAAAAAAAAAATCCAGAAAAACGCATTTCAAAAAAGTTATAAATTGATTTGCATTTTAATGAGGGAAATAAGTATTTGACCCTTTCGACTTAGTACTTGGTGGCAAAACCCTTGCTGACAATCACAGAGGTCAGACGTTTCTTATAGTTGGCCACCAGGTTGGCACACATCTCAGGAGGGATTTTGTCCCACTCCTCTTTGCAGATCCTCTCCAAGTCATTAAGGTCATTTTCAATGCCCTGGCTGAGGGAAGGAGGTTCTCACCCAAGATTTGACGGTACATGGCCCCGTCCATCGTCCCTTTGATGCGGTGCAGTTGTCCTGTCCCCTTAGCAGAAAAACACCCCCAAAGCATAATGTTCCCACCTCCATGTTTGACGGTCAATTGGAATCTAATTGATTGATTGCTTCTGTGGACAGGTGTCTTTTTACAGGTAACACGCTGAGATTAGGAGCACTCCCTTTAAGAGAGTGTTCCTAATCTCAGCTCATTATCTGTGTAAAAGACACCTGGGAGCCAGAAATCTTGCTGATTGATAGGGGATCAAATAATTTCCCTCATTAAAATGCAAATCAATTTATAACTTTTTTGAAATGTGTTTTTCTGGATTTTTTTGTTGTTATTCTGTCTCTCACTGTTAAAATACACCTACCATTAAAATTATAGACTGATCATTTCTTTGTCAGTGGGCAAACGTACAAAATCAGCAGGGGATCAAATACTTTTTTCCCCCACTGTATGCACACGCAAACATACTAACATCAAACATCTAACTCTCTCTCTACACACACTCTTCTGTTCTTTTGTTCTCTGTTGTCTTGTTAAATGCAGATGCATTTAAAGTTAAAGTTTATGTTGTTAACATTTTGTGAAAATAAAGACAGTCAACTGTTGGGAAAAAGTTTGTTTTTTGGTGTGTGTGTGTGTGTGTGTGTGTGTGTGTGTGTGTGTGTGTGTGTGTGTGTGTGTGTGTATGTGTTTGTGTGTGTGTTGAAAATGACAGGTTGTGTGTTATAGTACTCATCACAGGACTGGGATATCCTGCTTCATCTCAGGTTTTATATCATATAAACAGAACAGACAGTCTTTCAAGGAGAGGTGTGACTTACTGTTCTCCATGTAGTCTGAGATTCAGGATTTTCCCTTCATTTTAATCAGATCTGAAGTAACTAGTAACTTGAGTAGTCTTCTCACTGGATACTATATTACTCCCACTCAAGTAATTATTAACATTATTACTTTTACTGTTACTTGATGAATTGTTTTTATAAGTAGTTTTACTTAATCTTTGACTACTTGTAATGAATGAGGCTGCCCCACATTCATCCACCCACCAGAGGGAGCCCTCGCCCGAATACTGATCACGGACATGAGCCTCACACTTACTTCCTGTTTGCTACCATATATAACATGCCATTTCCACTTCACCATTGCGAAGTATTGTTTGTTTATCTGCATTTCTGAGCTGTTTCCATTGCCTGCTGTCCATGTTTCTTGTTATGACCTTTTGCCTGTTTTTGGAATGACTGATTCTTTGGATTTCCCATTGTTTTGTTTGCCCGGTTGGACTATCTTTTGGTTTTCTGAATTTATCTACCTGCATCTCGACTGTGTCTCTTTGCCTGCCGATTTGGATCAAGTTCGATGGTCCTGCTGAGAAATGCCGGAGTTTTTTATGCCAGTGTACAATTTATTTCTCCAATCAACCCGAATTGTTTAGTCAAGACACAAAAAAATGCACTTTTATTATGTCACTCCTTAATGGAAAAGTGCTCGACTGGGCCTCCGCTGTCTGTGAAAAAGATATTAACATCCAAACCTCGTTCGGTTACTTTGCTCAACAGATCCGTGAGGTATTTGAATATCCAGCAGGGGGTCAAGATGTTTCGATCCAGCTGCTTCACGTATGCCAGGGCCATAGATCAGCAGAAGATTATGCAATCCAGTTCCAAACTTTAGCAGCTCAAAGCGGGTAGAATGACGTGGTGCTAAAGATGGTTTTCTGTGAGGGCCTGAACCACGAAATCAAAGCTGAACTTACATGCAAGGGTGAAGAATCTACTCTCTCTTAATTTATTACCATGGCAATTAAGACGGACAATCTGCTCCGTAACGGCCCAGGACATAGAGCTCGCAGTGACCAGAGTCTTCTTCCTCCACACAAGCACAAGAACTCCTTGAGTCACCTGAACCAATGCAAATTACATACATTCAGGTTTCCACTGAAGAACACCAACGTTGACACAAAGAAAAGCGTTGCTATTACTGTGGTGAATCAGGTCATCTCAATGTTTCCTGCCCACACAAGAAATCTAGCCCACCAGAGTCAAAATGGAAAGTGAGTATCACGAATTTTGTCCCCTCCACTCACCACGATTTTTCTTTGACAGTAGAAGTTTCCATTAATAAGAACATGAAATGTGTTACAGTATTAGTGGATTCTGGAGCTGAAGTAAATCTCATTCTTCAAGATCTGGTACAAGAACTCAATATACCCACAGCAAAATGTATCCCATCCATCCATGTCACCACTGTCGACAACGCCCCCCATCGGTTCCGGCATAACACAATAAACTGTTTCGGTAACACTCAGGATTGGACTATTTCATGTTGAACACATCTCACTGTACGTCATTAACTCTCCCATCTTGGGTCATCCCTGGCTGGCTATTCACGATCCATCAATCTCCTGGAACCATGGTGAGCTCATGCAATGGTCAAGTTTTTGTCAAGAACATTGTCTCCAGGTCACTGTTACCATGCCATGTTTAACCACCACCACTGAAAGTCCCAGTGTCCAAGCTGAAACCAAGGTCCCTGCTGATTATGATGAGTTTGCTGAGGTTTTTAGTAAGACCAAAGCCACCCAACTTCCACCTCACCGTCCATGGGACTGTGCCATTGAGTTGTTACCCAACACGGCACAACCAAAGAGTAAAGCCTATCCATTATCTCGCCCTGAAACGTTAGCCATGGAAACCTATATTGAAGAATCTCTGGCCTCGGGTTTCATTCGTCCATCCACCTCTCCCTGGGGGGCAGCAGGCTTCTTCTTTGTGGAAAAAAAGGATGGAGGCATACATTGACTACCAAGGGTTGAACTCAGTATTGCTCAGTATTAGTATTGCTCAAATATTGCTACCCACTGCCACTCGTCAACTCTGGAAGAATACCAGAAGGCGTTCATAAAGGGGGGTTCTGTAATGAATGAGGCTGCCCTGCATTCATCCACCCACCAGAAGGAGCCCTCGCCCGAATACTGATCTCGGAAATGAGCCTCACACTCACTTCCTGTTTGCTACCATATATAACATGCCATTTCCACTTCACCATTGCGAAGTATTGTTTGTTTATCTGCATTACAGAGCTGTTTCCACTGCCTGTCGTTCATGTTTTTTGTTATGACCTTTTGCCTGTTTTGGATTTACAGATTCTTTGGATTACCCATTGTTTTGTTCGCCCTGTTGGACTATCTTTTGCTTTACTGAATTTATCTGTCTGCATCTCGACTATGTCTCTTTGCCTGCCAATTTGGATTGTTTGCTTTTGTGTTTCAATAAACTTCCTGCACATGGATCCTAATATTGTTTCCATGCCCAGTTCATCACACTACTCTACCCACCTCTGTTAATGAGAGGTGTTTCTCTTGACTGCATGTGCTGTCAACAGTGTTTATTTCATTAATGCAATGAATGTGCTTTACAGATTTTCTAGAGTAATATTATACTTTATATAAGCTCTGATGTGGATCCACTATCAAGCAGTAAAAACAGCCTTTCACAGATTTGACATGATGCTTTCTGATTCATGCATCAAATATGAATGCCAGTATCCCAGAATTTTCAGGTGCCATATGCAGTGTGATGTAGCTTGAGGCGTGATAAGTCATTTTAAAGGGGAATGAGAAGTTAAAGCCATACCTCCCCATAGAGACCTCAGCTTGACCTCTGCTGATTCTCTGGACTCCCTCTGGGACCAAGAAGTCAATGAAACTGCACAGTGGCCGCAGAGGAAACAAAACAGAGAGATCAACTCAATTTGGCTATATTTACACTGGACCAGTGCTTCCCCATCCTTACAATGTCAAGTGATCTCTAAGCCCTTAACAAAAGAGCCCAAGGTTTATCTGCCCAGACAAGATGCCTGTGGCTGCATATACAGTAGAGGCAAAAAATGCTAGCAGTACTGAGGGTCATTTGACCCTGACCCATGTTGTCAGGAATGAACTGAACGACGTTTGTGCAATACATAGGATGACAAGCATTTAGAGGGTACTGAGTTAAATAAGGCATTTTCATGCAAGCTGTACACTAATAGATGGTCATACACTGCTGTGAGTTTTGAACACCATTTTGACTACCCCTATTACTGGATTTTAAATATGTTTAGCTCAGAGGAGCTCAAATATGGAAATGTGTATGGGTTAACTTTACTTTATATAACTCATTTGACAATCGGGGCAGCATGGTGGCTTAGTGGTTAGCATGTTTGCCTCACACCTCAGAGGTTGGGAGCTTGATTCCAGCCTTCACCCTGTGTGGAGTAGCTCTCCCTGGTTTCCTCCCCAAGTCCAAAGGCATGCACTGTAGGCTAATTGACATCTCTAAATTGATAGGATCCACCCTGTATCGCTTTTCTGTACCACGTGTCCTACGACCCTGTGTAGGATAAGCCGTACAGAAAATGGAGGGATGGATGGATATTTCAATGGGACTATCGACAAAGGCCTCACTGAAATCAGACCCCAACAAGATTGTCACTCTGACCCAGAAAGTTTATTCCCACTTGGAAAGAGGAGCAGGTGAAAGGTAGATTCCATGGTTCCCATGGATTGGATGAAGCTGGTGGATCTGCATGAAGGCTATTTCCATTTTCACATTTCCCCAGCATTTTTGGAGGTCTGAAATTTTTAGGGCTGAATTTTTGGTTAGCAAAGGGCTTGACTGAAAAAGTTTGGGAACAACTGCCATAATGAATGGCAATGAGCCCAAAATTTTCAGTTGAGTTCTAACCAAATATAACCACACATCCACAACTTTATATTGAAACAAGTTCAAATAGCTCAATGCAATACACACCACTCATCTAGGGCCAGTCTCCTAGTCTAAAGTCTGCCAGATTTGCTCCATAATACCCCCACCTGCTCCCACCCTACATTCACTGCCTGCCCTGGGGCTGTGTGACTTGCAATAAATAGCCCTTTTGTCTGGGTGGCATAATAACAAGTGGCCAAACGGCTGGTGTGGCACACGCTGTCCCAACGCCAGTCTACATTAAACATGTGGGCCAGAAGAAGGTGGGCCAAACTTTGCTCAAATTAATAAGGGTCTCCTGATGCTTGTTATGACTTTATTGTGACTCCTTTTAAATTAGCACATCAGGAAAATGTGAGAGGATATGAGGCTAATTTGGCCAAAAATATTATGTATTGCTGATGACAGATCAGCAGTAACCAAATAATATACCTAGAACAATACTGACACGTTGGAAGTTGTCCAGCTTGTGAGAGCAGTGATTAGCTGTAGCTGAGCGATTCAGGTTCATGTGCCTGACTCCATTATTTTTCCCTACCTTTGGGTCAACACTTAATATTTAACAACATTTAATAACAAATATATTAAAACATTTAATAAATGCTGTTAATATATTTTACATTTTAACCTATTTGTTCAATGATCACCTGTAAATACAGCTATTATTTTCCCATTTTGTTATTATGAAAAATAATTTGGATAAATAATACAGATTATATATAATTATATAGATTTAGAACAATTAGGAATACCTAGGGCAAACCTGAGTGACTCTGAGCTCAGTAATAGTTACACAGCTCTCACCTACTTGATCAAGTGCTCAGATGTCTTTGATTAGGATTAACTTTTCCCTTGAGCAGGTCATTGCTTTATCCCCAAACAATTAGGAGCCTGTGGACTAATTACACTGTCAGGATGGAACCTGAGATGTGAGGAGGGGGAATGTAATGGATTTGTGGTGATATGGAATATAATTTTACATTTTACAATGCACTCATGCGTGTTCATTCATCTTCAGTAAGTGCTATATCCTGGTCAGGTTTGCAGAGCCCGTTGTAGACCGGGTATACATGGAATGTAGGAATATGTATGCAGGAATACATTATCTATTGCATTTTTAAAAAAAATTGCAAATAGGTGTTACAAAAGCATATAATTTTTATACATAATCTCCATTTCTATTTGTTATTAATTTCTATCCGGATCATTTATGACATAAACAAACAAGTGACAATTTAGTGCACTGTAAAGGGTTGTTTGGATAGTAAAACAAAACATTTTACCCAATGTAAGAGATTATACATAGAAAATTTCTGTTAGGTTAAAACATTTAGGTGTAATTGATGAATGTTTTACCAAAATAAGAATCTTTATTTAACTTTGTCTAGTAATCTTTTATATTGAATGGTAATTGAATATACATGTCCCTAATATACCCTAATATATTTTTCCTTCAGTTGAAGATCTTATAAAATTCAATATTCAATACTTATGTCAGATTTGTAATCTAACATAATCTAATTAATATTAAACCTTGAGTTGTGTGGCTTACCTTGTCCTTCATGTGTGTAACTTCCTGTTTGCATGTTGCCCTGCCCTGGCATTACATCACAAACATTACATCCTGCCCTATCCTGACATTACTTCACAAACCCATGTGATTTTCATCACTTAGCAATATAAACGTTGACTTGCTATTGTTTACAGCGCAGAATAAAAACAACAGTGCTTAGGTGTCCAGCGTTACCTATGCTCACCATATTAATAAAGCATGCAGTGGCCTAATTTGATGTCAGATCTATTAAATGCTAGCTTTTATTTAGGAAAATTAGGGAGGTCACTGGAAACAGCCCTAACTCAAATTTGTTAGCATAATAAACTGGCCATCTGAGGTACCTCACACCGTCACCCTTAATTTACACTAGTTTATGAACCACATGTACAGCAGGGGAAGTCTCAAAGCCATACACCAGGCCCATGCTTTCACCTAATTATTTTCCAGTCTCTGTTACATTTTCTCACAAGTGCATTATTTGCAGGAGATTAAAGGTGTGAGAGAGGTCATTAGACAGGTAAATGATGGGTAAGGGCGCCTCTTGAGCACCTTCCTAATTGGGCTAATGACAGGTCCCTGAAGTATGCTGAGTGGAGGGCTGCAACGCGTACAACTCCTCAGACTCAATGTTGAAAAATACATATGACATTACTTACAGGAGGAAATTTATGTTATAAAATGTGAGGAGCCAGTCTTCACATACTAAACTTTAAAGTAATGTGCCTCTTGCTAAGACTTTTCAACTTGATTAGGGGATCATTGTACTGTCATCTCTTCTGTTTCCAGGTAAGACATGAAAAATCATATCTGGAAACGCATTTATCTCTTTGTGGGAATTTTCCTCTGATGAAGGGAACCGTTGTTGTTTAGTTGTGTAACTGCTCCATCCAA
Source organism: Cranoglanis bouderius (assembly GCA_023630585.1). Taxonomy (NCBI): domain Eukaryota; kingdom Metazoa; phylum Chordata; class Actinopteri; order Siluriformes; family Cranoglanididae; genus Cranoglanis; species Cranoglanis bouderius. The sequence goes on along the minus strand of CM042543.1, from coordinate 17,718,799 downwards.
CATTATTCCCAATAACTTAATGGACTTAATGGACTTCATGAAGACACTAGGCATTAGCTAGATGTTAACTGATCAATGCATTTTATCATCAATATTAGGTCTTTTTATAACTCCCAGTTTGCCTGTTCATTTTAAGACTAAATGTGATGGCTGCACTGGCCACGCACAAGAAACTGTTAAAACGACTCAATGCTCATTAGTGTAGTATTTTAATATCAACACAAAATCATATTATGATTAGCAAATTCAGTCATGAAAAAAAGATAGGCCTGGGTTAAGAAATGGATAACTCTGCTGTTCAGTTGACAATAATGATGATGATGGTGATGATGATGATGATGATGATGATTATTATTATTATTATTATTGGAATAATGATAACTATATACAAAAGTACTTTTATAGTTACCATATATAGGCCTACTTATTATAACACTCCAAAACAGCAGATGAATTTTTTTAATTATTACAATTTGACAAAAATGTATGAAATATTTGTTGGCCTGATATGGCATCTTGAAAATTGTTATTGACACAAAACTATAAACAACATTCCATAATGTAATCGCTTGGTATCCTATACATTTAGGTGTATAGGCTCTATATGTATTTGTGGACTGGTGCGGAATTCTGTGGTGAGCACTGCAAGCTGATAAAGCTATAACTAAGCTAATAACGTCCCTTCAACTATACTGTAGGCAGCTGGTGTCACGTGCTTAGACCAAATTGCGCTTCTTACACGTACGTTGTTGCTTGCTAGGACTTGGCCAAGAAAGTTGGCTGATCAGTGAGTGCTGAAAGAACAGAGGGCCGTTGTTTAGTCCAACACAGTAACCAACGCGGGGTGCGGATTAGAGCAGAGCCCCACATGTTCCTCTAGGGCCGCGTTGTCCTTAATTAAAAAAGAAAGACGCTCTCTGCGGGACCGGAGGCCCCTAGGTTTGGGCCGTGTCTGATCCATGGGTGACTTCTGCACTCTTAAAACAGCAACAATTTCAAAGTTAAAACCCCTGGACTCATCGTATTGTGTGTGGCCGAAAATGAGTATGCCTATCTGTCAAGCTGAAAGACACAACTGATAGACATGTTGAAATAAATAGAGTTAAAATGCTCTGGACTTCCACTGAAGGTTCTTGTTCTCAAGTTTAAAAATCATATCTACTCGATCAGATAGAGAGATCTAACTGAACACATCAATCCCTCCATAAAATATTCGTATTCTTTAACATTTCTTTAAATTATTAGACATACAGTACAGTAGTAGAAGGTCGCAGAGTACGAAATCGGATTCAGATATTTAGATACTTAGATATATTATATACAGTACTGTGCAAAAGATTTAGGCACCCTATTTTTTTGTACAAACTTTGTTATAGATTTTTTTAATTTATGACTTCTACGTTATCAAGTCCATACAAAAACATTTTAGATTCCCAAACATTATCCCACTTTTCAGACAAAAAACACAATGAAGGCTGCTGGGTTTACTTTTGCACAGTACTGTATATATATATATATATATATATATATATATATATATATATATATATATATATATATATATATATATATATATATATATATATATATATATATATATATATATTGTAGTAATACTCTCCACGTTACCTCCTTAATCTTGTTGCTGTGTTTTCCCTTAACTGTCACTAGAAAATTCAGTGAACAGTTGATACAACTGACACTCGTCTGTCACTATACAAAAGCAGCAACTGCCACAACTGACCTACATACAGACTAATCAGCTTTTAAAAGAAAAATTATAACGAGATGTGCTTCAGTAACTCGGTTACTCATGTAAGCCAGTTTACAAAACAGTTCCGAGAGTGTTGTTATCGTTTGTGTTCTCATTTCTTAATATCACATTACTGATTTACATTATTACATAAATGATCAATACACATTTGGACTTGAGTACATTTCAGGGAGAGTGAATCGTGTCCGGATTTAATGATGATATTGCTTCACTAAAAATCAATTAGTTATTACAGTGATTATATTTTTAGTCTGAATATGTAGGCTATAGTGTAAATGAGAAATATTTCCTCTGACAAGAGAATTTTTTTGTGCAAATAAATGTGATTCATAGGCGTTTTAGTAGATTGTGATTATAATAAATTCGATTATATAGAGATTTTACATAAATGATATACTTTGATGAGGTGATAATTGGTTTGTATAAAAGAATATATGCAGAATTCGCAAGATTTTAGATGAACATTTTTTCTAAGAAAGACACGGAATTATTTGTACATTTAAAAGAAAGGCTTGCTCTACCAGTTTGTAAAAATCGATTGTGCTTTTTTATTATCAGTACAGATTTCAGGTGATTTGCACTAAATGATTCAAGCAGGGGGAGGTTATTGCTGATTAATATGCGCATTTTTGGTTTGTCTTTGTTCTCGTATGTATTACTTAATTTCCCCCTAAATTTCAGGAGTACATTTTGTGTTGCAGTCCAACTTTATTAGAATGTGAAATCATGTGACAGTGTATGAAGGACATTTACATTTTCCCTTGGGTAGGTTATTCATGAGTTCATGGTCGTTTAAAGAATATGGACTAGCCTATTTCATGTAAAACAGACGCACTTGAACTCAGTGGATTTGAGAGAGCTCAATTTCTTGTTACTGGAATATTCACTGATGGACATCACCCATCCTCTTTCTACTTTTTCGGAGAAAAGAAAATGAACGATTCGCCTTGGGCAACATCTTAACGTTTGGATTATTTCAAGTCATGCTTTTTAATGACCGTGTCTTTAGTAAGGACGTAAATGAAAGGGAGATTATTGGCAATGTCAAGCAGGCTAATTGAATGTTCAGCTGCTCACATTTATTGGCGCAGAGCACGTCGAGCCATTTCACTGCCCCTCTCACTTTGCTTTCCAGTATAGTTTAGAAAGCATTTGACTACTGGTCCTTTATATTCTCTATAGTACTCCATACCCCTCTTTAACCATTCTGCTTCTGACCCTTTCCCATTGAGCAGCTCAGTACTCCGGGGCGTCTTTGTTCCAGCACCTCTCTGTAAATCGCGTTTGATTGTAACAAATGAAAAAGATGGGGGGGGGGGGGGGCATAGAAACATAGGAAACATAGAAAAAAACATATATAATAATAGTAGAGTGTACACTAATAAAATTACCGAGTAGAACTATCTTTTTATTGATTGATTCTTTTGAATTTAGAAAACAAAAACAAAAAAAATCTAACTTTAAAGGTTTATCTTACTATATTACAATTTCTTTAACCAGCTCAATCCCTTCACTCTTGGCTACGGTGCCACGCCAGACGTCTCAACTGCTGTCCATAACAAGTTCAGTATGAAACTTCTGTGACGAAGTGATGTGGATATTTTTTCTTTTTTCTTTTTTCTTTCTTTCTTTCTTTCTTTTTTTTTTTTTTTTTTTTAATATTATTATTATTTTCCTCTGTAAGCTCAGCTGTAGCGGGTCTGAATGCGCCCGCTGTGCCCTCTGCCCTGCAGAAAACCCGGCGCAGGAATACCGGGATTAGCGGCTCTTTGAGGCGCGGATTAGCGCCACTTTCCCAAAACGCCCATTCCCGGTGCCACGGCTCTTAAAGCGGAAGGACCGGAAACCAGACGGCTTCACAATGCAAAATAATTAAAGTATGAGTACACTTGGCTAGTGGAGAGATACGTTTAATTGAAAAACCCCATTAAAACCCCATTACACCATGCATACGTGACATTTTTTGGTTAGGCTGATTTAAGTCTGTATGGTACTTAAATCTTTATAACTGGATAACTAGGCTACTTATTATAATGATTTACACTTATAGTTTATATACTGCACATTATAGATGAAAACGATAATGCTAGTCCTTCGTTTCGTCTTTAATTATTTAATTGTTCTTCTTCTTCTTTTTAAATAATACGGTTATGGGAAAAACAACAACAAAACAAAACAAAACAAAACAAAAACAAAAAAAAACAAAAAAAAACAAACAAAAATAAAACACCACAGGGCTCTGTTTCCAAAAAGCAATAAAATGTTATTTTTTAAAGACTAATACAGCCAAATAAAAATAATAATAATAAAATAATTAAAATTATTTAAACCTAAAAGGGCTAAGTAGATAAAACTAGGTGGTCGCGGTGTTTTTCTTCAATTCGTTTAAACTAATCGTCGGCAAAATAACCTGGTTGAAAAAATGAGTTAATTCTAAATTCATAATTCTTGAAAATCTTAAATATTGGTCTACAATGCATTGTGTGGACATAGTAAAAAAGAATCACAACTTTTAAACTTTTCCCCCAAGTCTCTCTCTCTCTCTCTCTCTCTCTCTCTCTCTCTCTCTCTCTCTCTCCCACACACACACACACACGCGCGCGCGCGCTTGCACAATCACTCATTTATTTACATACACCTTCAGTCAAACTAAATGACTTCTAATATCGAGTCAAATGTGAAATCGTTTATTAATGTTCTCTGCAATGGTGGGACCACATTACTACTCCAGACAGGTTAAAGATCCGCGTTGGAAATCCTCGACAGTAGGTCAATAAAGACCAAAAGGAGATCAGTGGAAGGGAATACCCACTTTTTTTTAGGCTCTCAACAAATTTAGCAGATTTGTCTTTTAAAAGGTTCACTCAAATTAAATTCATAAGTGACTAATATAATTTCGTTTTTTTTTTTTCTTCAACGGAAAAGAGTGAAAAATCTATTAAAATCACAGCCGAGTTTTCGCGGTTGCGAGGGAGCTCACAAATTGCATACAGTTACAACAGATCACAGTTTCGAAGGCTAGCACAGATTAAAAAAAAACACATGAACCATTTATATAAGACACACATTGATTGTCTCTTAAAAACTACATATTGATTCCTTATAAACACTTTTTCTTAAATAAAGTAGTGCATCCAGGTCGCCCTGGGGGCGTTCAGCGCACACACACACACACACACACACTCTCTCTCTCGCTCACACACACAAACGCAAACACACATTCTCTCTCATGTTCACATCGTCCTGATGGAAGTGTCTCTCGTTTTGCCCACATGGGCATAAGTCGGCGTGCTCTAAGAGGTTTTGGATGCAGAAGCCTGCTCATTCCAGACACTTAACTTATAGACTGTCTTCTTTTAACATGCAGTGTTTTTCTTCTCCTCTTTTCATGGGTAAGGATTTGTTCCATGGCTGTGACCTAACTTATTACAAGTTCACTTGGGTTTTCTTTTCCTTAAATAACAGCTTGTGGTCATATAGCTCGTGTATGCGCTTTTATGTGACTCCGGGACCATTTATATAATTTACCTTATTAACTTAGAAACAGGAGTGACTAACTCGAGGCAGGCGCAGCGCAACTCATCCACCTCACGAATTTTATTTGTCTGATTTTTGAAGGATGGCAGGTATGCAGTGTGTCTTGTCTAGTCTTAGATTTTTTTTATTTTTTTGTTAAAAAAAACAAAAAACAAAAAACAAAAAACTCGCTTGCTGCTCTCACAACACCTGAAACTTCCAGGAGGAAGTCTGATCTTTGTAATCCAAGCAGTCAGCGTTGAAGTTGAGCTTCCAAGAGGATGTTTGATCTTTGTAGTCCAGGCAGTCTGCCGCAGTGGAGTTGAAGCCGAGGCCCGAGGCGCCGTAGCCCTGAGCGGAAGGTTGGTTCAGGTGGCTGGTGACGGCGCTGGTGCTCATGGGGCTGAGAGCGGAGGCTGCTGGCGCCGACAGCTGGTGGTGCATGGGCGCCAGGTATGAACCGCACTCCATGCCGCCAAAGTAGGACGCTGAGCCCGCGTAGCCTTGGCCGTAGCCGGATGTCGCCTGCGTGTAGGTCATCGGGTACGAGCGCTGCATGCACGACGACGACGACGAGGAGGTGGAGAGCACTTCCGACAGTGGCGAGATGGACGCCGGGCTCCAAATGGACACGGGCGCCGCCGTGCTGGATATAACCGGCACTGAGGTACTAGAGGGCGGCGTGAACTGACCGCTAGCGCCGCTCTCTGAGCTCGCCTCTCGCGCCGGGGAGCTCTTCTTCTTGGCCGGGCGCACTTTGTTCTGGCCACCGTTTTGCTGCTGCTGTTGCTGCTGTCGGCATTTTGCGCGCCGATTTTTGAACCAAACCTGTCATGAAGAAAGATGGCCCTTAGAAAGATACAGGCTTTAAACAGTAGCTCATTAACGGCGCGTGTCATTAATAGTTTTATTTATTTAGAAGTAATATCACAATACTGTAATTAGTAGGCTGTATTTTTACTTTCACTGTAAAATTATATGTATTCTTCATAAAAGATATTCTACATTCCTTGCACGCGGTTTAATACTAGGCTACTCTTTGAAGAACATGGGCACATTTTTTTTTTTTTTTAATTTGTGATGTGCTGATTTATACACTTATACGTATTTTAATGGAATATGGAATATGGCAAAGGCTTAGTTTTTTTTGTCCCGTTATTTGTAAACACCATACTGACCTGTACACGGGACTCCGGCAGGTTGATTTTCAGCGCCACCTCCTCGCGCATGAAGATGTCCGGGTAGCGCGTTTTAGCGAACAGCGCCTCGAGCACGTCGAGCTGAGCCCGAGTGAACGTCGTTCTTTCCCGACGCTGCTTTCGAGGAGTAGCTGTTTCCAATAAAACACAAAATGTCCGCGATGTTGAAATCACGCCAACATAAACTTTGCCAGCAACAAACAGGCCTACAGTTGTAGCTTACAAACTACTAAATGCATGTTGTCACCACGGACTCATGTAAAAAAAAAAAAAAAAAATATATATATATATATATATATATATATATATATATATATATATATATATATATATATATATATATATATATATATATATATATATATATGTGTGTGTGTGTGTGTGTGTGTGTGTGTGTGTGTGTGTGTGTGTGTGTGTGTGTTTACTAACTTAAATAGCCTAAGCAGCCTATTATACACACCTACAGTTAGAGGAAAGCAGCTACTGAAAATATCAGTATTAGCTATAGTTTGTCTTATACCTGTTAGATTGTACTTTCGATATCTTTATTGTATTCCCATAAAATATGTTGTCTATAACGAATAATTATTGATATTTGCTATTTTTTTCCACACTTGTTCCATCACTCTTTATTTTTTAGACTACTTTTGAAGTTCTCAACAACTCGGAGTGATCAGCTGATGTAGGCCTATATGATTTCTTCAGAATAATTTGCATTTTTAATTTATTGCCTCTACATTAGCTACAACGATGTTGCAAGAATGGGCCTAAATAATTCAAACATAGCCTACTCCATATAAATTGTATAATGGAGCCTATTATAAAATAAAACGTTACAAACAGCAAGTGACATACAGAACTGTTGTAATCGTTGCAGGAGGCAGAAACTACAACGACATATATAGTCTTGAAACCAAGCAGATCAACTTTTCGGCACGTGGACAAACACTGATATTTTTGCCTGACATTGCAAAGGCAGGTGAATCTGTGTGACTAACCTGGATATCCCACAGACGGATGCAGCAGGTCCATACCCGACGTGGTTAAACTCAGCCCGTTAACCGGGTAAGGCGGTTGCTTAAGATACGACATCATGCTAAAGTTGGTCGTGGAGGTAAAGTTGGAGCAAATATTGAAGAGAGCTTCTTCTCTCGCGCCCCTTTTGGTCCGAGGCTCCAGTGGAGAGGTGGTTACCAAACCCTGGTCCAAAATCACACAGATAAGGACAGACGTTCACAAACAGATACGGCGCCGGTGTGTTGATTGTAGTTTAGTGGATGAACTCAGCGCTCCGACTGCAATCGAGACTTAACACAGAATAAAGCGCGTGCACGCCGCAGCTGCGCTCTTAAAGCCATCTCCAGCTGTCCTCGTGAAGTGAGCAAGGCTCATCACAACACCCCCCACACACACCCCACCATCCCAACCCACCCCATCATCCCTGCCCCCCTACCTATGCTCTCCCCATCTACCCCCCACAAAAGCAACATCTAATTGCAACAAGTCCCCGCAATGCACAAACATAGTCTTGCTAATGTACATGCGGCAAGAATGTCGATTTGCATAGGAACCAGGCTAATTGTCTTCAGCATAAGGGAATTGATTGGAAACCATTTGTGGCAACAAAGGCCGCTGTTGGTCCGATAAATAAGGCCGATAACAAAAGCCCTACTGACGAGAAGCACAAGTAACAATGAGAGCGGACCTCATCGTTCCCTGCTCAGCCATTAAATTAGTGAATGCATTCATAATTAGGTGTTTTAGTGCTCCCCACTATTCATGTAAATATAAATATGACTATTCTGACTACAGTTAGGTAACAGTGGTTAATGAGTCGGTTGTAGAATTCGTTCACAACTAACACCCAGTTCAGTGCCTCTCTAATTGGATTCGAGGTTTGAGATTATTTGGAGTGCTTTGGGGTTAGAAGGTGAAGAAGCCAGGGTTCTTGCTATTATAAGCAATGGAGGACATCAATGGATGTAAAACTAGGCTTAGGAATCAAATGTTCTGAAGTCTACCAAAAAGACAAATGTTTATTCACTTTAATAGGGTACTTAAGGAATGAGTTATTTCATGCAGGCTAATTCACGAAGAAACAAAATCTATGGTGCGAAATGATTTTGCTTTTCCTATTTTTAATGCAAGAATTTCAATACATGATCAATACAATAAATAATTTCTTTTGGCATATAACAACCTGACAAATGAGCAACGGTAATTTTGGCAAGTTTGGCAAACGGCAACTGCGACCCCCGTGCTAGGGCTTCCTAACTTATCGAAGAGTTTGAGTTTTTTTTTTTTTTAATCCAACGGTTTTCTCGCTCAATCTGTCACTTGCCTCGTCTACCAGTTGTACAGTTGCTCGATAGTAATTACCTCATCCAAGAATTAATTATGATAAATGTTTTTGTTGATAAATTGACGAGATAATCCGAATGGCACGCGCTCCCCTAATTACTGGACGCTGAATCTTCGAACCTGCAGCTGAACATTTGGCCTCATTGATTTAGTGTTAAATCTCTCTCTCTCTCTCTCTCTCTCTCTCTCTCTCTCTCTCTCTCTCTCTCTCTCTCACACACACACACACACACGCACGCACGCACGCACGCACAACACAGCATTATTCAATAAAAATATTTTAAAACCCTATAGCAAACCATATTTGTCCAAATAACATATTAACTCTTCATTAGTTAGACTACTCAATTAATTTTTATAATTTTTAACACAAAGTTTTTTTTTTTTTTTTTTTTTTTTTTTTTTTACAACAGCAGCTAAATTTTACGATTTTAGAGTAGGCCTGTACTGGCAGCAAGAAAACCTCTTGCGCCATTTCAGTATAGCCTATGCGACATCAAATTTAACACTGTGTTAAACCGGCGATTAGACCAACGCATCACGTACAATACACAGTGGAGCGCACGGAAAGTTCCCATCATTATCCAAAACGTCAATAAGGAAAGCGGTTTGCTTTGACGCAGCTCTGTGTCTTTCACGCCTCTGTAATTATCGCTCTTTGTCTTCATTTCGCCTACTTCACACTGAGCCTTAAGCAGAACACATCTACACACGTGGACTGGAACTATGTTTAAACCCATTCTAATATCACAGTATGGCAGTCGATATGAAGACCAACGATTAAAATGCAGCCTACAAACCAACAAGAAACGGCCCCCTGAAGTTTTGAGACCCAGTTAAAAACAGGTGACAGAGAAATACCGCTCGTTTCCACCAAACAATCCGAAACCAACATAACAGCAACAACTACTATAATAATAATAATAATAATAATAATAATAATAATAATAATAATAATAATAATAATAATAATAATAATAATAAGTCTCAAGATCTTGGTAATGCATGAATATGATGAAGATGAATTAAAAGGGGAAAAAATCAGCTACTTACTTCTAGCCTTCTGTTTGATGTTATCTGTAACGTGTAAAATAGGTCCGATAATTCAGGCTACATCCGAAAGTTACCTTAATATTTATGGTGAAATATTTTCATTCTAACCAAAACCGTAAAAACGAGAAGCGTGGAACTTAAAAGCTTCAGCTGCTCGACTTAAACGGACAGCAGACGAAATCGTTTAGGGAGATTAAAGTGCGTACGGTTATAATTGGCCGGTCTTCAGGCGGACTTGCCCGTGTGTGATTTGTACAGCGCGCTGGCCAATGGAGAGGCGGCTCTCGGACTCGCGGGCTGGACGCGGCTCCCCTCACCGGGCCTTTGGCAGCGAAACAAACGTCGCAGGCTACTTTTTGACGCGCAAACTCCTCAGCCAATCAGAGAGCAGCCTCACTGGACAGCATTCGAGAGTCCAAATATGCGTAACTTTCCATCTTAATAGCCCACATCTAACCTTACTGAGTTAACATGTTTTAGGTGGTTGTCATGTTCTCGAAAATTCCTTGTTTATATGAGAAGCATTATATTTGTCTCATGTGTTTATGTGTTTATAACACGTGCCAATGTTTTAATTTGCGGTGATCTTCCGGGAATCTCGCTTACGGGCGCAGTTGCACAGTAGCAAAGGTGACGACAAAGCGTGTACTCTTAATCTCAGGAATAATTATCAATCCTGAGAGAGAAAAAAATCTAGCAGACTCAGCCCCTTATTATCCCCGAGACCGTGTAAAAACGGCACGGTGAAAGGGAGAAAAAGCAAACACTGAATGCAGACGCTTATGCGCACTTCTCCTGCATTGTGTCTCTCAGCCAGATGAATTTAAGGAGGTTTAATTGCCTAAAACAGTCCTCTAGTCCACATGACTGTCACACTGCAAGTGCTCATGTTGATACATCGAAATGTATCACCAGATGACTGGAGATGGACTGCCACTGGACTAGGGCCATGCTGGATAAGCCTGAAAGCAGTAGGCAGGGATGCACTACAGGGGTATATGTAACACTTTTCTAAAGTAAAAAAAAGAGAGAGAGAGAGAGAGAGAGCGCTGTGAGCATGCGAGACGATTTTTTTCGAATGCAGACGACCAAACAGTTAGCGTTTATAGTCTTAAGAAGAAGAAAAAGAAGAAGAAAAAAAAGGATCTGACCAAAACACAACTATCCAGGATCATCCACACACAGGTGAGGCTTATTAATCCCACGAGTTCATTTCAGGAGCGATATTTATTTGTACAGGTATAGCTATGATGTTATTATATATATATATATATATATATATATATATATATATATATATATATATATATATATATATATATATATATATATATATATATATATATATATATGGTATAGATATTATGTTAATGTAACAATGGAGTATAAGAAAATATGCTTTCATTGCTCATTGAGTATTCATGTATCTGATTACAAGTCACGTTACGTGTATGAACAATAATGCTCATATTCCATTCTTATTGCCTTTAAACAGGTCAGTCCAAAATAAAAAAATAAAGTTATTTTCCTCTGTTAATGCATTATTTTACTATAAATAATATAAGAGAAATAACATTATTATTATTATTATTATTATTATTATTATTATTATTGCAATTGTAGTTCTAAAGTTCTAAAAACAACACAATTATTTACATTTTTATTATTTTATGTTTAATTAAACACCTGCACCATAGGATAATACTCTCATATATAAATCATCCTAGCACATGGTTAGCATTTCACGCATTTCAGAGGCACGCAGAAAGCACTGCGCAAAGCATTGACCAAACTATACTCTGTATTTGAACACGCCTAGCGATGGTGTACATCAATGAATAATCATGCACATGCTGATAAAGAAGCTTTGCCTTTCCCTTGCTTTCTGCTTCCCTCAGCAGATGTAGCCGAAGAAAAACTTTTTGAGAGCGATTTTTTTTTTTTTTTTTTTTTTTTTGCACGAGCAGACGGACAAGTTCCCTGCACCCACTGATGGCCAGAACATGGAAGAGAAATTACGACTGGGTTTAGACTGTCAGCAGAAAACCATCTGAAATTTCTTCCGAAAATCTTATGAAGAACAGAAGAGGGACATCCGAACATCTTCCAAAAGTGAGAAAATCTTTATCCGAAAAGCTTGGCTTTTTTTCAGGAAAAGATGTGCTTTTTAATGTGTTTTTATTATCATGCTGACGCACTTCTAAAACGTCAAATACATTTTAATTAATTAAAAGAACTACATAAATAACTCCCGTTATAAATTGATACTAAATTAATTAGCATCAATAATATTAATACATTATTGTAAAAAAAAACCCTTACACGATTTTTTACCAAAACCACAGTGTATATAATAGCCAAATATATATATATATATATATATATATATATATATATATATATATATATATATATATATATATATATATATATATATATATATATATATATATATATATATATATATATATATGCATATAGCATATATAGTATTATGTAGAGCAGATCTTTTGTGTGTGACTGATTCCAGTAGAGAAGAACAGTCGCGCTCCGCTTTATGAGCGTCGCTCTTTAAAACCGTTCAATTATTTATCATGCGCTCAAACGCCCGGAGTCCGGAGGGGATTTTCGGATCCTTGAAGGTCTTTTGATTTATTTAAGTAAAAAAGAGCAACTGCTAGGAGCGGCATAAATGATACAGAGCCGTTACTTTTCATCGGCGCTTTGGGTTTAGATGAACGTTTTAGTCAATTGAATTATTTATTTTTAAGTGCCTTTTTGGGCTGATTAAAGTCTCCCACGAAATAAATATTAAACTGTAGTAGTAGTAGTAATAATAATAATAATAATAATAATAATAATAATAATAATAATAATAATAATAATAATACTTTTAAAATTATTATTATTATTATTATTATTATTATTATTATTATTATTATTATTATTATTATTATTATTATGAGTCATTAATTATAATAACACAAGCTCACATTTTAAATTCAGATACCAAGGCTGAAAGTCATAAAGCGATCTGCGTATTGGTCTGTATTGTAAGTGATACATTTAAATGAAATTGCACTTGATGTTTAAGAGGTGAGGTAAAAAGAGATCCCCCTGGGCCGTCCTAAACACGCCCATCTATTAATCCTTGCGGAATTGTATGATAGTAGGTTACCAATCTGAGATCATTAGAGACACTGACACCTCTAAAGCTTTTAATCTCTCTCTCTCTCTCTCTCTCTCTCTCTCTCTCTCTCAAACACACACACACACACACACACACACACACACACACACACACACACACACACACACACACACACACACACACACACACAGTGAAGGTGCAGGTGCAAAAGTTTGGCAAATAAGCTACCAAAAGAGAGATCTTCCCCCCCAATTGCCTACTGTCTGTATTTATGAAGAGGAGTTTACAGGCTCAATGAGGGTTCATTTTGAATGTATGTTACATAGACTTGTAAACACAAACCCACCTCAAAAATCTGAGCAATAATTTTTTAGAGAAGAAAGAGTGGAACTGAGCAGGAAGCCTGTAATGAAGGCCTGTTCATAAACCCGACTTTACCCCAGTTGAGCTGGTTTGAGTTGTTCTGCACTGAAAAGAAAGGAGGTGATTATGTTTAGATTATGAATATATTATACCTACAGTATAAGCCTAAGCCGGGGGTCCTCATACGATTTTCGGCCTTTTGCTGTAGCAGACAAAAAAGCAAGCACCAAACAATGGTTTGGTCGTCAGCTGATACAGGCGGTTTAAGAAGGCAGCGTATTTAATGCCGCTGAAAACAAAGACAGCCGATTACAACGGCAGTGTCCTAACAGAAAACCAAGGACAAAGCGATGGAATCAAGTTTGACTCCTGATTGATTGGGATGAAAACCTTGTCCCACACCGGCCCCTGGTTTCTCTTCACATGACTGGAACCTTTAGAAGGCTAGCCTGCTTGCCAGACATTTACACTTGCAGAGTTACTTGAACAGTTTTGAAAATAATGAGCTCTGGGACAATAATACTGAATTTCCGGACACTGATCACACTGCTGTAATGTAGTCCAACGCTATGCTGGTGATGTATTTCCCTGAATGTAACGCTGATGTTTCATTATTGTGACATGTTCAAATGGCATAGCACAGAGAGAGACTGCTTTAATGAGTGAAGCACTTGAACGTGAAGGTGTATTTGCACAGAGTAATTAGTGTGAATAAAAGAGCCTGTTTGATCCTTATTGACATTCCTAATTTCCCCTGTGCCACGTGTTCCCGGTGTTGAACAACTTAAAACGGAGTTAAACGAGAAGCTCCACGGTCTGAGAAAATCACTGATGGAGATCGGAGAGTGATGGAGTAACATGGACAAAGAGATCACTCACACTGGTTAAGCTATTTAGAGAGAGAGAGAGAGAGAGAGAGAGAGAGAGAGAGTGAGTGAGAGAGAGAGAGAGAGTGAGTGAGAGAGAGAGAGAGAGAGAGAGAGAGAGAGAGAGAGAGAGAGAGAGAGAGAGAGAGAGTGTAGTTTGGCCCTGTTCGCATAAAATAGTGTATTGCTGTGTATTCGCTGTAAACGTTAAGATTTCTGTTGAACAGTTTATCAAAAGCCAGCAATTAGTTGAATCTAATACTGTTATATGAATGACTTAAAACTTAATTACTTTTTTGTGTGATTAGTTCCTTACTGAGTTGTGACTGTATCTTGGCATCTGTAGCATTGGAAATTTATTTACTTACCCAGATTATTCATGTCATTTTTGTAAAAATTATTTGTGTATTTTTACTGCAACATCTAAGATAATCTAATTGATCATTTAGACTAAGCAGGCAGGTTTGCATCATATTAGCACTTTAGCAATAACTCTTAACCCTAATTATAATGATGTATAGCCACATATTTTGTACAGTCTTCAGGGTATTTTTACAGAGAATAAATAAATAAAAGTGCATATTTATCTTTAATCTGAATAGGCCTATTAATGCAACTATTAATTACAGAATTTCATTCCTCATAAAACCACCACATTTGACTCCCATCAGTTAAAAAAAATCTTGCCATTAAATTTCTGAACATGGCCTGCATAACATATAGTTTCTCTAGGTCACATTTTGTTCAATAAAATATAGAGATTGTGAGTAGAGTAATTGTACAGGCTATGTGGGAGCTGCATTTGCTCATATGCGGCAATTATTAATAACTACAGCAGCCTAATAGTTTGTCTGTTATTTCCACAGAAGCCAAGTGACAAACAAATGGATTCGATTAAAACACACTTCCACACTTCATGTCAGTAGTGTGAGGAGGTAAAGTTCACACAGAGGTACAAGCATCGGTCAGGTTTCTAGTCATACACTAACAATAATAATAATAATAATAATAATAATAATAATAATAATAATAATAGTTCCAGTGTATAACATTCTGTCTCTAAGTGTCTCTAACTCAGTGTGTGTGTGTGTGTGTGTGTGTGTGTGTGTGTGTGTGTGTGTGTGTGTGTGTGTGTGTATTTGAACCTGCCCTGCAGTGTGGAGCTCACCCTTTTCCCCAAGTTCAAAGGCACAGGAGCTCAGAGGGCTGGATTTGTTCAGGCATATTTGGTAAACCCCTGGATTTGAATTGTAGTGTGCAAGGCCAGAAGATGATGTTTAAGAAATGTTACATTGTGAGATTTTGTGTGAAATCCCCATAATAAATTCACCAAGTATGCACAAGAAATGGCTATTCATGTTTGTGGTCCTAAGTTTCTTCTTCTTTTTTTTTTTTTTGCTCTGATTTAACCTTAGAGGTATAGGTATATGAATAAAGTATATGTGACTTTTTAAAAGTACAAAAAACAACAACAACAACAACAAAAACACCAGCATCTAGAAAATACAGTAAATATCATTACACCAAAAATTATTATGGTTCTACATTGTCTCTTTATCCCTCTTTAAGGTTCATTCTGCGGACTATTGCCCAGCAGAGCCATGAATGTCCTACTTGATTTGAGTTTTATTCCCTCCAGAACCATGCCACAAATTAATAGAATAAGCTTTATATTCAGAAATTTGTTTATATTATCATTGCTCTTAACACTATTAGGGATCTCTCAAAAATTGGCTCAGAAGGAGAAAAATATACTGTGAGATCTGAAGGCATAAAATATTGAAAATAGGTCATAAATCTGAAAGTGTATGTAAGCTATTTATGTATTTAAATACTGCTCATAGATATAGCCTATTAACATAATCTGTTTTCATCTATTAACACAAACCCACATTTTGAACTCTCTGACACACACACACACACACACACACACACACACACACACACACACACACACACACACACACACACACACACACACACACACACACACACCCCACACACACACACACACACACCCCACACACACTAACCAACACAGCCACACCATCATGCTTTAATTATGTGATATAATTAACCCTCCATCCATTTTGAAAAGCATGCGAGCTGAGGACGAGCCCCCATGTGGGTTGAGCATTCCTTGTTTGTGCCCAGTCCAAACCCCACGTTGTTTTGAGTGACACTCTGGCACACTCACTCAAAGACCCTCGATTAATCTCCAAAATATACCCCCTCTCACAACTACATAGTGCCTGTTTACACGTGTGAGAACACACACACAAGCAAACACACCCATCCCACGTACATAAAAACCCCACCCCTACCCCTTTACTCTCACATATACACATCTGCACTGATTCCGACATTGCCAGTTTCTCTCAACTCTTTATTATCTCTTTCAGCCTGGTGGATGCTGTCTGTCAGGACTTGTGACAGTTGGATGTTTCCATTATGTTCCCACCGTGTTCGTGCCATGTTCGCAACGTTCCCAGCCTACAGTCCAGCACTTTCCCAGCCTCAGGCTGCCAGCCGTTCTTAGCAGTTGGGAATCTCTGAGGGCTTGTCCGTCAACTGGAACCCTCCCCTCCAATTAGGACTGCAAACACAAGGCAGTCCTTGCTGTGTGTGTGTGTGTGTGTGTGTGTGTGTGTGTGTGTGTGTGTGTGTGTGTGTGTGTGTGTGTGTGTGTGTGTTTGTAAGGAGGCGTCAAACTGGCTCCTGAAGCTTGGTGAGCTGTCCAGCTATGATAAAAAACGACACCCAGGTTCTCATCAGTGTGATCTCTCCATCTCTTTCTCTCCTCTGGAGGGGAATGGGCCAAGATAAGCAGACAGTGTGGAGTCTACACAAACACACAAACACACACACATACACACTGAGTATTGTTTGCCAACAGGGAGTCAGAGATTGTATTTACAGGTTATTGACAGAGGGGAGATGAGAATGTTTAAACTAGTAATCTTATTTACCTTAGTTAATTCTGTGCACTTTCAGTATCTTTTACTCTAATAAAACATTATTTATATAAATTAACTTAAACTACAATTTATATTGAGTAACCTAAACCCCAAGGTAAAAATAAATTATTGCTTTGAAGTCTTCAACTTCAAGTGGAAGATGACAAACATTTCTTTATGTATAAGTAGCTGTTCTAATTGTAGACAGTGCTGCAATACATAAAAATAAAATTGTATAAAATAATAATAAAATATTTTCTTTATCTCAGTGTTTCCTAGTCCTGCTCTTGGGATACTCTTGCATCAAACATTTACATTTTTATCTGTCCAAACACACCTGTTTTATCTCAATAAACTTGGTTATTTCTAACCTTGCTGAAGGATTTGAATACCTATTTCTAGGACAGTCAAAATAGCATTTTATACATTTTATACATTTATACCAAAGTAAAAAGTAGTCCTTTCTTAGACAAAGAAGTATAATCATTTAACTGAAATCATACAGTACTGTGCAAAAGTTTTAGGCACCCTATTTGTTTTAGTACAAACTTTGTTATAGATTTTTTTAGTTTATGACTTCTACATTATCCAGTCAGTACAGTAAACATTTTAGATTCCCAAACATTAGTTTTCTAGCTGAAAATAAAATGTTACAGAAAAATGTTTGTATGTCATTAAAGAAAGCAGCATATTACATAAGAGACACTTGAAGAAACATAATGAAGGCTGCTGGGTTTTGCTACAAAAATAAGAAGCAAGTGCGAAGGTCAAAGTCTCCAGAAGAACTGTGTCTGGTTCTGCAAGATGCTCAACAAAACTTACCAGCTCATTTCCTTATAAAACTGCACAAATTGTACCGGAGACTACTATTTTTATTTTAATTTTTTTGTCAGACCAAATATTGACTTTGTTTCATTTACTACTGTTTACTATTCTTTCCTGTATTTTTTTTTTTAATGTAGAAACATTTAATTTCATTATTTTGAAGGCATCTTTGCTCTACAGCATTTCTTTGCATGTGCCTAAAATGTTTGCACAGTACTGTACATTTATTGATATATGTATTGATAATCAAATATACATTGTGTGTGTCCTAGCTATAATACATTTTTATAACATTTTGTCCTTTTTGGAAAGCTTTAATAATGAATAATTCTGATCACTCCTTTTATATACTGACCAACATCACAGATCACCACATTGTTATTCTCCTGGTTACTCAGAGAAGCCAAGCACGACTGAAAGGAATGTTGAATCCGATGGAGTTGCAGACTGGGATGGGGCTCTGTGTGTGTGTGTGTGTGTGTGTGTGTGTGTGTGTGTGTGTGTGTGTGTGTGTGTGTGTGTGTGTGTGTGTGTGTGTGTCTGTGCGTGTGTGTTGGGGGTGGGAAGACTGAGAATCCTGAGTGTCCAGCGCCTCACGGCTGGCGATGGGGATGCAGGAATTTGAGTGGACCTAATGCCAGGAAAATTTCAGGCGGAAAACGAGGAAAAGATGGGGGAGTTAATGTATATTAATAGCTGGTGGTGAAAGTGGAAGATACGTGGTTCAGGAGTTGACAGTAGTTGGATAGATTGAGTAGTCACTTTTACCTGAGTACAATTTGCAAATTGGAGCAAACACATTTGAATATATATCCTACTGAGGCATTTATATGGACCCTTATATCAAATTCCAGTTGGGAAATTTTGTAGGGATCATTTTTGAGATGGTATCAATTAATATAAGTGTTATATATATATATATATATATATATATAGAATAGTATAGAATCCCTCCACAATTACTGTACACTGTAATACAGTTATTAAATTTTTTATGCTATTCAATTATTCAAATGTTGGTATCACATGATAAAATTGATAGATATAGTCCTTGAATACAATGTGGAATATTTTTCTAAGATATAAAAGATATATTTTTAAAAAATATCTGTGAATCATTCTTAGCTCAATAGACATGAATGTTTGCTGTGAACAAACACTGTATTTGTCATGCTTTTGAGAATGTGTAAAATGTTGATTAAATCCTAAATAAATTGTATGCAATGTTCAAATAACTCATTATGTAGCTCAGTGCACACTAGTATGTTAACATGTACATTGTGTGCTATGAAAGGACATAAATGAGAAACTGCTGAGAGGAGAAGCGTGGCTCAGTCGCATTGGGGGCATTATGGTTCTAGCTGTAGAGCTTATGGGGCCCAGTTCAATAAAGCAGCAGCATAATGGGCTGCACCACAGTGGAGCCCATCGAGTCATGGTGCAACATCATGCTCCGCAGCAGGGGAAGACATCGGGCAGATGGGTCCAGTGTAGCGCTACAACTCCCTCCCCTCTATACTCTATTTTTCACTCTGTGTCTCTCCCTCCCGCTCTTGATCTCTCACGCCACAGTGGGTTTGATCACAGTCTAAGTCTGATGAATTGGGCAAAAAGGGTGACAGTGCATAGGAGAAGATGAGCAAGGTGCAACATAGAGTGACAATATGGACTGTGTATAACATGCATGATTGATGACAGACAAGGAATGTGTTAATAATAAATGAAAGAATGTATAGCAAAAAAGACAATGTAAATGAGTCAAAGAGAGACAGAGTGAGTTAGGACAAATGTGGGACTGAAAGTGAGAGGCCAGGCATATTCCTTTGAAATGCCCACTCAGGGGTAAAAGCCTAGAGGGACAGGCTGGACAGACAGGCAGTCACCACTCTGGGCGCGAATCCAGCAACCCTCCGTCATTCCCACCAGATCCCCCCTCCTCATCAAGGCCAGACTGGCCGTGTCCACTCCTCTCCCCATCATTCAGCCAGCCCCCAATGGACCAACTGGAGCCTCGTAAAGTCTGCTTGCCAACCAATGGCTCAGACCCAAACGGCAGGAAAAAAGCTTTCCCTAATCGATCTGCCCCACCACAACAACCTCTGCAGTGTGAGTGAGTGATTACTTTGGGATGTCACATTTCATTAAATGTATACCGTGTGACAGATATGGTTGTCACTATGATATAATCAAAATGGTACCTACCCTTGGCAGAGAATTTGTCTGGGGGGGGAAAGAGAGGTTCTCCCCTTTTTGCTTTCACATTTTTTCCTTTTTTGTTTATGTTCATTCTTTATTTATATGTATAAGCTGCAAATTGAATTGTTTCTTCTGTTGTGTCAAATGCTTATGCCTCAACTGATCCACCGCTTCCTAATCTTTTACTCCTGTGCTGTGTATTCGGTCCAACCTCCAGGAACTTGACTAGCATTCCATATCCCCATAGCAACAGTAGCAGGCCCTCATGATTCGGCATTATGTGAGCGGGAGTTTTGCCAAGGCCTAAGAGTTTGGGTGGGAATATCATAGGAGGTCACATGAGGAGCATATGAGGGCCTCTGTTCACTGAAGTAACAAAAAAGCCAATGAACAATTACACTTACTGCCATCAAGTGGTGACAAACATCTCATATCACCATCAGGTTCTGTATTAGTGAGGTTACAGATGGACTTTAACTGCATTTATGACAGGTTTACAAAGATTATTAAAAAGTTGTACACCTCATATGAAAGCGGCTGGAATTATTACATCCCACGTATGAGTCCACAAGAAAAGCTAACTAGCTCTAACATTAACTAACATAACTAACATTACAGAGTTCTTTCTCTCTGTCTCTGTGTGTTGACTAGGACAGCTGTGTTACTAACTGGGCTTTGTGCACCTGTGGATCTAGCCTCTGGTTGTTCTGTTGTTCTTGTTATGGCCCATAAACATCACTCTTGCAGTTGTTCGGTGTTGAGTGTCTGTGAACCATGTGCTATATTTACTGATAACAGGATTTGCTTGTGTTAATTGTGAACGTAAATGGCTACATGCTGTAATCACAGAGTGAAGTTACTGTAATATTTATCTCCAGTAATTAGATACATGCAATTTTACTCCCTTTAGATAAACACATTGTATAACTGCATTTTCATCACATGGGCATCACTTTGTTCTGCATCTAAAACATGGTTTTGTGTTTATCCACATCTAAATTGTAATTTTTCCCTTCCTTGTTGAAAAAAAAAAAAAAAAAACCCTAATTTTAAGAGAAATTGGCCTAATAGTTTCCATTAACCATTAATATTCTGGTGGGGTAATGGTTAATCACAACTGCCAATTATGATTAGGTACAGCAGGGCTGTATTTAATGTTTTGTGTTAGAATTTATTCAAGTGCATTTAGCATTTCTGTTATTCTTTATTCTTTCAGAGTCATTCTTTACAAATGTTCAAAGCTGTAATATACAGTGAGGTCCATAAGTATTTGGACAGTGATACAATTTTCGTAATTTTACCTCTTTACGCCACCACGATGAATTTGAAATAAAGCAATCAATCAATTAGGTGTGATTGCAAAATTGAAGAATATTGCATTAATCGTGCCTTAAGAAGCTCTTGGGTTGCTTTTGTGGTACATTTTGGATAATCATTCATTATCCATTTGTACTGTATAGAATTTATTCAAGTGTAGTATAGCTCTATACACTTCAAAATTCATCCTGCTACTTCTATCAGCAATCACATCATCAGTAAACACCAGTGACCCAGTTCCATTAGCAGCCATACACGCCCATGCCATTAACACACAGATGATGTGGTATGCTTTGGATCATGAGCCCTACCTTTCCTTCTCCATACTTTTTTCTTCCCATCATTCTGGTACAATTTAATCTTGCACCAGAACTGGGCAGGCCTATTCTGTAGAGTTTTTCTATTTTATCATTTTTAAAATTTATTTATTTATTTATTTATAGCAAAGTTCAATCTGTTTTTGTCTGTTCTTGAGTGTTACCAGTGGTTTGCATCTTGAGGTAAACCATCTATATTTACATTCATGAAGGCGTCTCTTGATTATAGATTTTGACATTGATATGCTTACCTCCTCCAGAGTGTTCTTGACTTGGCTAGATGTTGTGAAGGGGTTTTTCTTCAACAAGTATGGAATTCTGCGACCATCCACATCCATGGTCTTCCGGGCCTTTTGGTGTTGCTGATCTCGCCAGTGCATTCCTTCTTTTTGAGAAGGTCTTCCAGGGCTTTTGCTGTTCCCAGGAACAGCTACCAAATGCAAATTCAATGCTCAGAATCAACTCCAGACCTTTTATCTACTTAATTCGTCATGAATTAACAAGGAAACAGGCCACACCTGGCCAAGAAACTGCTTAGCTTCAATCACATCTTGATTGCTTCATTTCAAATTCATTGTGGTGGTGGTGTACAGACGCAAATTTATGGACCTGACTGCGTAAGGACCTGAATGTATAAGGCACATGCCTGCACCTTAGCATAACCTGTTTCCACACAAAAGGACAGATGAGTGTAAGTAAATGCTACATATTGAGTGGCAGCTAAAGAGAAAGAAGGTGGAGGAGGTGGAGGGTGTCATGTTTTTTACTGGCACATCGTTAACCTCCTGGGTCTGTTGGGAGAATCAGCGCTGTTCTGGAGGCTTATAGCATGGGGGCATTTGTTTGTGGGACCCCCTGGGTGGGGGGTGAGGGGATGGCAGACCCCATGCCTGGGGATGGACTTCCAAACCTCAGTGAGTTGACGAGAGGGGAGGGAATAAAGGAGGAGAAGAGGGATTTAAACAAAAACACCCCCAGGACCTAGTACTGCTGGGCATAGACACACTACTAATGTCTTCTGCCAGAGTGAGCCAAAGGTGCTGCCTGAAATATTTGGCAATAAACTGTGTTCACTACAGCACACCTAGAGTAAGTGTGTTTTTAGTTGCAAGTTAATAATGATTTTCCACATGCACAGACTTAAATGAGGAGCTCTGAATGACTTTGTGTCTGCTAGAGATTGTATAAAATTGTCTAAATTCAAATTCTGTTAAAAATTTAGCAACTTATCCATCCAATCATTAAATACCAGTATCTTCAGCCCAGGGGAGGTCTGTAGATTTAATAATTTCAATTCTATGGTAAAAATGGTGAAAATGTGTTGATGTCTAAATAGAACAACTCATTTCAAAGTTGTAGATATACACATTGCTCTTTTTTGGAAGTGTACAAGCCACACAACCAATAGAACAAAAGAAACATGCCATCCTGCATTGTGTCTACCATATGCCCTATACTGCTGAGCTGGTAAATACTCTTACAAGCAGTGCATTTCAAACCAACCTCTCTCTTTCTCACCCACCCAACAGTGCACCACTATTTTCCTACCTCTTTATCCCTTTTAATTAGAAGGCAAATTCTGCAGGGCTGGAGAGACCTAATCCTTAGCTGCCCAACAATGCACAGAGTTTGCTTTGAACAGCCGACCTGCAGGCCTCTGTGTCCCAGCCCCCAGTCCTTAAAGCAGGTCTCTCCTTATTGCTGCACACATCTTTCCTGAACTAACCCTGGACCAGTGCTATTACATGCATAGAATGACACTATACAAGGTTGAAGATGCAGAGCTGAACCCAGATTAGCTGAAAACATCAGATTAAGAAACAACAGATCACAAGCTGAAGACACAATGTAATGAACAAGTGACCCATGCCCTTCTATGCCTTACTCCCATGGAACAAAGTCATTGGATAATAAATTGAAGTGATTTCTGGTTAGATTGGTTAGAAATCTTAAACAAATCTTTGCATTTAGGTTAATATTTGCCAAACAGTTAAGAGTAGAATGGGGCAGAAGTGAGAGAGAGAGAGAGAGAGAGAGAGAGAGAGAGAGAGAGAGAGAGAGAGAGAGAGAGAGAGAGAGAGAGAGAGAATAGAAAGCGAGGGGTGAAAAAGAGAGAGGAGCATCGCAATATAGCAGTGACAGCTTGTTTCCACTAATTTACATATATATTAATGTTGCTCATTGTAAAGAAAGGATCTCATTAGTTTGTGTGATTTTCTCTCAAGATGCAGTTTGTGGATATTCATAAAACTCATCATTACATTCAAACGAGTGTGTGTGTGTGTGTGCATGTGTGTGTGTGTGTGTGTGAATGTGTGCCTTTTAACACTGATGTTTTGGGAAAACAAAGATAAGGTCTTATAAAATTTAACCCTAACAAGAAAATCATTTTCATTTTCCAGTCATTTCCATTGCTCCCAAAAATCAAAATGGCATCAAAAGTTGCCATTGTACAATTGTTGTATTGTTTTTTTTCTTCTTTTTTTTTTTCAAAGTATTTCCATTACAATTTTAAACTAGCTGTTATCACTCTGCCCCGGGCCTATTACACTGACCAAAAGTGATTATTCCTAAAAGTATAAAATTGACATACTGTTCACTCTCTCTGTTGTCTCCTAAGTCTTAAGAGCCTCTTAATTCCTGATGTTGCTACGTAGTGCTGATCCCATCACATAAAGCCATGACAGAGTAAAATATTGGTTTGGAGGGAGTAGTATGATATTCGCCATATTTGTGTCTTGAAATGGAACATAATGTAGGTTGGTAGTAATTTAGAAATTAACCATGCTTGGGGAGTAACGGAATACATATAACGGTGTTACGTAATCAGGATACAAAAAACTGGTAACTGAAATCCGTTACAGTTATGTCAAAAAACAAAGTAATCAGATCACAGGTACATTTGGTAAAAAATGGGAATACTATCAGGATCACATTTTTTTCATTTAAAACCAAAGAAATTAATCTTTTGACATAACACAATATAAACAGCTGCTTGATTATAGTTATGGTTCTCTCTTGCTAGTCGTGGCTCACACGAGCAACCTCCTGGTGCATGTGGAAATAAATTTTGCGCAAAGTTAATTTGGTAGAAATTAACACAAATTGTTCTCTGAAATCATTTTGTTAGGGTAACCATACATCCTTTTTTTCAGACCTTAAAAATTTCTAAATTTGAGAAAATTCTTCAGGATTCAGCTTTAGTTTCATTATGATCTTCTTATGGTCTACAGTATCTCACAAAAGTGAGTACACCCCTCACATTTTTGTAAATATTTTATTATATCTTTTATGGGACAATACTGATGAAATGACACTTTGCTACAATGTAAAGTAGTGAGTGTACAGCTTGTATAACAGTGTAAATTTGCTGTCCCCTCAAAATAACTCAACACACAGCCATTAATGTCTAAACCACTGGCAACAAAAGTGAGTACACCCCTATGTGAAAATGTCCAAATTGGGGCCAAAGTGTCAATATTTTGTGTGGCCACCATTATTTTCCAGCACTGCCTTAACCGTGTTGGGCATGGAGTTCACCAGAGCTTCACAGGTTGCCACTGGAGTCCTCTTCCACTCCTCCATGATGGCATCACAGAACTGGTGGATGTTAGAGAACTTGCGCTCCTCCACCTTCCGTTTGAGGATACCCCACAGATGCTCAATAGGGTTTAGGTCTGGAGACATCTGGAGACATTGGTCAGTCCATCACCTTTACCCTCAGCTTCTTTAGCACGGCAGTGGTCGTCTTGGAGGTGTGTTTGGGGTCGTTATCATGTTGGAATACTGCCCTGCGGCCCAGTTTCCGAAGGGAGGGGATCATGCTCTGCTTCAGTATGTCACAGTACATGTTGGCATTAGCTCCCCAGTGCTGGCAGCACTCGTGCAGCCCCAGACCATGACACTCCCACCACCATGCTTGACTGTAGGCAAGACACACTTGTCTTTGTACTCCTCACCTGGTTGCCTCCACACATGCTTGACACCATCTGAACCAGATAAGTTTATCTTGGTCTCATCAGACCACAGAACATGGTTCCAGTAATCCATGTCCTTAGTCTGCTTGTCTTCAGCAAACTGTTTGCAGGCTTTCTTGTGCATCATCTTTAGAAGAGGCTTCCTTCTGGGACAACAGCCATGCAGACCAATTTGATGCAGTGTGCGGCGTATGATCTGAGCACTGACAGGCTGACCCCCCCACCCCTTCAACCTCTGCAGCAATGCTGGCAGCACTCATACGTCTATTCTGCAAAGCCATCCTCTGGATATGATGCTGAGCACATGCACTCAACTTCTTTGGTCAACGAGGGCGAGGCCTGTTCTGAGTGGAACCTGTCCTGTTAAACCTCTGTATGGTCTTGGCCACCGTGCTGCAGCTCAGTTTCAGGGTGTTGGCAATCTTCTTATAGCCTAGGTCATCTTTATGTAGAGCAACAATTCTTTTTTTCAGATCCTCAGAGAGTTCTTTGCCATGAGGTGCCATGTTGAACTTCCAGTGACCAGTATGAGAGTGTGAGAGCGATAACACCAAACTTAACACACCTGCTCCCCATTCACACCTGAGACCTTGTAACACTAACGAGTCACATGACACCGGGGAAGGAAAAAGGCTAATTGGGCCCAATTTGGACTTTTTCACTTAGGGGTGTACTCACTTTTGTTGCCAGCGGTTTAGATATTAATGGCTGTGTGTTGAGTTATTTTGAGGGGACAGCAAATTTACACTGTTATACAAGCTGTACACTCACTACTTTACATTGTAGCAAAGTGTCATTTCGTCAGTGTTGTCCCATAAAAGATATAATAAAATATTTACAAAAATGTGAGGGGTGTACTCACTTTTGTGAGATACTGTATATATAGGTGCATCTCAATAAATTAGAATGTCGTGGAAAAGTTCATTTATTTCAGTAATTCAACTCAAATTGTGAAACTCGTGTATTAAATAAATTCAATGCACACAGACTGAAGTAGTTTAAGTCTTTGGTTCTTTTAATTGTGATGATTTTGGCTCACATTTAACAAAAACCCACCAATTCACTATCTCAACAAATTAGAATATGGTGACATGCCAATCAGCTAATCAACTCAAAACACCTGCAAAGGTTTCCTGAGCCTTCAAAATGGTCTCTCAGTTTGGTTCACTAGGTAAGCCACAAACATTCATTGCCAAAGAAGCTGGCTGTTCACAGAGTGCTGTATCCAAGCATGTTAACAGAAAGTTGAGTGGACGGAAAAAGTGTGGAAGAAAAAGATGCACGACCAACCGAGAGAACCGCAGCCTTATGAGGATTGTCAAGCAAAATCGATTCAAGAATTTGAATGAACTTCACAAGGAATGGACTGAGGCTGGGGTCAAGGCATCAAGAGCCACCACACACAGACGTGTCAAGAAATTTGGCTACAGTTGTCGTATTCCTCTTGTTAAGCCACTCCTGAACCACAGACAACGTCAGAGGCGTCTTACCTGGTCTAAGGAGAAGAAGAACTGGACTGTTGCCCAGTGGTCCAAAGTCCTCTTTTCAGATGAGAGCAAGTTTTGTATTTCATTTGGAAACCATGGTCCTAGAGTGTCGAGGAAGGGTGGAGAAGCTCATAGCCCAAGTTGCTTGAAGTCCAGTGTTAAGTTTCCACAGTCTGTGATGATTTGGGGTGCAATGTCATCTGCTGGTGTTGGTCCATTGTGTTTTTTGAAAACCAAAGTCACTGCACCTGTTTACCAAGAAATTTTGGAGCACTTCATGCTTCCTTCTGCTGACCAGCTTTTTGAAGATGCTGATTTCATTTTCCAGCAGGATTTGGCACCTGCCCACACTGCCAAAAGCACCAAAAGTTGGTTATATGACCATGGTGTTGGTGTGCTTGACAGGCCAGCAAACTCACCACACCTGAATCCCATAGAGAATCTATGGGGTATTGTCGAGAGGAAAATGAGAAACAAGAGACCAAAAAATGCAGATGAGCTGAAGGCCACTGTCAAACACACCTGGGCTTCCATACCACCTCAGCAGTGCCACAAACTGATCACCTCCATGCCGCGCCAAATTGAGGCAGTAATTAAAGCAAAAGGAGCCCCTACCAAGTATTGAGTACATGTACAGTAAATGAACATACTTTCCAGAAGGCCAACAATTCACTAAAAATGTTTTTTTTTTATTGGTCTTATGAAGTATTCTAATTCGTTGAGATAGTGAATTGGTGGGTTTTTGTTAAATGTGAGCCAAAATCATCACAATTAAAAGAACCAAAGACTTAAACTACTTCAGTCTGTGTGCACTGAATTTATTTTATACATGAGTTTCACAATTTGTGTTGAATTACTGAAATAAATGAACTTTTCCACGACATTCTAATTTATTGAGATGCACCTGTATATTTATGTGATGCTAATAATACTAACAGTGTGTCTTTTTCAGTGTATTAAAATCTGCATTCATAGTAACACTGTTTTGAATGTTATTAAGACATGGAAAAAAGGTGTCCTCTTTTTGGAAAACCAGGATATGGTCACCCTAACTTTTGTGATGTAATGTTACCCACATAAGGGACAGTGATCTTTTATTTATTTATTTATTTATTTATTTTCTTAAAACAAATCCAAACAATTAACCTGTTTTTAAGCTCTAAAATAAGCTCTAAATAAAAGTATTTTAGATCATCTTGCTTTTCTCTGGACTTTATTTACATATGTGACCTTGAAGTAATCCAAAAGTAATCAGATTACATTACTTTCATATTGTGATACTTGGATTACATTACTGATTACATTTTTATGACGTAATTTGTAACTGTAACAGAATACATTTTAAAAGTAACCCTCTCAACCCTGAAATTAACACAATTTTCAATCCCATCATTTGCTAACACCTTTTATATTGTGGAATGAACTTCTAAAGATAGTTAAAGCATAAACTGATCCTTAGTCAGTCATAGTTATATTGTTAGTATTTTCTGGACTATTGGCAAAGGTGGTAACTTGAAAACTGTCAAAAAAAAAAAAAAGTAGAGTTACAAAGAATACTTTATTAAAAGACATGGTTAGACTCCTGCTATAGTAAATGCTCCAATCAAATCTGCTAATCTCATTCCTCTTTAAAAATCAATGTGGGCAGTACAGAGATATGGGCACAAGTGCAGAAGTTTTGAAATTTGTGACAGTTAGAAATAACTGGCTGGCTGTGATAATTTATAACAAACATGTATATATATATTTTCTGTGCTACATTAAATGTAAATGATAACATAAATAATATATTATTTCCAAAATTACTTACCTTTATAATATATAAGGACTGATTGCTATATCACAACATAACAATCCTTATGTCACTTCCTTGCTGCATCTCCTCCATTTTATTCTGCCACTGACATCTAAACAAACATCCTCTTGAAGGCAATGTGGCCATAAAGGAACTCATACGCAGTTCATGTTGACATAATAAGCAATCATTCAAAAGACACTGATTACACATGGTAACTTCGTTTAACTTCCAAATGAATCACAGCTAATCACTGCAGATAGAGGATCCTAGAGTATGATCAGGGGTGTGTGGAATGGAAATGAAACGATCGTTTATACATCCTGTCTTAATTATCTAGTCAAACTGTCACTCTGCTTTTTAGCCTCATGACTGAGACAGTAGAGGTTTGCACATGATCAGAGAACACTGGGTGTGATAAGAGAGAAATATTGCTTGAGTTATATATTAGTGGAACAGAAGTGTTTGTTTTCAGGAAACTTGAGTGGCAGTCATTTCTGCTCAAGGTTTTTATTATATTATTACTGTCACATACACAAATCAGCCATAACATTAAAACCACAGACAGATGACGTGAATAACTTTGATTATCTTGTTACAATGGCAACTGTCAAGGGATGGGATATATTAGATGGCAGTTGATCGTTCTTGCAGTTGATGTGTTGGAAGCAGGAAAAATGGGCAAGCATAAGGATCTGAGAGACTTTGACAAGAGCCAAATTGTGAGGGCCAGACGACTGGGTCAGAGCATCTCCAAAATGGCAGGTCTTGTGGGGTGTTCCCAGTATGCAGTGGTTAGTACCTGCCAAAAGTGGCTCAAGGACAAGGACAACTAGAGAACTGGCGACAGGGTCATGGGCGCATAAGGCTCATTGATGTGCCTGGTGAGTGAAGGCTAGCCCATCTGGTCAAGATCCCACAGAAGAGCTACTGTAGCACAAATTGCTGAAAAGTTAATGCTGACTATGATAGATAGGTATCAGAACATACAATACAACTTGTTGGGTATGGGGCTGTGTAGCCGCAGACTGGTCATGGAGTGCCCATGCTGACCCCTGTCCACCGCCAAAAGCATATACAATAGGCACATGAGCATCAGAACTGGACCATGGAGCAATGGAAGAAGGTGGCCTGGTCTGATGAGTCACGTTTTCTTTTACATCATGTGGACAACCGGGTGCATGTGCGTCACTTACCTCGGGGAAGAGATGGCACCAGGATGCACAATGGAAAGAAGGCAAGCCTGCGGAGGCAGAGTGATGGTCTGGGCAATGTTCTGCTGAGAAACCTTGGGACCTGGCATACATGTGGATGTTGCTTTGACACGTACTACCTACCTAATCATTGTTGCAGAGCAAGTACACCCCTTCATAGCAATGGTATTCCCTAATGGCAGTGGCCTCTTTCAGCAGGATAATGCTCCCTGCCACACTGCTAAAATTGTTCAGGAATGGTTTGAGGAACATGACAAAGGGTTCAGGGTGTTGACTTGACCTCCAGATTTCTTAGATGTCAATCTGATCAAGCATCTGTGGGATGTGCTGGACAAGCAGGTCCAATCCATGGAGGCCTTAAAGGCATTTTAGGACTTAAAGGATTTGCTGCTGACGTCTTGGTGCCAGATACCACAGCATACCTTCATAGGTCTTGTGGATTATATGCCTCAACAGGTCAGCCGTTTCGGTGGCACATTGTCTTTCTGTTGAGTGGTCCTCTGTTCCTCTGCTTCCTTATACAATTCTAAGCTGTGTCTGAAGTCCCTTATCCAGATTTCTTGTTCCTGATTCCCCTCAGTCTAGTGTTTTTAGTTTGCTTCTGTTCCTGTTTTTCTGGTTTATAAGTATGGATTATTTTGTTTTTGCCAGTCTGGATTTTGACTCCTGCTCGATGTACCAGTGCTGATTACTGGAATAAACCTACACCTTTCGAAAAAAAAAAAGGTTCCTCAAGGGTTCTTTGGATAGTTTCTTTAAGAAGTTTTACTTTGGACCCTATTTGAAAGGGGAACATTATGCTCTACACTGGACCTTTAAGGGTTCCCTCCTGGGTGAAAGTCAAAATAATCATTCATATATATATATATATATATATATATATATATATATATATATATATATATATATATATATATATATATATATATATATATATAAATTTTTTTTCAAAGGTGTGCACATCCTGCACCTCACTCCTGTGGCATTTTGCTGTTGCAGATTTAAGTACAGTTGTTAAACACTGCTAATTTAGCCACTGGCAATGTACATCGTCAATTAATTATTTATTCACTCTTGCAACGACAATTAATAATTGATCTGCTTCTGACTGGTAACGGTTGTGTTATATTTTCCCATTACATGATTAATACTTTGATCCAATGTTAATATACTCCTGATCATAAATCTGAGTCTCGGTAGACCATCCTGGGAATATAGGTGGTATTTCCCCAAGTACCTCGCAGATGGGGGGCCATCACAGAGGTCAGTGTGGGGGCGTCAAGGGGCTTGTGCGAATGATTGCTGTATTACGATGGCTCCCCTTGTACAGTTTTGTAGTCTAAATGTTTTGCTGACTTAATTGGCGTCCTCAAGGGAGGCCCGGCAGCTGG
This sequence comes from Cranoglanis bouderius, assembly GCA_023630585.1. Lineage (NCBI taxonomy): Eukaryota > Metazoa > Chordata > Actinopteri > Siluriformes > Cranoglanididae > Cranoglanis > Cranoglanis bouderius. The sequence goes on along the minus strand of CM042543.1, from coordinate 17,687,040 downwards.
CTGCCTGATGGCGTGGATGTTTAATTAGCAGGCAGGCACGGTGGGGCAGACAGCTGAGCTGCTGGAAGAGAATGAGGCAGTGAAGCAGTAAGGCAGTTACGGCACAGCGCAGTCCAAACTTAGTCACCCGCAACATGTGTGAAGTTATTTGTTTTGAAAAAGGCACAGGTTTGATTTCCCCTTTCTGGAGACAGAACAGATGTGATGCAGTTCTGGAAAGTGAGAGAAAGTATGACTGTGCTACAGCCAGCAGGGCTCATTCCCATTTCACACAATGAAAAACAGTAGCCATAACTGATAGGAGGTTTTTGCAATCAGAAGTCCTTCTTAGGACTTGCTAGCAGTTTTTTTTTTAGCTTATCAAAGCCATATAGGAAATGATAAAAAAAAAAAAAAAGGAAGCTAGCTGGTTGTAACACAACCAGATCATGAGTCATGCTTAATAGATCAATTACACTTAATGTCAGGATAGTAAACAAATGCAGTCTTTTACTAAGTCAGTATACAGTTTACAGTATATATGAAATGTTTGATTGAATAAAGGCAAATTAATAATTATAATATTAATATCCTTTAATATCAGGGTAGATAGGACTTCCCTCACTCCAGTGACTGGATTCATTGTAACCAACTAGGTACCATTACAACCAATTTCAATGTAGAACTTTCTGGTAACCAGTCATGGTAATGAAATGAAATGAAGGATAGGCACTAGGGGAACTGAGGGAGGTTGGTGGGGGGTTTGTGTGGGAGGATTATGATGGGATGTCTCAGAGTGGCGCAACATAAAACTGGGTGCCCTATTGTCTGGAGATTTGGAGTTCCGTTCCTGATGACACCACAGTTATATGGGGCTGGGAGTCCAAGAAACAAAATTGGCCATGCTGTCTGGGTATAAACGGCAAAAGATACAGTGGCTGGCTTCATGTGTCCTGGAGGAAGCACATGCTGATGGTGTGCTGTAGTCATAGAGAGAGCTATCTTATTGATGGGAACTGACAAATGACCAAACTGGGAGAACACTGTTTCAGAAAAATTTTACTGAAAGTTATATAATGGTATCTTTTCTCAGATAATTATTTGAAAATTATTAACTCTGAACGCTGATTTTCTGATTCACCTTTGCTTTATCCATAAACATGACCCCCTTTTAAAGTCATCAGATTTGTATAAGGCTTAAATTGTTTTTATAAAGCTATTTTCATGAATAACTAAACTAGCAGTTAAACTAGCATTACCTAGTAGCACGCACATGAACATGCATAACTGTAGCATCAACCTTATCAATAGCATTATGAGATTGGAAATTGGTCTGCAAATACTCAAGCTCAATTCCAGTATAATGTATAATGTTTTCTATCTGGTTTAATGCTTATATATGTTGAGACTTAATTTCAGTGAAATGATTTGAATCGGATGTTTAGGGTTTTTTATGAGCATTTAAATAGTGAGGTGCTATCTTTAGAAATGGCTGGTTTAATAAGAATTCATAGCCATTGACTTTGTCACCAGAAGTCACCAGAAATTTGCTGATTGTACTGAGATTCTAATGTTCTGAAGCAGCAGAGAATTGAGTAGTAACTTAAATTAACCTGGATAACTATAGTGATCAACTATGTCATCTGTCGTTATCCAACTAATAGGGCTTCTCTACTTAATAAATATATACATGGATTGTATAAATATATACATGGATATACTGTTTATAATCTCTTTAGGTACTGAGAATGTGAAATGTGGCTCCCTGTAGATATGCATAGAATCGTGGTTGTGTATCTTCAAGGCCATGCTTAGGGGTGTCTCTGCAGGAGACAGGAGAATGGAGGTGTCAGCTTGAAGCAGTCAGCTAGGCTTGAGCGGGGAGACATGTTGACTCTGTGCATCTCATTATTGGTCCATGTGTCTGCATAGTCATGCCGGATAATGGAGCTCATGGCTGGGGCACGGCAACAGGAAATGTAAAAGTTACCCAGAATGCTACAGATTTCAAGGGTAAACAGGGCTCCTTGTGTTCTGACAAGGTGGAGATAGCTAGGCAATTAATAAACATTAGTGAGTGAAAAAGGGTTAACTGTTCTCCATTTTAGACCTGAAAAAAACAGGGTATGTATTTGTTTTCTGTCTAATGTGACAGTGTAATAAATGGACTTTGTTACTTTTTTGTGGTGTGAAAATAAAAAGATGCATATAAATAAAAATAACTTTCACAGAAACCGATGATACCCAAAATGCCACACATCCTTGCTACACACTGCATCTCTAGAGAAGGATTGTTAATTGCTTGTCTTGAGGCTGGCTGTAATATTATTTTTGATAATGTTTATAGCGGATAATCACTCCTTCCAGTAACCATTAATACATCCCCATATCACTGCCAATACATATAAATTAAGCTGTATTTCTTTTTGTGCCTCAGAAAGGCCCTTCTCCACAACATACCTAGGATACAACCTGTCTTCTAGGTGACCTCAGGCCTTCAGTGCTCAGTTTTGGGTGAGCAGAGAGCCTCTTTCAAACACCTCTTGGTGTTGCTCTTTTCCTCTATTTGCTTTTTTTTTTTAAACTTCCATTTGACTTCATATCTATTTCAAATGATTTTAAGTAAAAAAAGTGATTTTTATGAAAATCAGAAATTTATTGTCGAGAGAGAGAGAGAGAGAGAGAGAGAGAGAGAGAGAGAGAGAGAGAGAGAGAGAGAGAGAGAGAGAGAGAGAGAGAGAGAGAGAGAGAGAGAGAGAGAACTGACAGGTTCATTTGCTCCATGAAGAGTGGTGCTTAGGGTAGATGAAAGACTTTGTGTCTTCACTTCAGCAGGTCAAGCTGGGCAGCGCTCATCCGTGAAGAGTTGCCTTTCTCTTTCCCTCGCTTTTTTCTTGGTTGTTCAGCAGCACTCTGCCTGTTTCGCCTTTTATTCTCTCCTTCCCACCTGATTATTTCATCTGCTTGAACTTTGGATAAATCCCAGAACAGCGAGTTGGCAAAAAATTCCACAGCAAAAAGCCTTCCTGCAGCTTGCACACACACACACACACACACACACACACATACACATACACACACACACACACATACACACACACACACACACACACACACACACACACACACACACACACACATATATATATATATATATATATATATATATATATATATATATATATATATATATATATATATATATATATATATATATAAACCAAGCGAATCAATCTGAACAGTGTTTAAAAACATAATAAATTTTACATTTGGAATAAAGCACAGAACTGAAGAATAAACAGGCATTTTACCTTTTAAGAACCTGTTGTCTCACAGCACCCTCTTTGGGTTTGGAGGCCTCACAGATGCTCAGACTGTAATAAAAACACAGAAAACAATCTTCATGCCCAAATTCATGGAATAAACAGAGCAACAGGAACATCATAAAGGGTGATGTTTGTTCCTTAAAACAAAAGGACCTGCTATCAAACTCCCATTAGATACGAGGAATTGAGTGAGCAGCTTGCTGTGTGCTCCAAATGCTGAGGTGATAACACTCAGCAAAGGCAGGCCAGCTGACTAATTGCATGCTGAATATTTATAGTCCAGACAATTAGTTTCCACCTTTTATATGCAAACAAACAGCCAAAGCTAGGAAACAGAGAGAGAGAGAGAGAGACAGAGAGAGAGAGAGAGAGAGAGAGAGAGAGAGAGAGAGAGAGAGAGAGAGAGAGAGAGAGAGAGGACAAGAAGAAGTAATTAAGATGCTGAAAACAGGACACAGACAGGCTGTCTGTTGTACAGTGATTTGTAGCAAACAAACACAATAATTAGCCTGTCATTGTAGGATAATGAAATTGGCGGCATTTTTCTCTCATTGCTAAGTGCCATCCGGCACGAAGACATTTTACTTACTCCTCATCCATATGGCATGTAGCAGGAGTGATAGGCTTTGTCTTTGATAGTTCAAAGGTCACCATGTGTGGGGTGGCTCCTGGGAGAGGTTATGGAGTTTGGTGGACTGGCATGATTGAGTGGTAACATGGGGTCAGGGAGAGTAGTGGGGCTGAAGGAGTGCTCATGAATATGCTTGCTTAATTGATTTTGTACACACACACACACACACACACACACACACACACACACACACACACACACACACACACACACACACACACACACACACACTTACTCCTATTTACGCCTGTCTTTCTTACTTATATAAATAAATGTAATTATTATATAAGTAAATAATTGCTGTGCTACATAAGCATGTTTACATACAACATTGATTTTACAAGTCTCCGGAACTGTACCGGAGTGATGAGCTGATGAGCACCATTCTTCCAAAGCATATTCCCTCAGTTGGTATTTTGATTATTGTAGTGGAGAGCTGAGAGCTGGTGAAAGCCACAGCATTTGATTTACATTATTTTCATACTTGTCAAACCATTCACCTCCTGTCCCAAATGGCGCACTTCATGTGGACTTGCAGTCTCATGGCCTTCAGTTGCACATACGGGTGAAGTCTATGAGTTTGTAGTGTGATTTTAGCGCTTGTGAGGGGGAGTTTCGATTGCAGGTTTTAGCCAACATGACAGAGAAGAGGATTTTTAAGTGCAAGTTTTTGTTTTTATAATTAACAATGATTTACAATGTAATTGAACTGTAGCTCTAGCTTTTAGTAATATTTCATTATATAGTTTGAAGTTTAAAAACATGAAATTATAGTCAATTAAAATGGAATGGAACTTTGATCATTCCAAGGTTATGACCATTGTCATTGGTTTATACATGTAGCTCATACGGTGCTCCTATTGGAAAAACTGGAAGCATTAGAATGTGCATTGACTATTGAATCCCAACCTGACCCACACACCTGACCAACACAGTGCCTGGTCCTAGATCTGAGAAGTGACTATTATCAGATGGCACTGTGGTGCAGCAGGTACCTTCGCTGCCTCACAGCTCCAGGGTGCTGATTTTGAGCCTGAGCTTGGGTTACTGTCTGTGTGGTTTCTCATGTCCACCCATGTGGGTTTCCTCTGGGTTCTTTGGTTTCTTCCCACTTCCCAAGGTGGATTAGCTACATACACCTAAGTGTGAATGAGTGTATACATACAGTGCCCTCAACCAATATTGGCACCCTTGGTAAATATGAGCAAAGAAGGCTGTGAAAAATTGTCTTTATTGGTTAACCTTTTGATCTTTTGTTAAAAAAAATCACAAAAATACTCTGCTCTCATGGATATCAAGCAATTGCAAACAAGACACAGGTTTATCAAAAAAAAAAAATTGTTAAATATAGATGTGCAACAATTATTGGGACCCCTTTAGTCAATACTCCTGTGTTCAATAATACTGTGCTACCTCCCTTTGCCAAGAAAACAACTCTGAGTCTTCTCCTATAATGCCTGATGAGGTTGGAGAATATATGGCAAGGGATCTGAGACCGGTGCTCCATACAGAATCTCTCCAGATCCTTCAAATTTCGAGGTTCACACTGGTGGACTCTCCTCTTCAGTTCACTCCACAGGTTTTCTATGGGTTTCAAGTCAGGGGATTGGGATGGCCATGGCATTTTGTGGTCAGTAAACCATTTTTGTGTTGATTTTGATGTATGTTTTGGATCATTGTCCTGCTAGAAGATCCAACCACAGCCCATTTTAAGCTTTCTGGCAGAGGCAGTCAGGTTTTCATTTAATATCTGTTGATATTTGATAGAGTCCATGATGCCATGTATCCTAACAAAATGTCCAGGTCCTCTGGTAGAAAAACAGCCCCGAAACATTAAAGAGCCACCAGCATATTTAACTGTGAGCATGAGGTATGTCTCCATATGGCTACCTCACTGTGTGCACCAAAACCACCTCTGGTGTTCATTGCCAAAAAGCTCTATTTTGGTTTGATCTGACCCTAGAACCCAATCCCATTTGAAGTTCCAGTAGTGTCTGGTGAACTGAAGACACTTGAGTTCGTTTTTGGATGAGAGTAGAGGCTTTTTTCTTGAAACCCTTCCAAACAACTTGTGGTGATGTAGGTGACTTCGGATTGTAGTTTTGGAGACTTTCTGACCCCAAGACGCAACTAACTTCTGCAATTCTCCAGCTGTGATTCTTGGAGATATTTTAGCCACTTGAACCATCCTCTTCACAGTGCATTGAGACAATATAGACACACATCCAATTCCAGGTTGATTCATAACATTTCCAGTTGACTGGAACTTAATTATTGCCCTGATGGTGGAAATAGGCAATGCTTATGCTATTTTCTTATAGCCACTCCCCTTTTTGTGAAGCTCAACAACCTTTTGCCGCACATCACAGATATATTCCTTGGTCTTACCCATTGTTATGAATGACTAAGGGAATTTGGCCTTTGTATTACCTCATATTTATACCCCTGTGAAAAAGTTATGGTTAAAAGACCTGTACTAAAAAATGTAAAATATCAACGGCAATATATTTCAAATATATTTGTCTCATATGAATTCATAGGGGTGCCAATAATTGTTGCACACCTATATTTAACAATTTTTTGATAAACCTCTATTTTGTTTGCAATTGTTTGATATCCATGACAGCAGAGTATTTTTTATTTTTTGAACAAAAGATCAAAAGTTTAAACAATAAAGACAATTTTTCACAGCCTTCTTTTGTCATATTTTCCAAGGGTGCCAATATTAGTGGAGTGCACTGTATGTGTGCATGATGTCCTGCGATGGATTAATGTTCCATTTAGGGTGTGTCCCTGATTCACACCCAGTGTTCCCGGGATAGGCTCTGGATTCATTGCCACCCTGATCAGGATAAAGCAGTTACTTAAGATGAATGAAAGAAAGAACGATTGAATGATCGAATGAATGAATGAATGAATGAATGAATGTTTGGACATTTACGTTTCACTCTTTTATGCTGACACACTCATGCAGAAGACATAAAAAAGACAAATTTAAGGCAAATTTATAAAAGAATTATTTATCTAAGATGTTTAAGATTTTTTTGCACAGTAATTTATAACTTAGATGGTAGATGGTATATCTGCTTCACACGCTATCAGTGGGTTTAGGCCTATGTTACATAATGAGTATATTAACTTCTGTACTTAAAATACAGAAGATACTATATAACATGACAACACTTTGTATTAAGTAAAACAATTTATTTAAGCAAAGAAGCACAACTTATTTCCAGTGTAACATAAACAGGAGAGTAAATTGTGTTTGAAATTAAATACCAAGTATAGTGGTTAGGGGAGCTACAAACAAATACTGCAAAACATAATTAAGAATATGATAATGACATTAATTTCAGTAATTGTGTGAACTAATAGGGTGGTGTGATGATTTCTGGATGTAATATGCATTGTGCTATAGACATTATGCTAAGACTAGATTTTGTGTCATTTAGTGTAATTTACATTCATGTATGTGGCAATGCTAGCTTCGTATTTGACAGCATTTAAAATGAATTTAAATAGCTTTTTTCCATTCACTTTTTTCCATTCACTTCTTCCACACTACTTCCACAGGACACAGGTGTGAGGATTTCTATGCCTTGTGGTAAAATTACCAGATACACACATAACGCACATTTCTTCAAGGAGACCGAAGAAAAGGGATACATGTCACTCTTTGTGTGCAAAAGATATAGAGTCTTATCAGTGGCATGTGTGTGTGTCTGTTATTAAGTGCTGCTTTATTGGCACACTTGTCTTGCATGCAAGTGTGTGAATGTGAGGGCGCAGGTTCAGCAGGCTGCCTGCTCTGTGGGCAGGATCATTCAGAGGCAGCTGATTTGATATATGGCTCTGATAGGAGCTGTAGAAGGGCCTTTGTTGCCTGCTATTGTTGCTGAGCTTAAGCCCAAACCTTCTTCATCTTTCTGACTAGCTGGGTTAATAACGTTGATAAAACATCGCTTTGATAGAATCATCTTTGTTCATTTGCTTCTGTCTGTCTGTCTCTTTCTCTCTCCTTTTCCTCTCTGTCTCCTCACTTAGAAATCCTGTCATTTGTCAGTGCAGTAAGTGTTTTCGACTGGTTCTCTCATCTACCGATCTTTCTCTCTGTCTAATACCTGTCAGTCAAGAACAAAGAGCCTAATGAATGCCTTAGTGATTATTATTTTCATGATGATTTACTCCTGGCTGGATCAAACATAGCAAATGTAGCATTTACATCTTTGTAGCCAGAAGGGTTCATGGATCTCTTGGGATAATTTTTCTGTCAGTCTACTGATGTAAAGCAATCACAATCTGCTTGTAAAGCTTCTCTTTTTCCACTCACACACTATCAGTCATAACTCTGAGTTAAATATATATTGTCATTTAATTCAAAATGAATATTTAATATCACAACATATAGCTGATTGTATATATTGAGAAGAAAACAAAGTCTGAGATGCAAGACATAACATAACAAAAATTAAAAGCTAAAATGTTCTACAAATTTTAATTTGTATCTAAATCTTGAATCAAAACAGCCACTTCTAATTGTAATACATGGGATTTAATTAATAAATTCAACAACAGCTTTAAGATGTTTAAGCACTTTCTATAACTTTAAATGACTTCCACTGAATCCACTTAGTTTGGAAGGTTATTTAATTGAAATTTACCTTATGTCCATATTTATTTCTAAAACTTTCTGGCATTTTTTAACTGAAAATTTAGTATTTTGCACAAATTCTCTGCTCACATAAAAATGATACATGCAGCATAAAACAGATAATTACTATTTATTAATTGTTAATAAAACAAAGATAATTAATATTTAGTATATGGTTCTGGACTATATTACTCTGGTACTCAGCTGGTAGACTGGTTCTCTATTATCCTAATGATAATAATCCTAAATAGTCTGATACAGTAGAAAAAGACATGCCTGTGTTTGTGCTCATTTATGAATGACTGTAAATTAATCTATTCTACAAATCACAGAGATAAAATATAAGAGAAGAATTTATAGATATGTAGTGGGATAGCTAGTAGTGTTTTACTGAGCTTTAGAGTCTTAAATCCAGTCTACTGAAAATCCAGATTTCTTAATACACTCTGAAAACCAGTGCACTCCATTCATACCTTTCGGTTTTATTCTGAATGAAGAGAGAAAAGTGTGCATGAAATAGCATTTGTGAGCATGAGTGGATTGGTCACACAAACATACACAGATTTACTTCAGAATCACAGATAGAATCACAGTTATCATTGTCTGTATACAGTATGTGATTGCATACACCCCATCCACCCCCCACCCCCCTCACTAATCTCTGCAGGTATTTCTTTCCTCTGCGTTATTAGAATGCAGCCAATGTTCTCTATTGATGCATGTCAGAGGCTCATTCTTTCATCTCCAACATTTAATTTACCGTCCTGTTGTGTGGCTAATCCCGTGTCGTGCCATTTCCTCCGCTCCTCAGATTGCTCTCTCAAAGCCCCTTCTTTGGTCAGATAAAGGGGAAGGTAATCGCCATTGTCAGCCATAGATACACCGCCATGCTCCCCCCCACTTTAGGCCCAAATGAAAGGGGCTGTACTGGCCTTCCGCCCCACTAATCACTGGCCTGCTTCTCAGCAAGAGTGGACGCAGTGGCTAACACACTTTCATCCTGAGAGAGAAAAAGAGACAGAGAGAGAGGAAGTGCATCTGGTTTTCCATAAACCTTAAGAAATCGAGGCTGCGCAGTGTGGACAATATACTGGTAGATATTGCTTTAAGCATTGCAATGTGATAAAAAAAATCCTTGGTAAAATATAAATGTAAAGGTCAAAAATTGGCCTCTCTTTTGACCCAAATTATTTGCGTTTATTGGCTCATAATTTGTGCAGTGATGAGCTGAGCTTGGGTTACTGTTTAGTGGTGTTTCTGTCCACATCAAGTTGTGGCCACTGAGTATTTTTAAACTAGTTCTATCTGGCAACCCCATTACTTGTTTTCTCAGCTGCTCCTCCTCCACTGAAAATGCTCATAGAGCAAGCTTGGGGCAGTGTGATTCCTGCCACAATGGACCTTTACTGGTGCTTGTTGCAGTTCCTGTTTTGGGGGCAATAATAACTCTGTGGAAGCTAAGTGGTGCAGTGTGCAAGCTTCCCCACAACTGCGCAACATCTAGAAAGGAGAGCAAATCAATGGAACATATCAATTTCTTATATCAAAATAGGTCATTAGAATTTCAGTGTAATTTAAAATGTATCGAATGAACAAGGACTTTATGAACGGCTGTCATACAGTACTGTGTAAAAGTCTTAGGCACATGCAAAGAAATGCTGTAGAGCAAAGATACCTTCAAAATAATGAAATTAAATGTTTGTACATAAAAAAAATACAGTAAAGAGCAGTAAACAGTAGTAGATTAAACAAAGTCAATATTTGATGTGAGAAAACAATAAAAATAAAAATAAAAACAGTAGTCACTGGTACAATTTGTGCAGTTTTATAAGGAAATGAGCTGGTAAGTTTTATTGAGAATCTTGCAGAACGAGCCACAGTTCTTCTGGAGACTTTAACTTTCACACTTGCTTCTTATTTTTTCAGCAAAACCCAGCAGCCTTCATTGTGTTTTTTGTCTGAAAAGTGTCTCTTACGTAATATGCTGCTTTCTTTAATGACATACTAACATTTTTCTGTAACATTTAATTTTCTGCTAGAAAACTAATGTTTGGGAATCTAAAATGTTTTTGTATTGACTTGATAATGTAGACGTCATAAAATAAAAATCTATAACAACGTTTGTACTGAAAATATAGGGTGCCTGAAACTTTTGCACAGTACTGTATATGGCGAGCTTCCCCACCTTCACCTGTGGACAAGCCACTACTGATGTTTTGGAATCCATATCTGTGGCTGAAGTAGCTATGGCGGTAAAAGAACCTTAACCTTCATAGTGGAAAGGCTGCAGGGGTGGATGAGACTTGGTCAGAGATGTTGATGGCACTAAACAAAGTTGGGGTTGTGCCTTTGGACTGGAAAACTGCAATGGTGGTCCATATTTAAAAAAAAAAAAGAAAAAGAAAAGAAAAGAAAAGAAAAAAAAGGGGGGGAAAGGGCACTAGATGGTATGTCACAATTATAGGTGAGCATCCCAGGAAAAGCATACGCCAAGGTTCTGGAGAGGAGACTCTGTCCAATAATTGAACCTAGTATTCAGGAGGAGCAATGTGGGTTTCACCCAGGCCATGGAACAGTGGAACTTTCCTCTTACACAGTATTTTGAGGGGTTGTCTGAGTATGCTAATCCAGTCTACATGTGTTTAAAACATATGTGCCTTGACATATGTTTTGGTAGGTACTGCAGGGGTATGGTGTATCTCGGTAGCTCCTTCATGTATCAAATCAATCAAATCAAATCTCTGTATGAGTGCAGTGACAGTTGTGTCCACATTCCTGGCATTAAGTTGAAACTGTTAAGACAAGTGTGAGATTCTTTTAAGGGTGTGTCTCATGTCCATTCATTTTTGTGGTTATCATTGAGACGAGACATTGAAGGTTAGAGAAGTGTCCGGTATGGGGCAAAAGGTAGCATCCTTTTATTTGCAGATGATGTTGCTCCCTTGGCACCATCTGAAGTGAACCTCTGACATGAAGTGTCTGGGATGACAATCGCCACCTCCAAGTCCGAGGCCATGGTTCCCTCCTGGAAAGGAGTGGGATGCTCCATTTTTGAGTGATGGAAAAGACAGCATGAGATTGGGTTTGACGGACTGACTGAATGAATAAATTAATGAATGCATGTTGTGGTTTCAACTAGTTCTTTTCTTCACCTTCCAAGTTCAGTAATAGTGGGTGTTAGCTGGTACATATCATAAACTGTGTAAACCATTTATAAATTCCTGTAAAATACTGTACAGCATCTCTTAGAGTTAATTGATGGAAATTTCTTTTGGGGTGGTTCAGTCTTGTTGAGATGATTTTGTTTGTAATATTTTGTAATCAATGATTAGTCCTGGACTAGTTTGGATTAACTGATTTGTTTATGATGTCAGTATTTAACAATGAATTACACACATAAAACATTACACATATTTTGAAACAGTTCAACTTTAGATTAGGTGATTTAAAACAATCTGTTCATAAATTCATTTAGTCTGGGGAGATGCCTGATCATAGGTAAATGTAAATGTTTTAATGCAGTTTATATGCTCAGGAAAGCAAAATGTTTATTCACTGATCAATAATTTGGAAACATTTGTTCATTTTCAAATTCTGAATAAATAATAAAAATCATATGTATAAATAATGTATTTGTGAAAGTTATCATTTATCTCTGAAATATCAAAGTTCCCATTAAGCTTTGACAGACAGTTTGACAGACACATTATCTAAAGCATCCTTCTCTGCAATAATCACAAAGGCCCTTAGAAGGGCAATGGTCTCTTGAGTGCATATTGGCTCAAGCGCATCTCTTAAGTGAAGGGCACTAGCGGGATCTGGAGGCTACAATAGCTGCCATGCTTTTTGCTTGTCTGCTACACTAACACCAGTCACCTCCTCTGACACTGCTCATTACTGTGGCTGCCTGTGAGAGGGAAATCCTCTTTGACTCAAGTGAAGGAGCTGCTTAATATACAAAGCAAATTAATTGACGAAATAGCTATGTGCTACACTATTGCCCAGAATCAGAAGGATGGGGGCAGTGATGAATTCCTGTGATGTGGCCCTAGCTTAAGGTTGTAATCCCTGGCCAACAGATTCTTCTTCTTCTTCTTCTTCTTCTTCTTCTTCTTCTCTCTCTCTCTCTCTCTCTCTCTCTCTCTCTCTCTCTCTCTCTCTCTCTCTCTCTCTCTCTCTCTCTCTCTCTCTCTCTCTCTCTCTCTCCTTGCCCCTCAGCCAAGGATCACTGCAAGCTTAATTAGAGGGTGGGGGTAAGCATGTAAGAGGGAAATGGGATGGAGGTGTAGCTAATTACGATCATAGCTTGGCCTGAAATGGTTTAAATTGCAGTGTTACAGGAGTCACATCCCAAGGGAAAGAAAATGGAGAGTAGCAACTCATTGCTGCACCTTCTCATACAGTCCAAAATAGGAGATAAGAATAAAAGTATAAAATCTTGATCAGACATAAAAAAACTCACCTTGCTAATGCAGTAGTATTACATTTTGTGGAATGTGGCTTTGGATATCAGGGATCTACAACAGTTTATACAAAATTCATTAGTTGAAATTACATGGAGTGTGTAAGAGTTGAGTGTGCCTGGGGCTGGGATGCTACACAAGAACCCCTGTGTGTGTGTGTGTGTGTGTGTGTGTGTGTGTGTGTGTGTGTGTGTGTGTGTGTGTATGTGTGTGTGTGTACTCAAGTGCCTTTACCTCAGGCACCAAATCCTTACGCCCTCACTATGTCATTACTTAATTGGCCTTTTTGATTAGACATGTGTGCCATTTTGATTTGATTATCCTCTCTGGTGCTTTGGAGAAGCTTTACTGCAAAAAGTCATGCATTTCTATTCAGCACAATATCAGGGGTTTTCATGTTTTAATTGTTAACGATTCAATTGCTGGCTTTACTGGGTTAACTAATAGAAGATATCTCAATGACTCTCAGAGAAATATCATTGTATTGACACATCTATTTTAGTCTGTTTAACACTGACTAAATGAGATTCAGCGTGTGTAAAAATCAAATCTGCATAATTATGCTAGTCTTAGAAACTTGACCTTTGGTTTGAGAGAATTTTATATTAACAGATGTCTCTTCTCCCCCTCTGCATAAAAAGAGGAATATATATAACGTACTGAGAAAGCTGTTATAGTATACACCCCCTCTCCTCTTGACCACCTTTCACCTTTAAATCTGTCTTTTCATATTCCTCTCAAAGCTCCTTGTCTGAGGAAAAGGCGACACACTAAACAGGATCTCTGGACAAACAAATGAGGAGGGACAGAGAGGGAGAGGGGCTGAGCAAAGTGGGGGCACTTTAACAGACATTGTTCATTTTCATGCTCATTGTTCATGTTCACTACACTTTTGTTTTGTTTCTATTACACTGGCTTTTCTTATAGCGTTTGTTGCATTAGTATTGTGGAATATGCTCATTTTAGATGTGTTAGAATATGGCACACAAAAAAGGACTATGTCAATTATTGCATTGTTGTGATTATCAACAAGTATCACTGTTTAGGGAATAATCATTTACATTATTTTTATTTATTCAAAAACAACACATTTTCAGGCCTGCGCGTTTTGTAATATTGAAACCCATGCAATATATGACATAGAACAGAACTGAATGGTAAAACAAGACAGGCTACTTAGTAATTCAGTTACTAATTCAACATCTTAGTAATGTTTAATTAGTATTTGAGGGAGCCCATATAGTTCAACAAACAGCCCTGATAATCAGTGTTAAAGAAACAGCCAAATGGTAATCATGCAGGCGTGAATCATAAGCCTAAGGTAAGCTATGTAATGCTGGTAAGACGGTGGGCTGTTTTATTGGTGCAGAAAGAAATCCCTGGTACCATTCAGAGAAAGAATTGCAACAGTAATACCATTAACTTGCACTAGGGATCCCCAAATGGCATTTAATTGCCAATAGCAGGTCTATTGTTTGGTGGTGGTAAACACAGGCTTGGCAAAAGGAGGGGGTTCAAGTTGAAGGAGTGTCAGTGAGTGAGAGTCTGGCGACCAATGGCCCTTTCTCCCAGGCCCTGCTATGTGAAGAGGGATTTATACACAAACACACACACACACACACACACACACACACACACACACACACACACACACACACACACACACACACACACACACACACACACACACACACACACACACAGCCCCCACATCTCCACCTAAGCTCCAGAGTAACTAGCTTAAGTAAAGTCTTCAGGGACAGTAAATTGGGGCAAAGTCTTCTCTTCCTCCTTTTAATACCAGATTTGTTCGACAACATGATTTGAGGCTTTCCTATTCAAGGCCCTTTACAGGTTCAGAGTCAGGGGGCTTTGGGGCTCAAGGCATTTTACCTCACACATATTGCGGGCCAATTTGGGTTGCCTTCAAAGCAGTGAGAGTCTCTGAATTCAATTACGTTGGTTTTGGAGTTGAAGTGATTCATCTGCTGAGGTTTGAGGATGATTCTGGTTATGCTTCAGCCTCCTTTATTGAACTGAATGTAGAAGAACATTGTGCTTGCTGTTACATTTGCTGCTCTTTCCCACATTTTGCTGTCAATTCTGTACAAAAGTTCTCTTCTGTACTTTATATAAATTTTATCTAAATAAAAATGTAGTTCAGTATCCTCTTTGTGTGCCATGTTTGTGCTTTAAAAATGTGTCTGAGGGATACTGTTTGCCCCTTGTTTTGAAAGGCCTTTTTTAAAAGGCAATAATTGGATGTAGGCCTTGTGGAGTATATATGTGTGTGTGTGTGTGTGTGTGTGTGTGTGTGTGTGTGTGTGTGTGTGTGTGTGTGTGTGTGTGTGTGTGTGTGTGTGTGGTAACAGCTCACAGCACATTCTATTGTCCACAAGTAGAGTCTGGGCAATGAACGGCCATCAGCAGCTCTCAGCACTGATCCACTTTGACAGCGCTTCAGGAGGAGGTAGACAAGATGTTTTTTTGCCCTTTCACTCAGAAATGAAAAAAAGTTTTTTTTTCTTTCTTATACCACCCTTCCTTACATCACTCACTCCTCTTTTCTCAACCCCCTGTGTTCCTCTTGCCCCTGTGGTTTCTCACTGTCACCTTTTCTCAGCCTGTTTAGCTGTCTGTGCCTTGAAGTTGTATATCCTTTCTCTAGTTTTCACTACTAAGATTCTATCTCTTTTTAAAATTACAATATGACAAAAGCTCAAAAACACAAATTATTCAGACAATTACAAACTTGAAGCTGTACTGCTTTGATACCTGAGCAACCCAGTGTCTATTTTCATCAATTATACATCAACTTTAAGGAAGCTGCTGATGACTGACATTTTCTTCAGTGTTCCAACAGACTCTAATACACTTAAAAATTACAGATGTTTTCTTTTTGTTAAACATTTAACAGCAGCCTGATTCAAAAGGTCAGTTTCCAAAACCTATGTTATACAGTACTGTGCAAAAGTCTTAGGCATGTGTAAACAAATACCGTAAGGCAAAGATGCATTTTAAAATTAAGGAAATTAACTGTTTCTACATAAAAAATTTAAAAAACTATGTAGCAGTAAACAATAATAAACTAAACAAAGTCAATATTTGGTGTAACAAAAAAATAAAAACACAGAACTAGTCTCAGGTACACTTTGGGCAGTTTTATAAGGAACTTGGTTGGTAAGTTTTTCTAAGCATTTCGGAGAATCTGGCATAGTTCTTCTGGAGACTTTGACTGTCACACTTGCTTCTGTTTTTTTCAGCTAATCCCTGACAGGGGGATTCTTTACTGACATACAAACATTTTTCTGTAACATTACATTTTATTGTTGGAAAAGTCATGTTTGGAAATATAAAATGATTTTTACTGACTCTATAATGCAGAAATCATAAAATACATATCTAAAACACAATTTTAATTAACAAAAATAAATAAATAAATAAAAGTTGAGATTAGTACTGTATCCTGAGCAAAATAGAACATTCATACATAATAATGCAACAATTGCATAGGTTTAAGCAAATATGAAAAAAAAGTAAAACCAAACAATGAGTATGCAGACTTGAGGTGCAGTTATAGGAATATATATATATATATATATATATATATATATATATATATATATATATATATATATATATATATATATATATATATATATATATATATATATATATATATATTCCTATAACTTGTGTAATATATAGGTATATATATATATATATATATATATATATATATATATATATATATATATATATATATATATATATATATATATATACACAAAAAAAAAACCTTTGCTTATAATGCTATACAGCTTTGTGTGCATGAATTTTGATTACAGTAAGGCTACAGAGTTGACTATGCTAGATATTTGGATATTGAAACATTTTTGTAAATATAATAGCTCATATAATGGAATAACAAAATCATACTGCTCTATTGTAGTTCATTTCAAAATCCTGAATAAATAGCAGATAATGATCAGACTGGTTCAGCTCTGTACTGTTGTCTATCATTACAGGCACTACAGAACACCATGCCACCGTTATTTCTTTCCTGTTCCACTCCAGTGGTGTTTGGGCAGGCAGCGTCCCCAGGCAGAAGACTCCTTTTTTGATGCAAATAACAGTCATCTAGAATCCAATACAATTTCTCATGGCCGCACATTGCCTAATCAATGTGAAGTGCTGTGTAAAAAAAAACCCACTGAATCTCTGTAATAGTTGTTTTTGACCGAGTCAAGTGTGGCTGCTAAAATTAATCCTGACCTGAGATTCAATTATGAGTGCCTGACTAAGCAAAGGCAGAGAAGAAGGTTTCATCTGAATTAAAAGAAGATATCTCTCTCTCTCTCTCTCTCTCTCTCTCTCTCTCTCTCTCTCTCTCTCTGTGTCTGTCTTTGTATACTGTACAGAATTTTGAACTTTATTATTTGACAAGTTCTTCAACTACAGTTGATACACAAGGGATCTGTGACAAGTGATACACAAGTGAACTTAATTTTACATAAACTGTAAATGCACAGTAGACCTGGTGCTGTTTTATATGAATAACCTGCCTTATTAGCAGAGATTATGGCCTATGGCGTTGATTTTTGAAGCTTGAAGCTGGTTTTTGTTTGTCACTGCAAATACAGCACTAGGTTAGTTTGTTCCTCTAGCGTATCTCTCTGAAGCCAATTCACATTCAGCCTGTATCTGAGTTTCATGTACAGAATACAAAAGAGGCAATGTGGCAAAATTTAGATCAAAATCTCATTGCCACCTTTTAAATTAGTTCCCTCATCTGAGAAATGCATGATCTTTTCTGAATTCATTATCTGACGGAGATGGCCTAAACAAAAATCAGGGAAATTGTGAGTTTTACCTGACAAGCATGTTTGTTTTGTGTCAGCTTAATGGACATGAGGAAATTCTGCTATGTCTCTCTTGTTTTATGATATTAACTTTCATTTAGTTAGTTTTACAATTTCCATGTTGACTTGAAGTAACTTAATGAAGTAACTAAATAAAATCTAACCACTTTGGACTTTAGGACTTTAAGTCTGCCTAATGTAAGAGTGGATAATGGAGATGAGGATGAAATGGAGGTACATGAAAGAGAGAGTAGCGAGAAAACACATGCAATAAGGATGATCTTTCTTTCTCCTCTAAGGACACTGGGTATTGTAGCTTATATTTTCCTCATCCCAACCACCTCTCTTTCCTGCTGTTCCTGAAATACAACACTCCCATATGAAAAAAAAAAAAATCACATACATTTCAAATTGATTATATGAATAATATTTCATCATGTGGAAAAACATGTGAAGGTGCGTATTACCATGTTATGCCCTGAAATTGCACATTGAACTCAAATAAATCCATGTGACATCAGGTGAATAATATGGTATAATGTGATCACGTGAAAAATAAAACCACATGCCCAACATGTGAAAACAAAGGAAAAATAGCACATGCACTACATTTGAAAAGTCCACATGTGAAAAACCTATGAAACATTTAATGCGTATAAAATCTAATCATGATTATTCATATGTGAGATGTGTGTGTCTTTTCTGTAAGGGAGTGGCCTAAAAGGCAATTTAGCTACTTCTTTTAAAACTTCTTTGAAAATAAATGAAATTTAATTATGGGATATAAAAACACCTAAAAGAGGTGGAGAGAGAAAAAAACATGCATAGTAACCATGGTAGCACCACATTTTTCAAGAAATGGGAAGTCTCTCAATAGTATTCTCAATAGCCTAAAGAATTTACAGCCTTCCTGAAAATACCCGCAATACCATACCATGTGACTTGCACATGCCTGAAGTAGGCAATGCTCAATATGTAAAAAAATATATTAAAAAAAATTAAAAATAAAATATCCCAGGTGGCTTTTCATTCTGAAATATAACCCCCAGTGTAAGTAGAGAGTAGTTATACTCTCCTACACACATATTGATCATCATCTAAGGTGACTACTTATATCTGATGATTCACACTCATATGTGTTGTGTGTGTCTATGCAGTATTATTTGAATAGTTTCTACCCACAGTGCCATAGTTAAACTAACACAGTGTGAGTAAGATGAAATTGGGTGGCAGTTATGTGGGAGGTGCTCAAATGGTTCATCACACATGTATGAAGTCTCTAAGCACATGCTGATTAAAACTAAGTGGATGTCCAGCGGGAGACCGGGGTATAGGACACATAATTAACATTATCAGCATCAACTACTCTGAATGAGATTATTGAGACCTACACCTGTATCATTGATTTGTATCAGCCTCTACTCAGAGCATTTTTGCTAACAGCTTGCTTCTCTAATTAAGGGTGTTACTGACTGACATGTGAGCTTGTGTTGTGCAAAACAAACAAACAAACAAACAAAAACATTGCAGCAGAGCGACAAAGCTTCATTTGCAAGGATGTGAAGAAGGAGAGGTGAGGGAGAAAATTCCATAGGATTAATTTTCAATGTGCCCCCCTTCACTTTCCAAATGCAATCCCCAGCCACCCCCGACCGTAACTTCAGCTGTGCAGCCCAGTGTTAAAAGGCCCAGAGGAATACCGTCTTTGTCATCCCGTTGATTCGTGGAAAGAATAAGAGAAGTTTAATCCCCATTGTCCGCAGGTCTGGTCGGGAGGGGTGTTGGCGGCTGTAAGATGATCCAACCGGCCCCACTAATCCCCACATACCCAATGGAACCTCTCCTACCCCCGTACACCTCAACAATGGCACAGTCCTGACTGGGAGTCGGACCCCAATGTGCATGCTCTAAAGAGGAAAATGGAGTGAAATGAAAGTTGCCACAACACAGAAGAATGGAGTGAAAGATAGCAGGACAGAGGATGGAGGTGTGGGTGGCAGAGCACCTTGTGTCCTCCTCACATGCTCTTCTTGCTCTTTTGTGGACTTATTGGCAATAGGGTACCCATGGGACTCCCCTATATCCTCATACCTTCACCCCACAAGTAAGATCCCACAATAAGGGGAAAATGACAAACCTCTTCAGCTACCAAATGGCCAACACGTCTCCAAATGCAAAGCTCATCACATGCCATGTGTACATGCCATGGTGTCAAACTTGGCCTACTCATCCTATATAACAGTTATGTATCATTTTGTAGGGATTATTCTGTTTGCAAAAGGTTTGGGGAAAACTAGTATTCATGGACATTTACAAATTTAATATACTGTATATGATGCCTTTGAGCCATCAAATTATTGCAGATCATTTAACAAATTAAAAAGTTATGGTTTTAATTAGGGGCAGGATTGCTTTTGATTTGTTTTTAAGTCACATACTTACATTTTATGCAGCATCATGTAAATTCTTCAAGAGGCCAATAGGTTATGTGAGCAATCCATGTGGTTGGTAACACAGGCCTTGGCCAGAATTTGAGCAAAGAGGGTACAAACTGAGGAAGCATGATATTGCTGATAGACAGGAAGAAACCAATGTTATGAGACATTGAAGAGGAATAGAAGATGATGAGAATGGGAATGACATTTAGGTCTGAGTGAGAGAAAGAGAGAGAGAGAGAGATTACTCAGTGGGACTTTGAGGTATATGTGACTCTCCTCATTCCACCACTAGGGACATCTATACAGTGACAAATCTGATGAGATACGTAGCTGTGGAAATATAGAGAAAAACACAGCCATGTTGGGAAGGGGGGGTCTGTAAATCTGTGTGAAAGGGAGCCAGGAGACAGCCATTTAAAATTCAGTTTCCTGGGAGTGAAGAGGCTAATCCTGGCCTCGTAATTCCCTGCAGCAAAAGCAAACCCCCCTCTTTCTTCCTCCCATCTTTCCTTCTATCCCTCCCCACCGTCATCATCACTCTCCTCTCTTTCTCCTGCTCTCCTCTAGCTCTATTAATGCCTCTGTCTCTAACATTTTCTCTCTCTGTCTTTTGGTCAGCTTCACTATGTCTTTGCTTAATCTTTTTCTGTTGCTTTGCCTCTCCTCTCTCTCTCTCTCTCTCTCTCTCTGTCTCTCACTTTCAGCCTCTCTCTCTGAGTGACAGTACAATGCCCAGGCCCTCACATGCTTATCTAACTCTAGCAGATGGTCGACTTGGATCAATGCACATATGCCACGATCAATGGCTGTGATAAAAAGCGGTAGGGATGGTACTTGTTTCCCCCTCTCTCTCTCCCTCTCTTTCTTCATTTCCCTCCCTTCGTGCCCACCCTGCCTCCTTGCCCGATTGTCTCTCCTTGCATATGCATCTGGACCAGCACCCAGCGAGGGAAGGCCTGCAAGAATAGGGTTCTTCTAGTCCTCAGGGGCTGCCCGCTGCTAGCACCTGCAGATTCTTGTCCTTTTTTCCCTGATTCTCCTGAGTCAATCTTCTTCATGTCTTACTTTGGTTCTGCTTACTAACTGAGCTCAATCTCTCACTCCTTATCAGACTTTGACTCATCGTGAGATCACTGTTCCACATCTCTGCTCCCATCTCTCTCATGCCTGCCCTTGTCAAATTCAACACAACATACAGAATGCCTTCAGGGGCTGATAGAGAGTGAGTTTCCTTTCACAACTACTGTTGGACCACCTTTCTATGCACCCCACCAATCATGCCCCTATTCTCACTAACTTGATCATATGACCTGCTTTAGATGTTTCCTACAAGTCCATAAAAGTGTTATGCTGCATGAGAAGTCAGAACTTGGAATTAACTCACTTTTGACCTGTGCTGGAGCTACAAAGTAGGAAAAAGACCATGGACACTGCCATGTTGTCTGTTGTTTGCAACAATCTTTCCCTTTCTTGATTCAGGGAATTGAATAGTCAGCATTACAGATGGAACAAACTAAGATGTCTGTATGTTGATTGACTTAAACCAATACTAGTATATACATAAAGCAAACACATTTAAAAGTAAAATGTGCGGCTTGGTTTGCTGTTCATGCTGTGAACGGTAAAGTTGATAAAACGTCACTTGCTGAACTCATGGTTGAGGAGACCTGAGTTTATGAATATTAATTCTGACTAGGGAGGGTTTTTTCTTTAGTTTCTTTTTGAATGTTGGAAATTCCAAATTGGGGTTTTCGTTTTTGTCAAACATAGCATTGATTCCATTTGCAAACTCATCTTACAAAGAATTGAAGGGAATTTCAGTGAATGAGAATCATTTTGTTGGGTATCATATGAATAAACTTTTAGAAAAAAAAACAAACAAACATTAACTCTAACCCCAGCCCTGACCTTAACTCTATTTTCTAAGATTTGTGAGAGATACACAGGTTTATACAGATTTACAGTTGAAAGATGGTGGTGCAGTCATGCAAATAATTGGACAAACTAACATAATTATAAATATATGGATTATTTTTTTTAACATTTGGATGCAAATCCTTTGCAGTCAATGACTGCCTGAAGTCTGGAACCTATGGACATCACCAAATGCAGAGTTTCCTCCCTCGAGATGCTTTGCCAGGCTTGGAATCAACTCCAGACCTTTTATTTCCCTAATTTGTCATGAAATAACAAGGAGACAGGCCACACCTGGCCATGAAACTGTTTATCAGTCAATTGTCCTACTTTTGTGTCTATCAAAATGGAGCGGGTAAAAAAATGGCTGTAATTCCTAAACGGTTAATGCTATATTTTTGTTAAACTCCTTGAATTAAAGTTAAAAGCCTACACTTCATTTAAAATCCATTGTGGTGGTGTACAGAGGCAAAATTACAAAAATGTTGTCACTATCCGAATACTGGACCTGACTGTATCAATCAAATAGGGTAGTGGTAAAGACGGGTTTGGTTAAAATATGTTTCCTTCATTTCAGTGCAAGAGAGAACGTGGCATACATAACGTGGAGTATTCGAATGAAAATTTTTTCAAGAGCAAACTTTTTTTTCTGTTGTCATTGTCACGATTTTTTTTCAATTATTACACACTATCACATTATTACCACTTCGTGATTCTGAGACACCAGAAGTACATTTATTACATTTTAGTCATGTAGTCCTATGAACAGTCCCTTTAAGTAAAGTGTGTATATTACAGAAATATTGTAATATGTTCATTAAAAAAAGAATTGTTTTTGCTTTACAGTATAAGAATTGCTGTGTTATAGTTATGTGTCAACATGTGTGCCCATCACATAACTTCTTCTAAGATTAAAT
Source organism: Cranoglanis bouderius (assembly GCA_023630585.1). Taxonomy (NCBI): domain Eukaryota; kingdom Metazoa; phylum Chordata; class Actinopteri; order Siluriformes; family Cranoglanididae; genus Cranoglanis; species Cranoglanis bouderius. Next base: position 17,663,859 of record CM042543.1, on the reverse strand, counting down.
CTTAAAACCCAGTTGGTCTTCTTGGTGTCATGACTCAGGAATCATTATGCAAAGAATTAAGGAGTGGGTAATTCAATCATGGGTTAACTTCTAAAATAATGCTGAAGTAAACTTAGCATTCCCTCGCAAGTGACATTGAGGCAATATGTCGTTTGCAGCAATGGCCTATAAGCCACATTCTCACAAGCTCAAAGAATGACCTTGATTGCCTCTTTATACTGTAACTTTTGCAGAAGACTGTTTGAAGTTTGTCCCCAGAGCTGCAGACTCCTACAGTCCTCTTTTAGAGATTTTTAATTGGGCATTGCTGATGTAATGTGCCTCATAATAAGCCCATTAAGTCATTTTTCTCTCCTGTTCAGATAGGAAGTGTTGTGGCAGTGTGAACACCTCTGATATTTATACCCCCCAAATCCTCATGAATATTTACAGAGCTCACAGACTGGGAGGATTTCAGTCTTTCTGGAGTCACGGCTCTTTGGCAGCTGTTTCTCTCACAGACCTGCACTTTCACTCTGAGTTGGAGCACAAGCAGCTTTCTTCCCTTATGAAAAGTCACTTCTTAATTGTGCTATTAGCAAAACAAGCTAACTGCAAAAGAGATGAGAGAATGCACAGGATGCACTTGTTTCAAATTTATGTTAAGGTGTAGAAGGAGAATATGTTTATTAATTTATTTCTGTGAAGGTTTTTAAATGAAACTGTAAAATACACTTTCAGTAATGCCCAGGTTATCTCCTTATTACAAATGGAGGCAAAACCTGTGTGTGTGTGTGTGTGTGTGTGTGTGTGGGTGTGGGTGGGTGTGTGTGTGTGTGTGTGTGTGTGTGTGTGTGTGTGTGTGTTTGTTTGTTACAGCAGTGTCTGGTCATGAGGCCTGGCCATGGTGTATAATCCTTGTTTGGGGTGTAGTGAAGCACAGCAGATTAGCTAGGCTGTTCTTCATACCACCCACAGTCACACACACACACACACACACACACACACACACACACACACACACACACACACACACACACACACACAGACACACCACAATCACTCACACTACACACAAACTTTTTTCCCCCCACTCCTGTTGTCCCTATATCTCACTTTAGTTACAAGTACTGTGTCAGATTTCAGGCTGGGCTTCAAAATGGTGCAATTAATCTGTCAGTCCTGTTTTCATTAACAAAGTGATATCAGGCAGAGATATGCTTCCAAATTCAGTGTGTGTGTGTGTGTGTGTGTGTGTGTGTGTGTGTGTGTGTGCGTGTGTGTTTCCTCATTTGTAAGTCGCTTTGGATAAAAGCATCTGCTAAATGAATAAATATGTAAATGTAAATTTGTGTGTGTGTGTGTGTGTGTGTGTGTGTGTGTGTGTGTGTGTGTGTGTGTGGGTGTGTGTGTGTGTGGGTGTGTGTGTGTATGGTGTTGTGCTAGTATGAGTTGGGAGAATTTGGTTACATGTCTCAAAAACATTGACTTGCTGTACTAACTTCTCTCTAACAGGGTTTTGCCTCAATGGAATGATTACATCCAGACCTATAGAACTAGCATAGATTAAGGGGGAAAAACATCATATCTACTAGGACGTTCACACAAGGCTATAAACTCACATTATAGCCTGTGTTGATGTTACTATTGCAAAGAGTTTATAAAAAGCCTTTTGAACATTGTTTCTATTTTACTTTTTTGTATGAATCTCTGAAATTATGGCAGTGACACATCTTATGAAACTGTACAGAAGATATCAGATTTTGTATATGAGCTAACTTCAAGGTCATGTATAAATGCAATTGATTTGTATATATAGCCTGAGTGTGTGTGTGTGTGTGTGTGTGTGTGTGTGTGTGTGTGTGTGTGTGTGTGTGTGTGTGTGTGTGTGTGTGTGTGTGTGTGCGTGCACGCACTATATGTTAGCATGCCAACACCTCCACACTGACACTGCAGAGATCCTGTGTGCTAAGTTGATATAATGGACTTGGATCACTGCAGGCTCTAGATGTGCATTCATATTTGTCTCCTGATCCAAATTTTCCGCCATTTCTGTACTGTACACCTACACTAAACTCTGTGAGTCGGCAGTATATACAGAAGCTTTTTGTTGTAAAGCCAAACACTCAGCTAGCTGAAAAGGAATTTTAAAAATATACAAAGTTTGGCCATTTTAGGTTTCAATTATTTATATTTATATATTTAATTAGCTTAAAATATATTTCTGGGAGGAATATCTGATTATATATTGGTTTTATATATTGTCATTACAATGCAATATGCTAGTAATAGCTGTTATGTTACAAGTAATCCTCAACCTAAAGCTCAATATACTTTGTTCATTAAAAGTGAAATGAAGTATAAAACACTCTCAAGTTTTGCCTTTGATATATGCATGAATTCCTACTACTTCCTGTAGTATGTCATACAATATTATTTTGTTTTTAGTGTGCTTTTGGTATAGCGTCTTAGGTTTTTAGCTGTTGGTTTAAAAACAAGATGATACGTAATCAATATACGGAGACAAGCTGCTCAAAATTAATTGGTGAGTTAAACAAATAAGGCAATTAAAAACACGAGGTATAAACTCATTCCAGATGAGGTATAAAGTGACACCAGTGGAATGATGCAACTCACTAAAACATCTAAAGGTGATTCCAAACAGTTTGAAATACTGGCTATGTTAAAGACTGACTGTATAAAAGACTAGCTGTAGTTCAGCAGCTCTGGTTTTTCCAGCTCAGCTTCTGTAGCAGATTCTCTGTTGTGATTTATCCAATCACATTTATTTATTAAACTTATTTATGTAAATTTATTTAGCTGAAGACAGCTCATCAGACCAGAGACTAGTTACTAGTTACAGAACCCGTCACAACATGGCTTATTTAAAAAATAAATAAATGAATAAATACATAAATAAAAGTAAATGAAATGATGACAAAAACCAAATAATGCTTAGACAAATGGACAGAGAAGTGTAGCTTTATATATTATATATATAAATATATAATGAATCAAATTATAAAATCATATGTTGTGAAAAGCACAAACTTTACACATGAAGTGCACTGTAAAAAAAAAAAAATTGCTGTAAATTTTTCAGGACTTTATTGGCAAACCAGGTTGGCAGTAAATTGCTGTAAAATCTGCAGTATTTTTTTTTTTTTTACAGTGTGCACAATGCTCAGTATGTTAAAAAAGGTGGTAAAATTATTTATTACACATCAATCTTATTCAAATAGTGTAGTGGTAGAGGTTAGTTTGGTTAAAATATATAGAGTTTGATATTCAAGTGAAAGTGAAGGCTTAAGGGTTAAAAAAAAAAAAAAAAAAAAAAAAGAACCACTACAAAACAAATCATAATCAATTCAAATTGTCTACTTATACCCATAAACTAATCAGTAATAGTTAATCACGTCATGTTAGTTGCTTATCAGGACCACAGAATTTTTTGTAACTGGACCTAGATGTTACCACTTCAGGTTCTCCGACGCCATTAAACGTTTCCTTCATTTATATGTACCTTTGCGCCTATGGTCACATATACAAGAGTTAATTTTCCTTAGCAATGCATAGAAATGGCATTCCTCTATTCCTGCAGCACCTATGAATGTTTCCTTATAGAGGCAGTCTTCAACGTATCTTCAAGCTCAAGGTGTGGACATACAGGGATTTGAAAAAAAATAATTAAAAAAACACAATATTCTACAATCATAGCTCAGAACTGGTCACTTCTTACTCTAGACATGACTACGTAAGACAACGACTAAAGGCCTACCTCTTCGCGAAGTACTTAGCATGTTGTTATTAAAAAAAAAATCCATGTCTTGTGTGTTTTTTCATAGTATATCCACCTCTCCAACAGGGGTTTTAGACTGATAGTACTCTTAGTCCCTGAACCCGTATGAGGATGTTTTTTTGATAGAGACTTCTGTAAGTCACTCTGGATAAGGGTGTCTGCCAAATGGTATAAATGTAAATGTAAACACCACGCTGTTACTAAACTAACTAGGTTCAGTCTTGATGATAGTTTTATTAACACAGGCTTTTGTCAAGTGCAACACTAAGCACTAACTTTCATATCCTTCAAACCAAAACCAATCTGCATCTCAGCAGGTTATGTTAATGTAGGGCCTGGTTGTTGTCTGACAATGATTGATGTGTACCAGACTCTGGAGGGCTTTGCTAGGGCTTGCAGCCTGCGCCAGCCAAACTGCTGAGGGGGGTCTCCTTTAATTGAAACCTGTATGAGTTCAGAGCGCATGCCCCATGCCTCACCATACACAGCAAACACTCACACTCCACCTTTTGTTCTGTAGACCAACCGCCAGCCACTTCATTCTTCTCTCAAATTAATTTAGCAGAAAGTAATTAAACCTTTACTTCCACAACCTGCCTTATGCACAAGAGTGCAGCTTACTGAAAAGGTGTGGGGGGGAAGGGGGGCCAAAATTAAGACATATTGGTGCCAAATGACTGTTGGAGGTTAAAAATAATATAAGAGGCCAGAGTAGTAGGGGTTAAGCTCCTTTAATAATGAAATAGCACGAGCTGGCAGAAAACACTTTGCAGGCTGCATTGTTTTCCAAGCAGAGGTTGAGCTTGTGGAGAGTGTGCACTTTGGTGTGTGTACAGTCAGCATTGTTTCAACCCATGAAACCATAATGCACTTAGCAGGTGTTTTTTTTTGTTTTGTTTTACTTCTTAATGCATTTATATAAACTCAAAATTCTACTTTATTTACTAATTTAATGACAATTTATTTTATGTTCTGCTCATAACAAATTTGATTACTTGGGTTTGGAAAGGAATAAAAATGGTTTAAAGCAACACACCCTTGAGTCCTTACAAAAAATTGCTTTGAATATTGGACTGGATTACACTGTAAGTATGAAAAAATATCTCTGACCTTATCCATCCTTGTACTTTTAAACAACAACATTTTGATTTTTTTGTGTGGTTCATTGATTCATTGGTGTTTTTGAAGGATTTTGCCTAATGAAGACCCTCAATTTAATTAATCCTGACCAACATGGATCAGCTAAACACACCTACTCATGTGACACTATAAGCACATTAAAATGTTTTCCCAACTTCAACAACCCAAAATCAAATTAGTCCCGATCATGTGTGTCGATTGTGTGACAGTGTCTATAGATAAGTCATTAGAAGTAGTTCAGCTGCGGGCGGGTCGAAAGACTGTTTAGCTATTTAACTTGAGTTCAACAAGTGTCTTTGAACTACATTTTGGAGTTGATTCAGATGGCCAAAGCAGGTATTTGCACAGCAAATATTTTAATCCCCAGCTAATCACTTGGTTAGGTTCAGTGCAGGAGGTGAGAGAGGAGGTGGCAGCGAGGTCCTGGTGGCCTGGCACATTCCTCCTGTCAGTGATGCCTTTGTTCTGCAGGGATTTCTAGAAGATTCAAATATGGTGATCTCTTGTGACGTACCATGTGTATTTACAAATCTTCAAGAAACACATATGTAGTAACTCCTCGCCAGAAAACACCTAAATTAGTCTAAATTAACAGGCAGTTAATTAAGTTTGAGTTGCAGGTTTAAGGTAACAGTAGAAGCCCCTATTGAGCACAGTGAAACAGTATTATGGTTTTACTTTTACAGCTACAAATTTAATGAATTTCAATTGTAAACCTGTCCAAGTGCCTAGATATGAAATTACAATCAAATATTTTTAGGTATTTAGTCTCCCACACACACTAGACAGGAGGAGACCATGACTATCACCTTCTACAAGAGAATCACCTTCTATAAGACTATCACCTTCTTTAATAGTATCACCTAAACAAGCAAACAAGCAAATCTAACAAAATAAAATATAGTACATATCCTATACATATAGCTGGAAACTTTATTATTCGCAGAGGTTTAACTCATAGCCGCTCATTTTGTGAGCTTGCCTAATTTGTCTCTTTTTTTGTTAAATTTGGGAAATAAACCCTGAGGACTGTGGTTCATGAGTGTGGGTTTCATGTTTATTGATTTCTTTTTGATGTATCATCATTTTGATAATCATTGTAAAACAACACGCTATCTTGATAAAACGTTACGCTCATGAAATTACTGATAAATCTCATTTACAGCTGACAGCAGTGAACTCTAAGTCACTAAGTTGAGCGACTTAGTGACCGTGCGGTAACGCATGGCCATGACTGTAATATTATACTTTCATAACATCAAGAGTGGAAAGGTATGTGTTTTATCTTCTACTAACTTTTGACATTTTATCTCAGGAACTTGATGAATGAAGAGTAGCACTGGTGATATCAACGTCCAGTTTTCATACAGATTTCAAAGCTATATTTCAAAAACTGACAACGCCCCACTTGTGAATGTATTATGTCATATATATATAGTGAGGAACTATAACAGGTTAAAAAAAAAAAAAAAAAAAAAAAAGTGTCCATTTATCTCTCATTGATTATGGGCTGATTTTGCTGAAGCTGTGTAACCTATCATGGCCCACTAACTGATGAAGGCAGGGCTGCAGCGTTTGATATGCTTCAGAGGGAGATTTAAAGAGTGGAACTGATTGTGCATGTCTCACTCAAGCTCTGCACAGCATTCAGCCAGCGGGCTTGCCTTTCAAAGCTTGCCGATTTGAACACACACACACACACACACACACACACACACACACACACACACACACACACACACACACACACAGATATACTACATTAACAAAAGCCCATCTCTGACTGGCTCTCACTCACCACATCCAAACACATGAAATCAAGCGGAGACAGTTTCTCAGCTCTCCACTTTAACCAGTCCCTGTTACTTAACTTCTGTGAATGTCTGAATATATGCCTTTGTATGCCAGAATACATCTCATTATTGAGATTATAAATATGGCTACATTAAAAAAAAAATACTTTGAGTTTTCTTAAGAGGCTGCAGTGAAAAGATCATTAAACTGGTTGGGTGAGTTTCAGTTTGAAGACTCTCAGACTTATCACAAAAATACTCTGCTCTCATCAACTTTTGCAAGGTGACGCTTTGGCCACGTGTCCATCACTTTTTTAAATGTCTGTTTTTTTTCCCCCAACCATTTTTATATGTGGTTCATAAAAACCTATTACATAGTAGCTCACAGCATAACCTTAAAAAATTAAGAAGTTTCTGTGTTAGTTTCTCAGGTGGGTGTCTGTAATGAAATTCCTATGTATTTCCTCCATGATAAAACTCAGATGGCCATGAATTAACCTGACACAAGCATGTTTATGCAGATTTCAGGTGTTTGTATCACACATGGTAACACAACACAATTAAGTGTTATGGATTTATGTATAGAAAACTTCAATCATGATAATGTGGCATATGTGAATCTAAAGTGAAGCTTTATGTCTGTTATGTTATGTATAACATCCCATAATTAGTCTCATGATTGATGCGTCTGGAGTTTCAAAGGACCACTTAATATTCAAATGAAATTCCAATAAATACAGAAGGTAATAAAGTATGACAGGATGAGAGAGAGAGAGAGAGAGAGAGAGAGAGAGAGAGAGAGAGAGAGAGAGAGAGGGAGAGAGAGAGAGAGAGAGAGAGAGAGGACAGGACAGTCAGAGAGAGATCTTTAGGTTGGCACCTCCTGACACACACACACACACACACACACACACACACACACACACACACACACACACACACACACACACACACACACACACACACAGAAACACACATACACATGCAGATCACAGCCTCATCATGTTACCTCTGTTTGCCCTGAGCCTCCCTCAGCAACCCACACATTTGCTGTGTGTTTATCTTTATCAGATCTGCACAGAACAAGACATGAGAGGAGGCGAGAGGGAATAGAGGGGGAGATGGAGGAGAGCTTCTCTCTCTCTCTCTCTCTCTCTGTTGCCATCATCGCCTAGGGGCCAATTACCTTCCCCTTTGCCAGCAGCAGCACACCCCCCAGCCCTGCTGCTGTCCTCTCCTCTCTCTCAGCATCAACAGGACCACAGCAACATCTGTCTCTGAATATGCAATCAACTCAATTGTCAGTGAATGAGGAAAACACACATACACAAAGCTAATATTTACTGACATTAGATCTTCCCACCAGTCAAAGCCACCAGCAAGCAGTATAGGCTAACTGCTCTTATGGGCCCCTGATCATACCTTCAGACCCAGGGTTAAAGTCTTAAGGCCATGTCCATGACATAGCATTGCTTGTGATAGGACCACCCAGATCTCAACTACTTAGCAGCCCAAATGAAGCGTTCAGTGTCAAGTTGCACCACAAAGGTGTTGTTTGTGGCTAATTACTAATTAACTGCTAGTTGTAAAAGCCAGCATTTAGGACAGTACATTCAGCAACTATCAGTGTGTGTACTTTCAGTGCAAGAAGGGAGAGAGTGTGTGAATGGAGAGTGGAGAAATAAAATGTGTTGTGGTCTGGGGAAAACCCTGTCAGATTTTGCTGTGGCTGATGAACAATCAGACCAAAATTGGCTTTTTCTGTCTATAAAATACATTGACACATCAACGTTAAGAAATCATAATGATGTGGAAGAGCTTCCGCAAAGATTATGTTGGAGGAACCAGTAAGGAACCAGTGCAGTGATAAATGCAGTCAGTGTGTATAAAGATGTCCAAAACCTTGCAACAGTGAATTTTTTGACAGATACATGCAGTGCCAAACCGACATAAGCCTAATCAATTCAGTCGGACAGATAGCAGCTGTCAAAATGTCTGCAATGCTTCTGCACAGACACATCATCAAAACAGGAAAGAGTGCTTACACATGCTATACAGATGACAAGACAGTTTAAATGCGGTGAGTGACATTTACTTCAGGTGATAAGATTAGAAAGACAGAAGTGGATGATGCTGATGATCAAAGCGATTACACATTTCTCATTGTAAACTCATAATTCTTTGATAAAATGTTTAAACATATAAAAATATCATTTGTATATCTTATTTAGGGGCAACATGGCTTAGTGGTTAGCATGTTTTCCTCGCACCTCCAGGGTTGGGGGTTTGATTCGCACCTCTGCCCTGTGTGTATGAGACGTTTGCATGTTCTCCCTGTGCTTCAGGGGTTTCCTCCGAGTACTCCGGTTTCCTCTGCCGGTCCAAAGAGATGCATTGCAGGCTGATTGGCATCTCTAAATTGTCCATAGTGTGACCCTGTGTACGATAATTGGTAAGGAAAATGGACAGATGGATTGATATCTTATATATTTTGTATTGAATTAAATGCAAATTAAATGAATAAATAGTAGTTTAGATCTTAAATCTTTACATACAATATTCTCTGTTTTCACTTCAATTTTAAAATGCTAACTTTACTTATGGTTCAGATACTTGCAAAAGAGAAACATATTTTAGTTTAGGAAAGTTTCGTTTTCAGAACTTTATATAGTAGAAAGTTTCAAATTTGGACCACGTGAAGGGTTTCCCCAGGCTGCCAAACAAAGTGTAGTCATAGATTACTGTTTCTGCTAATGAGCACTCAGAGATCGCACGAGCACTTTACACAGCAAAGGAGAGAGAGAGAGAGAGAGAGAGAGAAAAAGAGAGAGAGAGAGAGAGACTGTTAGTAATGACTAATGTTTAGACAGCATGGGACCAATTTGAAACTCAGCCTGTTCTCTGCTCTGAATCAGAAAGATTAATGAGCTGATAGTAATGTAGTGTTAATAATGTAGAAATTAGGTGGATCACAGAAAAAGGAGAAAGAAAAAATGTTATACAGTACTAGTAAAATTACGAACTGTAGAGGGAGGACTGATGAGAAAGCATGTGAATAACAGTCAATGAGTGACAGAGAGAGGCAGAGAGAGACAGAGATTTTGCATAATGTTCTCTACTATATTTGGACCCTGAGGCTAGTATGCAGGATAACGCAGGGCCAATACTCTTAATTCAATCTCGGGCTTTTCCCCCTAATACTTGAGAAATTATTAATTTTGGCCCCCGCCTCCACAAACCACTGTGAGTGTGAGCATCAGTGAGCTGCATAAGTTTGGAACTTTAACCCAAGCTATTGATGTGGGAAGGCCCTTCAGGCAGACCTACTAATGAATGGATTGTGTGCAAAAGAGGGAAAGTTAAAAGATGGTCTTTTATAAAGTAATTTAAGAAAATCCTGTTAGCTGGATCAAGTACAAGAGTATAATTTCTCAAAATGGGGGAATAATTGAAGGGTTTTTTTTTTCTTCCCTGTCTCACTCACACTCAAAACACACATGCAGAGACTCGCACTTATTTAATAAATTAACTCAGAGATGTTGATAGGAAATCAATTACATTAGTAAACACTGATGAGTTATAATGTATAGAGGAGTGGAAATGATGGCACAACACACACACACATACACACACACACACACACACACACACACACACACACACACACACACACACACACACACACACACACACACACACACACTAAATCTTGCATAGTCTTACATAGACAAAAGTCAGGCACACAGACACAGATAAATATGTACATTATATAACAGCAATTTTATTTTCACATTCAAATATGTATTATTAATAAGTCACCACCGTTTTCTATATTAATCCATCCTTCCATTTTCCATAATGATTATCCTAAACAGGGTCGCGGGGAGCCGGGAACTCAGTTCAAAAGGCGGGGGACACCCTGGACACACATTCACACACCCATTCACACAAAATGGACAATTTAGAAATGCCAGTCAGTCTGCAACTCATGTCTTTGAACTGGGGGAGGAAACCGGAGTACTCGGAGGAAACCACCAAAGCACGGGGAGAACATGCAAATTCCACAGACACAGGGTGCGAATCAAACCCCCAACCCCAGAAGTGCGAGGAAAACGTGCTAACCACTAAGCCATGTTACCCCTAAATAAGATATACAAATGATATTTTTATATGTTTAAACATTTTATCAAAGAATTATGAGTTTACAATGAGAAATGTGTAATCGCTTTGATCATCAGCATCATCCACTTCTGGCTTTCTAATCTTATCACTTGAAGTAAATGTCACTAACCACTAAGCCATTATACACACACACACACACACACAACCAGAAGGAATGCAATATATTATATATACAGTACTGTGCAAAAGTTTTAGGCACCCTATTTTTTTTAGTACAAACTTTGTTATAGATTTCATATAGATTATCAAGTCAGTACAAAACATTTTAGATTCCCAAACATTAGTTTTTTAGCACAAAATTAAATGTTAAAGAAAATTGTTTGTATGTCATTAAAGAAAGCAGCATATTACGTAAGAAACCACTTTTCAGACAAAAAACACAATGAAGGCTGCTGGGTTTTGCTGCAAAAATAAGAAGCAAGTGTGAAAGTCAAAGTCTCCAGAAGAACTGTGGCTGGTTCTGCAAGATGCTCAATAAAACTTACCAGCTCATTTCCTTATAAAACTGTACTAATTGCACCTGAGACTACTATTTTTATTTTTTTGTCACACCAAATATTGACTTTGTTTCATTTACTACTGTTTACTGCTCTTTACTGTATTTTTTATGTAGAAACATGTAATTTCATTATTTTGAAGGAATCTCTGCTCTACAGCATTTTTTTTTTGCATGTGCCTAAAACTTTTGCACAGTACTGTATATATATATAAATCACTGTGTGAGAACCCATCCCTTAATTAACACAAATAATCAATAAACTATAATGATTAGCCTATTTCTTGGTTTTTAGTCTAAAGTTACCAGTACTCTCATACAAATGAGAGAAGTCAATATTCATTTTAAGAAGTCAATTTATATTTCTTAATATGTTTCTTTTTCATATTTCACACTCTACAGGACATAAACATATTTAGTAAAGGGTTGCTTTAAATTTTCACAGCCATTGTCATTAGTAGAGTTAGCAAATCTCTTGTCTCTTTTATTGCTTTGATAAGTCAGTTACAGAAAGAGCGCTCATTATGAAATGAACTGCTGAGACATTATAGCTGTTTGCCAGGAAAATTTCAGACTTTTCATAAGAATTCGTAAATAAAAAGCTACAACCTCTCTAACATTTCTGGTGAATTTGTAATTTGTAATGCATAATTACATTGTTTGTTTGTTTGTTTGTTTTTCTACACATTTTGAGAGAATGGGACCAGCTTAATGGGTCGCCTTATAGCTTTATTCCTTTATAGCTTTAACCTTGTTGCATTTAGTGTTTGCTAATGTTATTGAATCTATGCTGTTTCATCAAATGTTAGAAAAAAAAACAACTTTTGGCACTCTGTTTTGCAGTGAAATTAATGATACTGTATGTTTTACTATATTATTACAAAATTGGTAACAGCAGTTATAGTAGCTAGACAGTAATATTATTTCATACAGTATAATATACCGGTACTATAAGTATTAATAATTAATAATAAATAATTAATAAATATTACAGAACATCATTCTATGCCAAACTGTAGAACGCATTTAAATTTAAACTCATTCTGGTTTTAATAACAGAAATTCTTTTTAGGATGTTGGTGAAGTTCTTCCTGTCAGTATGATGTTTAGGTGATGCGACCCAGCTGTAATGCTTGAAAAGTGGATGGATGGCAGAGGCTAACTTTGGTGCACACTAAATCATCCTCAGTGCTGGCCGGTACACACAAACATTCCTGTTTTCTAATCTATTTATATCATTTTTAGCATTTGTATTTTCTGTGCTCAACAGCATTACATTAGCAAACATTAGGTATTTTCATCATCACCATCTCTGTCTCTCTCTCTTTCTCTCACCCACCTCACTTACTCTACCTCCTTTCTAAATGTTCCTCTATAGTCTCCCCTCTATCTCCTCTTTCCCTTTTTGTTCTCTCTTTCTGTCTCTTTTCCCTTCTCTCTGCATTTCTTACAAAGGGAGCAGGCAGCATGCCTTCCCTGAAAATGAGGCCACGCACAGCAAGTATGCAAATGAAAGCAGTGCTCGTGGATTAGAATGGGACACCATATACCCTAAATCATGATTGTCAATCATGGTGAGGGATTAAGGGATACGGGCTTATAGACCTAAAAAAGCAACACTTCCCCCCCGGGTGCACTCCCATTGTGAAGAGCTGAGAGGAGAGGACTTGTCAAGAGGAAAGGCGGCTGCTTTAGAACACTACTGCCCTCTTCTTGCTTGCAAAGAACACTGCAGATCATCATCAAGCAGTTCGGCTTCACTAATTGCGAGCCTCATTCTGGAGCATGAGTTCATGAATTTCAGTTAAAATGAATAAAAGCACAAGCCCACAAATCAAAAAAGGTCTGTTTCCTAGGTGACCAAATGTTCTTAGGAATTTGGAGTGGCTTGTGTGGGATTCTGTAATATTCAATTATATAGTATACAGTATGCACAAGACATAAAATAATACTAAATGTACAGCGGCAGTTTAGACATGCAGTATTCCCACACTAAAATGGCTTTTCAGCAGAGAACCTGCCTAGTCGCCTGATTTTGGAAGTTACTTTAGATTAATATACAGAGTAATTCAAAGTTTGAAGGAGTAACATAACCACAAATTAGGCTTGATGTCTCAAAACCAGCTCAGTCAGCTGTATTAGAAAGCAACACTTAACACCTGTTTACTCCTTGACTGTTTTTATTAGAATAACCTCTCATGCATTTACATTTACAGCATTTAATAGATAACCTTATCCAGTGCTTTGCAGTCTCCAACAAAATCATATCCCCATGCTAGATGTTTGGACAATGAGGTGCCAGTAGAGAGAAGAGTCTTCATATATGCTTTCCTTAGTTTCTTGAATTTTATTCACTGCATATAACTTCCCTGTACGTTTTAAAATGTGTACGACCCTGAAAATAGAATTTGCTGCCCATAGATTTTGCCCACTGCCATCAGTTCATCATTTAAAGTTATGGCCCAATACTCTGTGTTTTTACACCAAATTTCTGAAGATGAACATTGTATGATGCTAATCTGAAAGTACACCATGATTACCAATTTACAATTTACTAGCACTAATGTTAAACAGGAAGTGTGCTTTACAGATTTCAACAATCAGAAATTATCAATTTCTTGCGTAGTCATGCCTGTCTGAGTCAAACTGGCATTAAGTCAACATAAATGTCAACAGTGTTCGCTTGTTAAATGAAGTGAATTTTTAATGGAGTATCAAATTATTGTGCCAGTTTTTAGTATTGAATTAAAGAAGTATTTATTAAAGAATTCCAATTCTTGTGCAACACTACAGCTGTAAAGTTACAGCTGACAGATGATGACATTTGACCTCATCTGATATATCTGGTGATATTTTACTGTATTTCTCACCATTAACAAAGCTCACAATAAGAACCAGTAAATAAAAACAAATCTATTTCTGCCATAAAAAAGTATGTACACAGATGGATATAGAGTCTGTACTCTTTTTATTTAAATAAACAATGGGGTCCATCAGTTTCATTATTAAATCCACTCTTCATCATTAAAAATGTTCAAGAGGCCAACTGACACAACTGCAGTGATTTTTTGTTTTGTTTGTTTACATTAACTTTTACTTGGACTTGTTAGTGAGCAGAGAAATCAGTAAGGCAGGAAGGACATACAGTGGGGGAAAAAAGTATTTGATCCTCTGCTGATTTTGTACGTTTGCCCACTGACAAAGAAATGATCAGTCTATAATTTTAATGGTAGGTGTATTTTAACAGTGAGAGTCAGAATAACAACAAAAAAATCCAGAAAAACGCATTTCAAAAAAGTTATAAATTGATTTGCATTTTAATGAGGGAAATAAGTATTTGACCCCTTCGACTTAGTACTTGGTGGCAAAACCCTTGTTGGCAATCACAGAGGTCAGATGTTTCTTATAGTCTCAAGAGGGATGTTGTCCCACTCCTCTTTGCAGATCCTCTCCGAGTCATTAAGGTCATTTTCAATGCCCTGGCTGAGGGAAGGAGGTTCTCACCCAAGATTTGACGGTACATGGCCCCGTCTATCGTCCCTTTGATGCGGTGCAGTTGTCCTGTCCCCTTAGCAGAAAAACACCCCCAAAGCATAATGTTCCCACCTCCATGTTTGACGGTGGGGATGGTGTTATGACTTGGGGTCATAGGCAGCATTCCTCCTCCTCCAAACACGGCGAGATGAGTTGATGCCAAAGAGATCTGACCACACCTGACCACAACACTTTCACCCAGTTCTCCTCTGAATCATTCAGGCAAACTTCAGACGGGCCTGTACATGTGCTTTCTTGAGCAGGGGGACCTTGCGGGCGCTGCAGGATTTCAGTCCTTCACGGCGTAGTGTGTTACCAATTGTTTTCTTGGTGACTATGGTCCCAGCTGCCTTGAGATCATTAACAAGAACCTCCTGTGTAGTTCTGGGCTGATTCCTCACCATTATCATGATCATTGAAACTCCACGAGGTGAGATCTTTGCATGGAGCCCCAGACCGAGGGAGACTGACAGTTATTTTGTGTTTCATCCATTTGCGAATAATCACACCAACTGTTGTCACCTTCTCACCATGCTGCTTGGCGATGGTCTTGTAGCCCATTCCAGCCTTGTGTAGGTCTACAATCGTGTCCCTGACATCCTTGGACAGCTCTTTGGTCTTGGCCATGGTGGAGAGTTTGGAATCTGATTGATTGATTGCTTCTGTGGACAGGTGTCTTTTTACAGGTAACAAACTGAGATTAGAAGCCATTACCTGTGTAAAAGACACCTGGGAGCCAGAAATCTTGCTGATCTATAGGGGGTCAAATACTTATTTCCCTCATTAAAATGCAAATCAATTTATAACTTTTTTGAAATGCGTTTTTCTGGATTTTTTTGTTGTTATTCTGTCTCTCACTGTTAAAATACACCTATCATTAAAATTATAGACTGATCATTTCTTTGTCAGTGGGCAAACGTACAAAATCAGCAGGGGATCAAATACTTTTTTCCCCCACTGTATCTGCACCACATCAGGAACAAAACTGTAACCTTAAAGAGTCACCATAACATGACCTACTGCAAATTACACAGCTCCATGCTCCACTGCTCCATGCTAACATCTTAAAAATTAATATGTACATATCCTTCCAGGAAATAACACACAGACACACACTGAAAAAGAAAAAAGATTTATTGATACAAGCCCAATGGAAGACCAAAGACCAAGTGCTAATCGTTCCACATAATTAGGTGAAGATTTAGCTTATGAGCTTTTAGCTGGTATTAAGCAAAGCTGCTGTTGACATGGATCGACTGCTGTAATGCTGTATTGTCAGTGCTCCAGGAGGTAGAGGGAGGACCGTGTGAGAGAGTGATGTGCTCAAGCTGGGATTTGTGGGCTGCTCAAACCACTGGAGGGGACAGGACACAGGGGACAAGTTGCCACTAACATGCCACAATAACTAGTTTTCAGGACAAGTTAGGAATGAGAGCCCATGGAACTCTTGAAAAGTTTTGAAGTTTTGTGGCTTAATGAGTTTGACTACATGGAATGTATGAACACAGGCCTGAGCTGAGACTGCAGACAGATCACTACTGTCTGAAGAGATACTTGAATGCTAGAAGTGACACTTCAAATGCCAGAGTGGCTCCACTTGGTCTCAACAACGTCTCCAACAAGTACAATTTTACAATCCAAAAAGTACAATTTTAACTGTCACAATCGTCACAACAGTCTTAACCGGGACAACACCAAGGACTAGAGCTTGGACTTGCTTACACAACACCCACACCACCTACATTCCTTTAATACCTCTTCTATTCATTCATCTTCAGTAACCACTTTATCCTGTATTACCCAGTATTTATAAATATTTATCATATATTTGGCCAATTTCAATACACCTACCTCAGCTTAATGTTGCACAGAATTATATTGCACAAATAATTGCACATATCTGCACTTTATCCCAATTATAGTCTATAAGACTGTTGCTGCCACCCATCTTTATATACTTACATTATATATATATATATTTTATACTTTTTAAAATACTTTTCCTTTTTTCTAACTGCATACTGTATAAGTTTTATTTTATGTCACGGACAGTCGCAAAAAGTATTTCACTACACGTAGTACTGTGTATGGCTGTGTGTGTGACAAAATTTGAATACATAACCTTTTCCCCATTTATTTTTCTTTCATTAAAAAAAACAAAAAATGTATTAAATATTGCAAGGTACCCCAACCTGCAAAGTAATGTCAGTGTGTTGATTGTTTTAATCCTTACTGATATTTATTCATTCGTTTTATTAATTAATTAATTATTTGAATCTGGTTTCTTTGTTTTTCACAGGGGATTGATCTCACTAGGTTAATCTGACTTTCTCTTTTAATATGAATGTGTCATTGTTTTTGTTTATGCTGTGAATGTGTTGGAAAAGGGAAAAAGTTTAAGTGCTGATCATTAAAAAATGTAATCTGGTGAGTGTACTGTTTCCCCCCTCATTACTACACTTATTTTAGAAACCCTATTTCACAGTTGTTTTAATTAATGAAAAAATTGAAAATCAATTTCGATGTGACATAATTCCAGCTACATTAGACTTAAATAGATATTTTTCACCAACACTTCTCAATGAAATTCTGAACTGCATGTTAGCCTTTCTTAAAATAAAAAAATAAAAAAATAAATTTTAAAAACCTACAGAAACTTACTGGCCTGTGTGAAAGAGAAAGAGGAAAAAAAAAAAAAAAGTACAATCGATTGCTAATAAGCAGAGATGGGTAGAGCGCAGTGAGGTTTCATTCCAGCATTTCACTGTTGACAGTGTTTCTAATCCATGCCACCTGCTCAAACAGAAAGCCCCAAACACAGCACAGCTCTGTCCTACCTCCATAATGAGTCAGAGACCCCACGGGACACTCACTGCTCCTCTCCCTCCTGTTATCAACCCTTCGCCGGCTCACTCGCTAATGCCAAACGCTAATCGCCACGGAAAACAAATGGCTAGTTCTCAAATGTTTGGAAAAGGCTTCGGTGTTTGCACCAGGGCCTAACAAAATAATTTTTACAAGCTATCCAGTTGTGATTAGGGCTGTGAGAATTGAATTTCCATGGCACTGATCATATTAATATTAGACTAATTAATTGTGCTGTTTAACTTTGCCCATTTGTCATTGTGTACCTTCTACACAACAGTACACTTAGCTGGAGACAGAGTTTGGCCAGCTTACGAGCGCCTGTGTACCGCATAGCTATCACATCATCATGTCTTATAAATTACTACGTGGTTAGAATCATGGTTTTGTCCAAGTCTGCCTTTCAAATGACAAGAATAATTTTCTTCAGGCCACATTAGACGGTTTTCAAGCATGAACTACCTGTTTAAGGTCCTGCCACAGCATCCCAATTGGGCTCAAGTCAAGACATTGACTAGGCCACTTCAA
Organism: Cranoglanis bouderius; assembly: GCA_023630585.1. Classification (NCBI taxonomy): domain Eukaryota; kingdom Metazoa; phylum Chordata; class Actinopteri; order Siluriformes; family Cranoglanididae; genus Cranoglanis; species Cranoglanis bouderius. The sequence continues at coordinate 17,645,543 of CM042543.1, read as the reverse complement.
AGGCCACTTTTTGAGCCATTCAGAGGTGGACTTACTCCTATGCTTTGGATCATTGTCTTGCTGCATGATCCAGTTGCGCTTGAATTTCAGCTTATGGACTGAAGACCGGACATTCTCCTTTAGGATTTTCTTGTACAGAGCAGAATTCATGTTTCCCTCAATTATTGCAAGTTACACAGGCCCTGAAGCAGCAAAACATCCCCACAACATCACACTTCCACCACCATGCTTGAATGTAGGTATGATGCTCTTTTTGTGGAATTCTGTGTTTAGTTTACACCAGATGTAACGGGACCCGTCTTCCAAACAGTTCCACTTTCGACTCATCTATCCACGGGACATTCTCCCGAAAGATTTGAGGATAATCAAGGTGTGTTTTGGCAAAATTCAAACTAGCCTTAATGTTCTTCTGGGTTAGCAGTGGTTTTCGCCTCACCACTCTTCCATGAATGCCATTTTTAACCAGTATCTTTCTGATAGTGGAGTCATGAACAGTGACCTTTATTGATACAAGAGAGGCCTGTAGGTCCTTTGATGTTGTCCTTGGCTTTTTTGTGACTTCCTGGATGAGTAGTTGCTGTGCTCTTGGAGGAATTTTTGGAAGGTAGGCCACTTCTGAGAAGGTTCACTACTGTGCCTAGTTTGTCCATTTGGAGATAATGGCTCTCACTGTGGTCCTTTGGAGTCTCAGAGCCTTTGAAATAGCTTTGTAACCCTTCCTAGACTGATGTATTTCAATCACCTTCTTCCTCATCATTTCTTTTAATTTTGGCAGTGTGTTACTGGGTAAGAACTTTTAACCAGCTTCATGCTGTTGAAAAAGTTCTATTTAAGTGATAATTTGATTGAACAGGGTTTGCAGTAATCAGGCCTGGTTGCGTCTAGTCCAGCTGAACCCCAATATGAATGCAGTTTCATAGATTTGGGGAATTAGTAACTATGGGGGTAAATACTTTTTCAGACAGGCCCAGTTGGTATTGGATAACTTTTTTTGCTTCAGTAAATAACTATCATTTAAAAACTGTATTTTGTGTTTACTCAGGTTGCCTTTGTTTTACCTTAGATTTTGTTTTAACTTCTGAAACAATTTAGTATGAGATATACACAGAAACAAAAGAAATCAGGATGGGGCAAATACTTTTTCACATCACTGTGTGTGTGATGAGTCTGTTCCACAAGGCACATATTTTAACGAAGTTACAATAATAGCAATATGAAACAGGAGGTCCTAGTGCACTGTGCTTTAGTAACTGCCACTGAACTTTCATTGTGAGCAGTAGTGACGCTATAAAACCAGTGAACGTATGAGCACATGATGAGCATACAGATTGCTGAGGTAAGGAATGTACACTCTGAAATGTCACTTAACTTCATATTTTATTGAATTAGGTTTGCATGTTGTTATTAGTGAGAAAAAGTGAGACTGACAATGTGACAACTTGTTTTATTATTTTGTAGATTCGTTAATCATATTAAGCCAGTTCAATATCAGCTGACCAGTATGAGTGCCTGTGTAAAAGCAAGAGATCAACAGTGAGAAAATTAAGAAAAGAAATAAGTAACACCAAAGTTAGGCACAAGCAAGATGTCAGACATCCCCCTTCCTTCTCCACAGATTCTTAGAGTTAAATTCAGGTTGGGTCATATGAAACTGTGTCAGAATTATCACTCACTGGTGTTGACTGGAGCTAGTACCAACTCTGTAGATGGCAGACACTTGACCTATTTAAATCAGATTCAGCCAACAGTCTTTAGAAAGAGACTTGCACATTCAGTGCCCTCAAGTCCCAATTTTAACCAATTAATTCTGAACTTGTGTGCTCAGTAAGTGAGTTATTCCATGAATATTAAAGATTGTATGTTAGTACAATAATATGTACTGGCATTAGTGTTTTGGATCAAAATGTTGTTTTGTTACATTTCTGAGCAAGCTGGTGGTTAACACAATAATTTAGACTCAATATTTCTGCACTGGCATGTCATCCATACAATGAAAGTCTTAAAAGCATCAGGCTTGGAAATTTCCACTTGAAAAATATACACTGTGGTAGATTACAATACCATGTGCAAATATATGCCACTATGTGCATGGATGCATCCAAATATCCCTACTACCTTATTATACAGTAGGCGAAACAGTATGCCAAAGGAGTAGTATGTCCTACTGTGTGTAGGCGAGAAATACCTGAATGACCTACTGCTTCCGCGAGATTCTGCAGTATGGGATTCTGCAGTATCCCATAAGGCAACGGGACTGGTGCAGAAGAGCTGTCGGAATAAAAAATGGCAAGCGCGTCGGCTCTTTGTAAGTTGTAGGTCACATGACAATGCCAACATGGCAGATGTAGTAAGTCCGGAGTGTATTCATGCTACACACTTATACTGATCAGTACATACTGTATCAACGGTCGAGCAGTAGGTACTGAATCGAATGCGGAAAGGTAGTCACAGTATGCGATTTCAAACACAGCCTATATCAGAAATACTAAAACACACTTACTTCTTAAACTTGTATCTTGTCTTCTCAGAAATGGAGATATTTGGCATTTAAAAAAAAAAAAAAAATCTTAGTTACTCTTACCCCGTGAACCTCCACTGCTAGCATCTTAGGGAGAAAATAACGGTGTTGATTTAAAAAAAAAAAAAAAGGGAAAAAAAAAAAAAAAAAAAAAAAAAAAAAAAAGAAGTCGTCAAATTTAAAGTAACACAGGAATGTGTCTTCTGAATAAGAGTAACTGAGCAGAGAGCTATGTTGAGTCCAGATATCAGAATTTCTGCCACTTGTTTAACTGTTGCTCATTGGGAAGTGCATGGGGCAACCTGCTGAAGTGTCTCCAGTGCCAGCAGAGCCACTTATATTTGGTACAATAAACTACTTTAATTTGTTGTTTCCAGATGTGAACCAAATTCATCTAACCCCTCAGCTTCAAAAACAGAAAACATAACAAAATCAGCCCTCTTAATGCTGTTCATTTTACAGAGCAGTGTTGTGTGCATTATAACAGTAATGCAAAAACACGGTGAAGAGAAGAATACATTTCATATCAATGAAATGCCATACATTCATACATGTAGTTTACTGGTTAAAAGGAGAGCACAGAAAGGGAGAAGGTAAATAAAACTTGAAAATACAAATGGGCAGATGCATAAATATTCTTTTCTCATGATGCATTGGGCCACACATATCCATGAGTTGTTGTGTCATTATAATTAAACTTATTTAAAAAAAAAAAAAAGAATAATAATAATAATAAAAAAAAGTCAGAAAGCCACTCATACTGAACCAAGAGTGCTGTTCTGATTGGACAGCTGTGTACTGGGTGGGCAGTCTTACCCATCACTAGCTAAAATGGCGGCCCAGTCTAGCTGAGCGATAGTCCGCTCTGAGCTGCACAAAGGCATGCAGGAGGTTCCTGTCCAGGTTTGTCAGCTGCTCTCCAGAGCAAACCTGCTTCAGATTGTCGGGAACAACAACCAGAAGGTTACAGAGAGCGTGCAATGTGTCAAAGAGCTGCAGGACCAGAGGAACCTGAGACAGAAATAGGCACAGTAATTACACACCTACAAATCCAGGCTGAAACAAAATCACAGTGACACATCAGTAGACAAAGTTTTAATTTGTCACAAATTATACTGATAAATAGGCGAATTATATAAAGTGAAAGTGAAAAAGTGAAAGTGACATGTGAAGGTCAATGTATGGTAACCCATACTTGGAATTTGTCCTCTGCATTTAACCCATCCAAGTTAGTGCACACACATTAGGATTTGTGAGTAGTGAACACACACACACACACACACACACACACACTACAAACCGTGAACACACCCGGAGCAGTGGGCAGCCATTTTTGCTGCGGCGCCCGGGGAGCAGTTGAGGGTTAAGGGCCTTGCTCAAGTGCCCAACAGTGGCAGCATCAGTTTAAAACAATTGAAATGTATTTGAGGCGACAATTAGAAATCAATTATCATCAAAAAAGGACAGACAACTGGTGTGTAAAAAATAATTCCTATTTTTAAACTGATGTGTAAATAATTTAATAGGCTAGCAAGGTGATATACCCATAAGTCTAATCCTTCTACAAGTCCTCTATTTCATTATCATCATTTGCCAAATTAACGGTAGGCCTATAGCTAAATTGTATTTTATCATATCATAGTACATTCAGTGGTATTCGCTTGTTAAGTCGTGATGTAACGAGCTTCCGATAAAACTGTTTCCGGGTCCAAGCTTCTACTGCCTTGGATGATGTTCTCGTATTTTCAACATGCTTTCAACAGTGCTGTGTTCCTTGTTATTTAAATAGATCAGAGTACAAAAAACTGTAAAGCTTAGGATCATGATTCTTCAGGAGTACTACAGCACACTGAGTATTTTAGCAGCTTTTGGTAACTATGATTCATCTTCACATAATACAGTAGCTTTAATCTACATAACGTTAATCAAATAATTCAAACCAGACAACAACACCAGCATCAACTGCAAATGTGTCATCTCAGACACTGTTTGGCTGCAATTTTTTCCGTTTTTGTTGTCTTCACTCTCTTCCACATTTTTCTCCACCCAAATCAATAAAGCTGCCATACGATATGATGGCACTTGTCTCTGCCGACTGCGCACTCGCAGGTGCTGTACCTCACTGACTGACCCTCAACGTGCACCTATATTGAAAACAATTTAACTCTCACCTTAACGTTTCTGAAAAGACATCGTCAGTGCTGTGTTTATATTAGCCCAACGATACTTCTGTAGCTAGCCAGGGGGTGGCAGATCATTATATGTCAACTAGCCTAACCTCACTATCCCTCCAAAACCTGGCTGGTACATATTTAGTTTTTCATTTTCAGAAATATTTCAGCGAGATCATGGCACACCATCCTTAAATGTCAACTTTTGCTGTTCGCTTTTGGGATCTTAATGAGAGTTTGGACCTGGAAATGGCTTTATGTCACACGTGACTTCAGACTTATCAATCGGCTTGTCACATATGGTCAAATCTGGCTGATGAAGAAACAGTAGAACTGGTAGGCACTATAAGTGGTTGAGAAAACAGTCTTGATGTGGTTTGGTAAATTCCCCACCCATATTCTGATGACTTCCACCTCCTGTTTTGTGATTGGCTAGTAATTCTACTTCAGATCAAGTGAACATTAGAAGTGGTTTAGTTTAGCAACCATGGTAAAAGTCGAACTTGAAAAAGCACTGCACATTATTTTTGTCCCAGTCATATTCATATACATTTTGCTGCATTTGTCACATGGCTCTCATTGCTCAGTAAACCGGTTTTATTTTCGGTTGTACTTATTATCTTCTTTACTTATTTTGTTCTTATTTTATGCCGTGCTTTATGTATGTGTGTATATGCATGTGTTCTGCATGAGAAAGATTACAGTGCGATACCACCAATTACTGTAGCCATATTTCTCATTCAACTGCAGCTTATATTTTAACTGAAGCTAGGTATACTATTGTTTGAACAGTCAAAAAGTGGTGAAGTAAATATTACAGAATAACTTGATATAACCATGGTATCATGAATAGCATGACAGCTCCAAGTACATCACCTCACTACCCAAATTTTTTACCCCTTATGAACTTGAACTCCTTACCCGGAAGTCTTTGGCACAGCGGCGGTACTCTGCCACGTCGCAGATGGCCAGCATGCCTCCCATGGACGTGTAGCTGAACTGCTGCAGGTGCTCATGGATGAGTCTGTGAAAGCGCACGCCCAGCTCAGCCAGCACCGTGTCCACATTTTTTCCATCCATAGACCTCCGTACACGCTCCACCTGCTTACTCACGTAGGCACATACCTTAGAGCATGCCTAGGAACAGAACACACAGGAACACCACTGCAGCATCATGTCTAATGCAAATGACAACCAAATGTAGGTTCTTATGATTAAACTATATTTGGGTATTTACAATACATTTGTACTATAATTTTGTACTTAAATATTACTTACTGCAGTGTACTGTAGTGTACTCATTGCATTGTTCTCATCTTCTGGCCTGAAGTCGGTTTTCTTTTGCTCAGTGGCCAGAATATGTTTCATCTGGCCGATCATGCAGTTCAGTGTTCTAAACATGATCAACCAAGAAAGCCAAATTTACTGTCTAATTTAAGTATCTCTGTTTTTAACACATGGCTACATGATTTTGATGAAGACAGGAATTTCTCAAAAATGCATCAGTATCAAGAGAGATATACAAGACTAACCGGTCAATGCCTGTGTCTAGTTTCACTTCCATCTGATCAATCACCTCCTTTTTCTTTTGCAAACACTCAGCTAGCTTAGGAGAAGCACTACAAAAGTCACAGAAAAGGGCATAAGAGCCAGTGAAGGTTAGAGGGAGGCCTCATCATATTTTTTTTCCCTGGATCACACTGATTCATCATTTACACTCACCTAATAAGAGGCATGAGATGATCATTAAACTGCTTATCAAAGAGATGAAAAATAGTGTTAGCCTGCTGCACCACATCCAAGAAGTAGAGGTTGGCATTTTTGGCATCTGCAGAAGGAATAGCTGAGAAACGAAGATATCATTATGTTTGATAAAGTAACACCCCAAAAGATAAAGCCATAATGATGAATATTTTTTCTACCTGAAAGGCCAATCTCCAAGGCATAGTCAATATGGTCCACACAAAGGTGCTCTACAAGCAGTAGGAAGATAGAATAGGCATTTTTAGGGAGATCAGCTGGGTCAGACAGCTGTGAGGAGAGATACAGATATTAGCTTCCACAATCAATTTTCCCAGAATTTGAGAGGTTATAGAGCAAATATGAAATGTTGTTTTGCCTTGTTGCATCTCTGGAAGGCATGACGTGTCTCCTGCAGCAGATTGACCACAACCTCCTGTGAGAGAAAGGTTTCTCCACTGGAACCCAAAGGCAGGTTAGTGCGCTGCATGAACCGCTCTTTCAGCTCCTGGATACTGTATGTGTTTATGTGAGAAAGAGAACAGCATATATTCATGTAAGTATTCAGTTCATGAAGATACTCAAGTTATACAAGGATGAGCTGGAACGTCAGTCTGTTCTGAAACAGCACATGTTCGTGATTTCTCTGCTTTAAAATGAATACCTACCTACTTTTCAACCTAATCTCCATCTACTGCATTTATAGCACAGGGGCAATTATCATGGACAAAAGTTTGAAGAAGTTTCCTCTGCAGAGAAATAAACCTGTTTACTCTAAGCTCACTTAAAGTGGAAGTCTACAAGCTTCAGGAATTCTCCTGCCAAATGTATTTGTGAATTAAGCTCTGATTCTGCATTATTCATCCTTTCCGAAATAAGACTACTTTTTCAGAGGAATGAATTTGTAATACAGCTTAGATTAAACACAGCAATGTCTCAGTTTCTGCCCAATTGTGCGCAGATGCCACAAAGCTATGTGTATGAATTATGTTTATGGTATCATCACAGGTCCGTCCAATCATAAGACCTTTATTGTTGCATTTTTAGATTTGCAACAAGTTCTTCATTCTTTACATTCTTTTCTCTGGAAAGAGTAATGTGGCAATATTATTGGTTAGGGTAATCCCTACAAATGTGGCTGAAAGAGATTAGTTTACTGGAATACTCCAGAAATTTTCAGCATAAACTATATACATGGTGTGTTAGGGGGGTTAGGTTAATGTATTTTTTTTTTTTTACTAGCAAAGTAACATAATATCAGGATCAAGACATTCCAATGACTTCTGCAGATGCTATCTGGTGGCTGTTTACAGTTTTTCAATTGCAATATGAAACACTATTTGAAGGTGCTATTTGTAAATACTGACTTGCACCTACAAATCGTGTTTCAACTTACAACTACAAAAAATTCCTAACACATTTGGTTGTTTTGCAATTTAATCACCATGTCTAAATAATGTACTTTTGTGAAGTGTCAAACATATTAAACCTCCATATAGACATTAGCATTTAGAAGAACTCCTCACCCTCCTGTGCCTACTGGACGTTTTTGGTGGCTCTTCGAGACGTAGTACCGTTGCAGAATTGAAGCACTACGAGACTGCAGATACTGCCGCTCCATGTCTATGTAGCTATCCAGGTAGGAGGAGAAGATGCTCTTAATCAGTTTGGATAGGAAGGTGTGTTTGTCCGAACCCAAGTTAAACTCTGTTAGTTTAGCAGCCAAAGCTGTTGTCCTGAAAGCAGAAATCCAAACATTTTTTTAAACTTGCCAGACATTGTTAAAGGAGATCAAACCACTGAGCGCTGTAATTCCATTCAAAGAAAATGAGAGATGAATACCTGGTGTAGAGGTCAAAGAGGTTTTTGAGGTATTGCTCCAATTCAGTGGAACGGGTCTCAAGTCTTTCTTTTACACATGTCTAAAAACATAAAGTCCAGTCACTCCAGATCTCAGAGAAGCAAATGATTTGGCAATATATGTAGACTTGATATCAGCATGTGTAGTTTGGAATGTACCTGTAACTTGTTCTCAAAGATGTTTTGGATGAGTTTGGCCATGACCATTTCTGGGCTACAGAAGACCTCGCCCACCTGCTTGTTGACCCGCTGACAGAGAAGAGCAGTGTCCTCAAACACATCGCTCTGCATGTATGCACCCTGACAGTACATACAGAAATATGTTATTGTATTATTCACTGACAAGTGTATCAGTTTCTATATTTCTAACCATCAAATTATCAACTGCAGTCTAATATCTGAAATATAGTAAATATAATATGTGGGTCTTACTTCTTGGCACTGCTTGATGTAGACATCTATACAGTGGGCATAGCCCTGAGAAAGAAAGCAGAATAAATATGAGACAATAATTAGATAGTGTAGACAGGTTCAGAAGATACAGTGCGCTCTACCTCACCTTGAAATGTAACAGGACTGCAGCCACTTCTCTCATGCGGCCGATTTCCCCTCTGCGCTGAGCAGCTGTGAACTCCTGGATCAGCTGTCGCTCCAAGTCATGGTATTTACCTTAAATCACCACACACAGGTCATTTTTAAATGGGTGCATTGCTATCAGCACAATCTAAAGCATTCATGATTTAAAGGGGTCATATCATGATTTTTAAAGGTTTTTAAACGTTAATTATTTTGTTTATTGGGTGTAATAAAATAGGTTAACATGCTTTAATGTTCAAAAAAACTCATTATTTTTCAAATAATGTACATTATTGTAGTGCCTCTATTCCCAGGCTGCCTGAAACGCTCTGATTTCTCCAAAGCCTCCTTCCGAAAAGCCCAGAGTGCACCGATTGGCCAGCTGACTCCTTGCGTTGTGGCTGGCCGAAAGCCTCACGAGTGTGTCAGAAATGTAACGCCCTTTGGTTTAGCGTTAGCCTCCAAAGCTAAAGAAATTCTAAGCTCCTAAGCAACATGTCGTCAGTTTTACCGTATCAGTTCGAGCCCGAGTCAGATTCAGAAAATGTGGATGATCAAGCGGAAGCAAGTTTGCAAGCACGACTTGAACAGAACGTTTCACAGCGGTAAGTTTTTTTTTTTATAACTCTCTTACCTTTCAGATACGATTGCGTGTAGCCTGACTTGTACTTTCCCAGGTACAGGAAGCTGTCCTCCATAAAATGCGCTGTGCACAAGCAAACGTTCGGGCTGTACTGCTCAGGAACAACATTATAAATAAACAGTAACTACTGATTTCGTCTGTTTTCGGAAGGCTAAACAAAGAGGTTTTGCTTTCGCACCGAAACACACAGCATCTCCACTACATGGCGCCTGAATTCACTGAAGCCTTGCCTTCTTTCTTGCCGCCTTCCCTTATGCTGATAGTGCACTTTACTTTTGACGTAGAGAAATTACGGAAATAAATCTGGACTTCGAACGACGCGTTTCGGGTAGGTCTGGAGCAGCACTCTCTGTTAGATAAAATAAATCCCTTTGGGGGAGACTATGAGCTTTGGGAATTTGCAGAGCTTATACATGCACAAACAGATACATTACACACCCAAACAAAAGGAAAACATTAAAAATCATGATATGACCACTTTAATGCTTTAAATTTGAATTTGTGCTTTTTAATGAATTAAAAGGAATAAACACTCACTTGCTATCTTGGCCTTCACATCAGCGAATCTGAATGAGAATTGAGAGAAAGACAGAAAAAGTAGCAAAAAAGAGAGAACAGTAATTAGCCATCCGATTTGTAAAAGCCAGAGCTTAAAAATCTTTTAAAAACATGGCAAATGAGATATTATAATGATGTACAGTTGCAATCAAAATTATTCAACCATGCAAATCAGGTTTATTGCCAAAATTTACAGACTTTCAGCTGTTTGCAATGAACAAATCAAACAAAAGCAATTGAAATAGTTCAACACAACGAATGCTTCAAGTGGTTTCCCCAAATTCAACTGAAAATGCAACTTACAATGACTTCTCCAGTTTCAAAATTATTCAACCCCTTCATGGCAAGCACCTTTAGTACTGATATCAGCATGTGTAGTTTGGAATGTACCTGTAACTTGTTATATATAGAGCACAGTATAGTGCGTACTAAACGCAGAAGGTTTCCATGCCAGAACTCCAAGACGTACACCACTACTGACCCAAAAGCACAAGAAAAGTCGGCTCAAAATCATATAAATAAGCGACAGAAGTTTTGGGATTCTGTTCTGTGGAGCGATGAAACAAAACCTGTGAAGCATGGTGGTGGCTCGGTGATGCTCTGGGGCTGCTTTGCATCCTCTGGCATTGGAAACCTGCAGCATGTGGAAGGCAAGATGGATTCACTGAAGTATCAGGAAATCCAAGGAGAAAATGTCATGCCATCTGTGAGGAAGCTGAAGCTTGGGTGTCATTGGACCTTCCAACAGGACAATGTTCCCAAGCATACCTCAAATTCCACCAAGGCTTGGTTGCAGAAGAAGTCCTGGAAGATTCTACAGGGCCATCACAGTCACCTCGAACACCATAGAAAATCTCTACGTAGTGGGATTTGAAGGAGGTGGTTGGAGCATGCAAGCCCAAGAATATTACTGAACTGGAGGCCATTTCTCCTGAGGAATGGGCTAAGATTCCTCAGGAACGCTGCCAGAAGCTGGTGTCTGGCTATGCATCTCATTTGCAGCAGATCATAACAGCAAAAGGGTTCTCTACTAAGTACTAAAGATGCTTGCTATGAAGGGGTTGAATAATTTCAGGGATTCTATTGAAACTGGAGAAGTCATTATAAGTTGCATTTTCAGTTGAATTTGGGGAAACCACTTGAAGCATTTGTTGTGTTTTCTTTTTTCAAAAACTTTTTCAATTGCTTTTGTTTGATTTGTTCATTGCAAACAGCTGAAAGTCTGTCAATTTTGACAATAAACCTGATTTGCAATGGGGGTTGAATAATATTGATTGCAACTGTATCACAGCCTAAAAAATGAACTAGTACATTTTGACAACTTGGAATTATAAGGGTTCTATGTGCCTTTTTTGTAAAAATTAGTTCATCTAAGTTTGTTATTCCCTGAATATTCACTTCAACTCAATTTTATTTGTACAGTGCTTTTAACAATGGACACCGTCATAAAGCAGCGTTACAGAAATAAATAATTTCAGGAAATAAATTTTCAATGTATGAATTTATCCCTAATGAGCAAGCAAGAGGTGACAAGAGTCCAATATGTGAATGTTTATAAGAATATGTGAGATGCTTTACATCAAAATACTTCTTTAAAGTTTACAATAATATTGTTTAGGTCAAAATATTTTAAAAGTTGAAAAGAATCTATTTGGATCTTATTAAGGATCAAAACTTTATAGCTATATCTTAAAATCAATGTCAGATAGAACCTTATAACTCCAAGATCTTGATTTGTCATAGCCCAAGCATGACCAATTGCTTACTTTGATGCATGCTTTCATTTGCATTAATTTGTTTTAATCATGGTAGTCAAATAAAATGTGTTTAGTTCTTAGCATTTATGGAGAAATGGTAAATTCAGTATTTGCCCAGTCCCATGTTTTGGTTGCCTGGAAATATAACTGACTAGGTGCAAAATGGTAGCTAAAGTAATATAATAACGTATGGTACAGTATTAGGTAGTTAAGTCCATTACTACAGACTAACGGAAATGAACAAAGTTTCTAATGTGTCATTGGGTTTGGGCTGCAAAAGGTCAGCAAGTCGTTGGTCAGTGTTTCGACTACGAGCTGTGATGTTCTGTTCTCGCATGTAAAAGATGAGTCTGGCTAACATCTTTATTTTCACTCAGTGTGAAATACAATTGCAGGCATGGGAGTTACATGATGGCTTTGCCCTACTGCAGTGAGGTAGCAAGATTTTTTTTCCCTTTTCCTGGATATTGAACCTACTTGTCCTCTGGGCAGCTATAAGTAGAGAAACTAATAGTCAGGATACAAAATCTGCTTGTCCCAAGTGCTCCGGCTAGTGATTTGTCCACCCATATTATTTGGATTATCTTTCCCCTCCTAGTCCCACGTCTCTTCTCCCCCATCATCTCACACTGCTTACCTGTCAAATGGCAACTCCTGAGCAATCAGGTGCAACTTCTGAATGATGTCAGCAGCTTCCTTTATCTGCTCAGAATTAAAATAAATAAATAAATAAATAAATAAATAAATAAGCAGAAAATAGCAAAAGACACATTACAATGATAACAGATACACGTGTGAGTCAGAAATAAAGAGATGGTCATCTTGCTGACAGGGGAAAATGGACATGAGAAAGGCCTTTGTGGCATTGTGGCACAGGCCTTAAACCTGAGGATCAGCTTACAGTAAATCTTTGCATCTCTCCCTCCCTCCAATTCTTTCTTCCTCTTGTCCAGCACAGAGCAGATATGAGTGAGCCCATCAGATACAGCTCGGCTAACTCCCTGCTCTGCCCTCCGCTGCCCATCTAGCGCTTTACTCTCACTCTGTCGTAAGTATTATGAATGGACTACGGCTAATCCGTGGCAGCCTTACTAAATCGCATTCTATAATCTGTCCTGATGGGCAGGTATGAGGTCTCACCAATAACAGGACCAGACAAGAACGCCCCACCTCTCCCTTCACTACTAACACATAGGGAGAACAGGATGGGAGAAGGCCCCAGCATCCACACTCCTGCTTCCTATTCCTGCCTGCCTCAGCTAACATCATTACTGTGCTCCCGTGAGGTGGATCCAGCTTTTTCTGCTCTCCTCATCGAGGTTTTCTAAGTATCTGTCCCCCAGCTAAGATTAGCTAAATCCCATGTAAGTGATGTAGCAGTCTCCCTGCAGTGGGGGTTTTTACCAGTGCTTGTCTTCACACTGTCTGGGGCCAGCCCTCCTTTTCTAAGGGATTAGGTCGGCCTTCCTTCCCTCTATTTCTTCTCCCCCTTTAGCTATTCACCACCATCTCCTCTCCCTGACCCCTCTCTTCTCTTCTGAAGGTGGGCTCATTTATGAAAAAAAAAATCTGAAAAGTCTGCCGGGTATATTCCCACGCGTCTCTCAGGGAGCGTGTTGGTGGTCTAATGCTAATAGCATATGATATGAAAGACTTACCACCCAAGTTACACCACCACATAGTGACTTGAAAGACGCTTATGAAGTGGCATTACATATTGAGTTGGTGTGCATCAACATTTGTGAAGATCCACCTATCTAATCTAATATCCTGTACCAATCATAACAAATTTCCATAATGTTTTTAAAATAGCTGTTAGACAATTTAGCTGACAATATAAGGGTCAGTAACAGGAAAAAAAATATTTTGAGTGTAAATTTTAACCACAAACATTCATTATTCCACAAACATCCAGTGTCCATAAACCATCAATCATCTTACTTTACAGATTGACAAGGCATAACACCAGGGTCAGGCTCACCTATTTCACTAGATAATTTACACAAGAGACCAGTATAAGATCAATATAAGACCAGTGTTACACTTGTTTTTAACTACACAACAGCACGATGGCTGTGTTGCATATCCTATAGTTGTTTGGTTGTGAACGGCCCTAGCTACATATCTGCAGGATGTAATGCCAGCCTAAACAGTGGAGCAGTATGGCACAATGTAACACGAGATCAGTAACAGAGGTCAGACTGAACAAACTATAGCTTTGTTTGAAATTGCATGCTTCTGTACCGTTCTAGACATTTTTGAGTATTGTTTATATCAAATGCATTTAATATGCTTTCTCCCACAAATCAGTTAGTGTTTGAATGCAACAAATCTCTCATATATGACCTCACATAAACGCATGTTATGTTCTGTGTAGCATTTAGGAATGGGCATTTTGGTCGTTTTGTCTACTTGAGTACTTGAAGTAGTTACTCGGGACAACTACACTGTTGTTACACGGATATCTTTTGCTTCTGCAATGCATCTTGTTTCGGTGTCTCACTTGTTCAATATTACAGGCTGTTATAATGTTTGTTACAAAAAAAAAATTACAAAATTAAACAGCATAATAAAAATACAAGCATCATATATTGTCATAATGTGAAGACACGCAGGCCAAATTTAATAAATTATTGGAGATAGAGCGCGTCTCTGTTTTCCCCCCGGTTACCGTAATTATAGTAGTATATAGTATAGTAGCATGCTGCACAGAAATATGTACAAGCAAACGGAGATGGCTTGACCAGTGTTGTGCCGCAGAGTTGCCATAACCGTCACATCCTTAAGGGTCATGTCCTTAAAACGGAGAAAAAAAACTACACAATCATCGTTTAATGATCGATCATTGATGTCTCTTCCGAGTACTCGAGCCCATCCCTAGTACCAGTCACTTCAAACTTCTAGATTACTACTTAGTTAATATTTATGTGTAACAGATCAACAGTTCAAACAAAGTTATTACATAGTGTAATGAATTTCAGAGTGAAAATGCATAGTAGTTTAGTTTAGGTGGGACTTTTATCCATCAGCAGTTGATTAATTTGTGGGGAAAAAATGTGTGCATTCTAAAATAAACACACTAGCCTGCAATTGATTGTGGAGGACTACCTGCCTCCCACAACACAGGCAGTGAGGATGCAGAGGCAGATAAAATCCTGCTAACGCAGGAGGAAGAGATACAAGATGAAAATTTTGTCCCAGGAGTGAGGATATTTATTTGAGTATGTATGTCCCGTCTCCTGAGTATCTTGAACATCTCAGGGTTGAACGGGAGGGAAAAAACAACATAAAATGATTATTAGAAAGTAATAATAATTAAAAAAAATAAAAAATAAAAAAATAAAATTGTGCCATTTAGAGGTGGGGAAAAAGTCACTAACATAGTGGAATATTATAGACAAAAGAAGAATTTAGTACAGCTGAACTGTACACAACCTGACCAAGGACAAGTAAAACAAATTTTTATTTGAGTTTGTAGAAATATACAGTATGTATGTGAATTTACAGACTGTGTGTGGCAACAACCACAATAATGATGAAAAGTTCTGAGGAGACACTAATACTACTTCCTTAGCAGTTGCATTAGCAAACATATGCATAGTTATGAATCAAATAAAACATACCCATCTAATGACATCTCAGTGTTTATTCTTTTGAAATACTGACCTTCTCAGGGTTGTTAAAGACATCACTGCGCAAGTCTCCATCCAGGAATTCATTGAAGTAGGTCATAAGCCTCTGAGCCTCCACAGCCCTCTGCCTTGGAGTGTTCACTCCCTCCAGCTGGTCTCCCAGGTGACACACCTTAGTGGCCACGTAGCTGATGTGGTCATCCAGCTCTTGGAAGTGCTGAAAGGCGACCTGTGGAAACAATCAAAGATTCACAGCTAGTACAATGCATGCTGCACGACTTTCAAAAGCTCAGAATCTTTCACACTACACAAATTTAACCTCTTGTGGTAAGATATTTGTGAGACATAGAGGCGTAGAGGTGCCCCGCACTACGGGGCACGTGCACTATATGAGCTTTCACCTGGAGAGATTTCCATCAGTGTGCCTGATCCCCAAATACCACTTTGAAATGAAAATAAACATGAGAGTGGTTCATCATGCAAGTTTGCAGCTTTGTCATCATGTTCAGAATTAAGAAAAAGACAAAGTAGTCAAAAATGCTCAGGAAATATTGGTTGGGGAAGTTTCTGTTCTGCAAAGAGAACTGAAGCTATAATCTGGACAAACAAATCTGCGTCGTGTGCACTACACTCAGGCACCCCCACCCCGACCCACTTGGTTTAATCCATCATATCATCAAACCTGGTTGCTCCTTTGCAGCTCCTGGACTTTATGTGCAAACTCTTTGGCTTCCCGATGGCACTGCTGTTCAAGCTTCTCAACTTTCCTCTGGATCCTCTCATCCAGCTGTTTCAGTTCCTCTATGTGGTTAACAAACTCTTCTAGCAGCCTGAGACAACAGGTATAACAATCACTATGGTTTGTCTACAAAGCATTTTATTTTCAGAGCAATGAATCTGGAGAGGTAAAAAGATCAGATTTATGGTACAAAAGTCAAACGGTGATCAGGCATTCTCTGTACTTGCTGCTAAATTATGGAATAATCTTCCCCTTTATAATCGCTTGGCCCCATCAGTGGAGACTTTTAAGTCTCAGCTGAAAACACATCTTTATACTTTGGTATTTGAATTGGGGGAACCCTGAGTACTATATACATTTGTAATTGTATATATGTTTGTTTGTATATGTTTGTTTAACGCCATGCCAGCTTCTATGGCTATATTCATGGCGAAAGCCAGGTTTAGTTATACAGAGATAAAACTAAATAAGATGTTTAAGATTCATTTTTTCTAAAAATCTTAAAATTTGCATTTGGATTTACTTGGTCAAAAACCTTTTCGTATATGTCTGTAATGGTAGTGTGTGTGTGTGTGTGTGTGTGTGTGTGTGTGTGTTTGTTGGTGCTTGTCATTTTACTGTTTTTTGATTTCCTGGTTGTGAAGCACTTTGGTCAACTGTTGTTAAATGTGCTGTACAAATAAACTGAGTGGAGTTGAATTCTTTTTTGACAAAAAAAAAACAAAAGCAAAACAACAAGCTTATTGATTATTAATGGACATCAAGAACAACAACAATAATAATAACAATAATAAGACTTACTTTTTTGCATGTATAAGGATAGCAATTCATAATAGTGACTAATAGTGCTAATATTTATTGCACTGTTGTCACATATTTTGCCAGAAGTACACACAGTAAACGGCTGGTTATAGAGGACATACACATAACAGATTTCTAGTCTACAGTTTCCAGGAATAAGCATGCATAAAGGCTCGTTCACACCAAGAACGATAACGATAACTAACGATAACTATATTTGCGTCCACACCAACGAACGATATAAGGGTCTGTTTAGCTCTCGCGCTGCGGTATCAAAGCAGAAATGGATGAGACTTTATGACTTTAACCAGCAGATGTCCTCAGCATGCTACGTTTCGAGCGCACATAAACAGTGAATCTATCTAATCCACCTAAACAGTGAATTTAGCGAACATGCAGTCGAATAAAAACAATACCTAGTCTTTTTCACTGCAACTTCAAAGGAAGCTGGATACCTGAGGTAATTTTATGATTGCTAGCCTTGCATTATGTTAATATTTCTCACCATTCATTCCAAGGGTATAACTGATTGTTTTCTATATATCGGTTTTCTTTAAAGCATCCTTGCAAAGGAGGTTTGACTTGTCAAAAAGTGGAGGTTTTTTTTTTGTTTGCTTTTTTTACCTCGGCGATTAGCTTCTCCGCAATGTCATCTGCCATTTTAAATGCGTGAGTGCTTTAAATTCAAATGGATTCTGATTGGCTGTCAGTGTTTTATCATTCATCAGCTGGAAAAAAATCGTTCTGAAAGCGATCCCAATGATATCATTCCGCTATATAGTTATCGTTATTGTTGTGGTGTGGACTCTGCTATTCTTTTAAATACAGCACGATTTTTAAAACTACATCTTTATAGTTATCGTTATCGTTCTAGGTGTGAACGGGCCTTAAGCCAGGTGTTTAGGAACTGTATCTGACTATTACAGCCCTCACACCAATAGCTACACTTCCTGAAAATGAGAAAAGACAGAGTCTAAACAGAATTTTGAAAAACTGCAGGAACACATGAAGGAAGCATTACATTTCTTAAAAACTACATTTACAGTGCTGGCAAAAGTTAGCTGCCCGTTACTGTAAACTGCAACTCCACATAAAAGTGGCCTTTTTATGTGCGAGTGTGTGTATCACATACTACTCAGAGCTTTGTCAGCTGCATTTCTAAGCACTTGCAGGACAGCAGAGTAAAAACCTTCATGTCAGCATGTTTGGATTCTCTGGGTGGTTTAAAAAAAAAAAAAAAAAAAAAAAAAAACCCATTCCAAAGCGACGAGTGAAAAATCTCATATCACAATAATTCCCCCCCAATGCTGAGTGCAGCTTAGGGTCTTTTCCCTTCTCTCTTTCACTGAAATTCGTTCTCTTCCATCATTTGTGAGTCATCACTTCAGATGCTTCTATCAGCCTCTACACTGGTGAGAGGGTAGTGTAAAATCTGGGCTGATGTTTCTGCCTTTCCAGAGAGCACTACCATAATTCAACAACATTAAAGTGAACTGTTGTAATATATCTAAGATAGACAGTTAGGCCTGACTGTCCTGCATCATTTATTGTGAAGTTCCAACATGTAAAGTAAGAAAACACAGCAAGCCATGATATTTATCAGAAAATAAACAACAACGGGGTGGTGTGAAACCGTTAGCACCCGGAGCTTGATTATTTGCCAATAACAGCACATTTATTCCTGCTACAGCACAATCTGAACTTTCTTGAAAACTTTTTTTCCATTTATAGTTATCCTTATTGTTGTGGAACGCCCACAAAATTAGTTAACTCCTGTTATCACTTCTGTTACAGCAGCCGAAATCCTCTGTTACGAAGCGGGTGGTTAAAAGGCGCTATATAAGTGCAGATCATTTATGAAGGCATAAGTGGAAAACATAAAGGAACAGCTTGACCTCTGTTTCAAAGCATTGACACAGGAGAAAACTTCCATGAATGTTAATTAATAAATAAAATGTTCCAAATTTCCAAAGTAAATCAGTTAGTGATTCGGTCAGTCCACCTAAATGGCTGTAACATGAACGACAGAACAAGTTTACTAATATTAACCTATGTTATTGTTTCTCAGCACATTCACAGGGACTTATAGTAAACGGATTTTAAAAAGTCTGCTGTTGTTTAACAAAGAAAAAAACATGTGAAAGTTGGTGTGGTGACTTTTTTGTCAGGAGACGTGGAACATTTATGGAAGGAGTAACATGACCTCTTTACACCATTCCAATTGCTTGGAGTTGTAATGGAAATTTTGTGGGATGCTCCAATCTCTTTATACACATGAATAACCAATAACTGGTGATCATTAATAATTAACATTAATGTTCTCCAAATTTACCGTATACTGTATATACAGTAAATATGGAGAAATGTGGACAAATACTGTACTGCATGCAGATGTGTATGGCAAGTCTAGGAAAACCCATTGGATGTTTCTGTGGCTAAATTCTGACAAAGTTAGACCCTCTGGCCATAATAGTGTTTTTCTGCCTAATATTCTTGTATAGTCCTGCAGAGATCATGTTGAGTAAGAAGTCATTCTAATAAACGTGGTGGTCAGTCTGCCTAAAGATGTCTAAAATTGTGCTAGTTAAGTGCGATTTGCTCACGCTATGAATGTCAGACTTTGATCAAGTTGTTAGATAGCTACGTGGTGTAGTAAAACAGACACAAGCCTACCTCAGTTGTAAAAAAGATTCTGCCTGTCAAAATATGTGCAATGTACCAGCAAAACCGTCACAAGCGAATTTTTAAAAGTTCTTCCTTTTCACTTCAGATTTTAAAATGCCCTAACTATACTTCTGTCTGAAATAGATTTTTACTGAGAATATTTCAGTTCAGGAAAACATGCAGTTTTCAGAACTATAGTACAAAATGTCAAAGTCTCACCATGTGTACACAGTTTTCCCAGGCTTCCACATGTCTAATATTCCAGAAACTAACAGTAAAGCATATTCTTACTTTTTAGGGTCAAATGCTTCTGCTCCTCCTTTAGAACCACCGCCTGGAGTTCTCCAAGCCAGTCGCTCAATGTACTCATCTGCATCAAATGGTTCCTACAAGCGAAAAAACAAAACAACAATCACATATACAGATGCATTTGGTATTTCATTAGTATAGATTACACATTGTAGGTACACTCAGCTCCGATCAACAGGTAATAAATAATAATAGGTATATAAATTATTGCATGTAGTCCAGATGTTGCTAGGCACATGTTGTCAGATCGCTTCTACCCTGCCAATGTGCCACAAGACCACTGCTGACCAAATGTTATATGGATGATGGAACATTTCCAGAACCACAGTCACAGTGATATGGTAGTGCTTAGGGTTAAGGTTAGAGTTAGTTACTTACTGCCCACTATACTATACAGACCTGTACTGTTGGTCCACCTTGTAGACACAGAGCCTTGCGCTCTTTTTTCATGCACAGTGGGTATTAATCGATGTATGTTACAAAGTCCATCTTTACAGTATACCTGGGGAAATGACTAGTGAATCGAGCTGTAAGGTTGGTAATTTTGAGCATTGCAGTAAAGATGGACTCAAGCTCAGCCAGTCAGTAACAAAATGACAGCACTGCGCTGATAACATTTAACCTTTAGTATCCTACAAAAAAGAGAGATACGCTAAAAAAAATTTAAATACACACTCAGCTAAGTAATAATGTCAGATATAAAGGTACTATTGAGATACAAAAACAACACAAAACATCGAGACACTCCATTAACTTTAGTTTTAACTACAAAAGCAGCAAAGTGAAGCGTTTCCTCACAGCACAGAACTGCATCCTAAATGGTTCTATACTCCTTACAAAGGTGCATTACATACAATAAGAAATAATGGCTTTTACACCCTTTGTAGTGCACTACATGTCAAAAACAGAGCCATTTGAGATTTAGCCTCTTACAGCTACAGCTGCTCTGTTCGCCCTGTTAAATGCTAACAGGCCAAAGTCGGTCAGTCTTATACAACACCTAAGATAATTTGTTGACACTTATTTAATGTTAAATAATTCTGAATAGAATAAAAACTTAAATGATTCTTTTTTTATTAAGGTGGGTGTGTTATTTACCAAGCTAGCTAGCAACCGAGCTAACCTGCTAACTAGCTTGACCAAGTAACGCAACTTACCTCAAATAACTGCGCCGTCGTAGCCATCTTTTCCTGAACAGAGAGATGTTGCTCGAGGCAAAGAAAGTCTGACAAAAAGCACGAACCTTTTCTAAAGCATACAGCGGATCATATAGCTAACACTCATTCACCCTAAATCAAGGGCCTTTGCTTCCTGCATACAGCTGCCATAACCGGGCCGGAAAGAGAGAACAAACAAAACTCGGCCTTCAACAGCAGGTCTGAGATCAGTTCGCTGTCCGTTTATATTTATATATTAGAAAAGGTGTGTAGCGGCGTGCAGCTGACCTGACATCAGCATCCTAAAGGCCTGAAAACAAGCAGCCACGCCTCTGTGTCACATGTTATTTCAAAACAGGAAGTAGAAACCAGAGTAAAATTTCAGCTTTTGGTGGTTTTTTTTTTTGTTGGTCGCCTTGAACATTCAACATTCAGCTTGATTTTTTTTTTTTTTTTAGATTTTGAAAGAAAGACATTTCATAGAATATGAGAGTAAATTAGCTGTTAGGTTTATTGCACAGTTAGCTGTTATGCTAAATCGGCTCGCTTTAAAATCTTCATTCCATGCGATAAAAGGAGACGAGGCTCGATGAGTATCCGAGCGCTGTGGGTTGTCACCCACGAAAAGGGTGAATTTGTAAAACTGCAATTTTCCAGGTAAGTAAGAGAAAAGTTTCTAGCATGCAACACGTGCAAATGAGATACTGTTTTCTTGACAGTGGCGAATTGGCCAGGAGACTCTCCCAGCTAACAACTGGTTCCCAGAACGTTTGGAATCGGGGAATGTTTGTTTTTAGTTCCCGTTTGGTTACGGAAGCAACCTTTGGCGGACGTTATGGATAGGTTCCCCAGAAGGTTAGTTTGTAGTTATAAAGAATAATACCTAAACCCATCCTTTTGCCAGCGTTCCTTGTCAGTTGTCATAAAATAATAAGAGAGCACTGATAAAGTTCCCAGAAGCGTAGGATCCTACGTGTAGTGCATAGGATTTTTCTTTGTTGCTTATCTATCTATCTATCTATCTATCTATCTATCTATTTATTTCAAAAACATTATTATTGTGTTCGGGGAGAAACAAAATCATCTATAATACACACTGATCTGATCAGCTATAACATTAAAACCACTGACAGGTGAAGTGAATAACATTGATTATCTTGTTTCAGTGGCACCTGTCAAGGGGTGAGATATATTAGGCAGCAAGTGAACAGTCAGATGCTGTGTTGGAAGCAGGTAAAATGGGCAAACGTAAGGAATTGTGATGGCTAAACGACTGGGTCAGAGCATCTCCAAAACAGCAGGTCTTGTGGGGTGTTCGCGGTATGCAGTGGTTAGTACCTATCAAAAGTGGTCCAAGGAAGGAGACCCGGTGAACCGGCGACAGGGCCATGGGTGGCTAAGGGTCATTGATGCGCGTGGGGAACAAAGGCTAGCCGGTATGGTCTGATCTCACAGAAAAGCTACTGTAGCACAAATTGCTGAAAACATTAAAGCTGGCTATGATAGAAAGGTGTCAGTAGCACTTGGTGCATATGGGGCTGTGTAGCAGCAGACCGGTCAGAGTGCCCGTGCTGACCCCTGTCCACTGCCGAAAGTGCCTAAAATGGGCACATGAGCATCAGAACTGGATCATGGAGCAATGGAAGATGATGGCCTGGTCTGATGAATCACATTTTCTTTTAAATCATGTGGATGGCCGGGTGCGTGTGCATCGCTTACCTGGGGAAGAGATGGCACCAGGATGCACTATGGGAAGAAGGCAGGCTGGCGGGGGCAGTGTGATGCTCTGGGCAATGTTCTGCTGGGAAACCTTGGGTCCTGGCATTCATGTGGATGTTACTTACCGCCTGCCTAAACATTGTTGCAAACCAAGTACACTCCTTCATAGCGACAGTATTCCCTAATGGCAGTGTCCTCTTTCAGCAGGATAATGCACCCTGTCACACTGCAAACATTGTTCAGGGATGGTTTGAGAAACATGACAAAGAGTTGAAGGTGTTGACTTGGCCTCCAAGATCTCAATGCAGTCGAGCATCTGTGGGATGTGCTGGACAAACAAGTCTGATCCATGAAGGCTCACCTCGCAACTTAAAGGATCTGCTGCTAATGTCTTGGTGCCAGATACCACAGCACACCTTCAGAGGTCTTGTGGAGTCCATGCTTCTGTTTTGGTGTCACAAGGGGGACCTACACACTATTAGGCAGGTGTTTTTAATGTGGTGTTAATGTTATGGCTCTTCAGTGTGTGTGTGTGTGTCTCTCTCTCTATCTATCTATCTATCTATCTATCTATCTATCTATCTATCTATCTATCTATCTATTTATTTATGGGTGGCACCATCCAAATACAATGGTCCAAATGCAACGCTAAAATGATTTAAGCCAACATGAGCTAGATATGATTCATTATGTCTGCATAAATAGCCTTTTAAATGTGTGATTTGATTTTATAGCTGGGGAGGCAATTAGGCTCATATGGTTTATTTCACCCATGTGGCCATGCTGCTGCTGTGGTCTTGTGCTGTGAAATACAATATGACATGGCTGATCTGTTTTCTAGCTGACATTTGTCCCCAGTGGATGTCCTTGTCTTTTCATTTCACATTGTCATTTCACTGTGGTCTTTCATTCAGGCGGTACCCCTCAGTGGAGTTTCGTGCTAAAACCTTTGCAGGAGCTCACTATGTGTCTGTTCCTGAGAACTGTGACATAGCCCAGCTCCTACTGACTGAACTGGGCCTGGCAGACCCTGACAAGCCCTACATTGCTGCAAGGGATGACTGTTCCCACCAGCAGCGATCTCCTGCACTGGAGCTTCGTGTTGGTAGCTCAGGTGTGAGAACCGTATGGCCAGTCCTAACCATCGTCCAGGGTGGTCTAATCCTTGCCTGTCTCCCACTGATCGAAGTCCCACCTGATCCTCGACCTCCCCTTCCCAGCCTGGCTTCCGTCTCTCAGGGCTTAGCCCTGTTATCTAGCCTACAGGGCTTCCTTTGTGGCACAGGGGGTAAAGCACCAGAGCCGGATGTGCTTGTCTCTCGCTTGGCAACCCTTCCTTCAGTACTGATGCAGGTTTGTCCATTAGGGACCCCACTGGACACTCTTCCTCAGTCTGGGACGCTGCCTGCAGCTCTGGCTCCAGGTCCCGGTGGTGCTCAGAAACAGCCTGCGTGGAAAGCAGGGGTTCATCGAGGGAGAGCAGTGGTAAGCGTGGCCCTCACAGAGATGGTGAGATCCATGCAGTATGGAAACCAGAGCAAACAGGATCTGTGGGATGTGCATGGGACAGTAACATGCAAAGTGAGTACAAACAGGAGGTTCTATAGATATATAAATTGCATATTGCTGTATCACTTAACCAAGATCTTGCCTTCTTTTCGTCTATTGTGCTGGTAGTGTGAAGTTGAGGGTGTTCTGCCCAATGTCACGGTCACCCTCACACTGCCGCCCAATGGCTCACCCCTGCAGGATATCCTTGTGCACCCCTGCGTAACGTCGCTAGATTCCAGTATTCTTACAGCAAGTAGTGTGGAGCAGAACGATGGTTCGGCTTTTTCGGGGCCATACAAATTTCCTTTCTCTCCACCTTTGGAGCCTTTCCGACTCTGTAGTTATACCTCCCAGGTAGATTGGTACATTTACTGGTTACATGTGTTAATGATTGCTTTATAGAATTAATTCTTTATTACATCATATTGAAGGTAGCATCCTCAATAGTACACACTAATTATATCTTTAATTGACTTTTATAAACAGGTACCTGTGCCACCTATTCTTGGTTCCTACCATCTCAAGTCAGAGGACAACCAACTCAAGCTCAATGCGGTCCTCAAACTCCACGAGAGTATCAGAAACAGCTTTGAATACTGTGAAGCACATCTGCCATTTTTCAACAGGTGATTCAGTTCACACACATGGCATATTCAACATTCATTCATTCATCTTCAGTACATGCTTTATCCTGGTCAGGTCAGTGGTTAAGACATTGGGCTACTGATCGGAAGGTCGTGAGTTCAAACCCCAGCACTGCCAAGCTGCCATTGTTGGGCCCTTGAGCAAGGCCCTCAACTGCTCAGTTGTATAAATGAAATAAAGATGTAAGTTGCTCTGGATAAGGGTAAATGTAAATGAGAGGGAGAGTGTGTGTGTGTGTGTGTGTATTCAACCATGACCCTAATTAGGATAATGTGGTTACTGAAGATGAACTAATTTATGATTTTCTAATACTGGTAAAACATAAATGCCATTTGAGGCACATAATTGTAGTCTTGTGCTTATCAGTTGACCTCATAAATGAGACTGAATGTTGCCTTGGGGTCTTTACAGAAACCTAATGGGCAACGTGGATATAAAAGTGACCTCAGGACAGTTAGAGGTTTCTAAAGAGAAGAATCTACTCATTTGGTTTCTTGGTAAGTTTATACCTAACATGTATGTATTGTGTAGCAATGACTACCAAAAGTATCACTTTTATTTATTTATTTATTATTATTTTTAAACCAGGTCAGAAATTTCCAAAGTCACGAGAGGTAACTCTGGAAGGTACGATTCATTTCTCAGGGCATCTTGCTGGACCATCAGACCCTATGTGTACAGATCTCACTGCATATATGAAAGTAAGGGTGAATTCTACTTACCAGTCCGCTCTTTCCAGAGCTGGAGGTTGAAACACTTCATCTTTAGCGTTTATACTGTTTTTCAGCTTTTCTTCCGAGTACCTGATTTGACTTTATCTGGATGCTGTGTGGACCAGCACTCTGTACAAGTGTATTCCACAACAAAGCCACGTATCATCACAAGTGAGTGTTTTATTGAATTGTGATAGAATCGTGTGTAATATGAGACATGAACATAACACAGTCCTTTATACTGAACATGAAGGTAATGTAGATATAATAACTCTGTTTTCCCCAAAGCACGAGAATTGGTGTCCTCTGAATACTACGTCTGGAACTCCACTGGAGATGCCCCTGTGTCTTCTGGACCTGTGATACTGGAGTAAAATGATTAACTACAGCACAGACTTTAATAGCTGATAAAACACAATGCTTGATCTTTTTTTTTTTTTTTTTTTTTTTTTTTTCTTTTAAATGAAATAACTCCCAGGACAAATGAGTAACTTTATGTCAGCAAATAGACTGTGACTGAAGTGTTCAAGCTACTTCTGATATGAGCTCTGAGTGTAAGAGATGTGTAGTAGGCAGGGTAGAGTCAACTTACTCAAGGACAGTCAACCCTCAGTAGGTATTTGTTCCAATTTATCCCAAATCGACATGCCAATCCTCTGTATTTGTCACATTAGGTGCCTTCATTATTTAAAGATTGAGTACATTGGTAAGGTTTTTTCACAGAGTAAAACTGTGCAATAAATAAAAATTAAAATAAGGCACTGACTGAAGTAAAATGTAACCTTTCTTATAATAGTTCTTGAGAGTTTTTTTTTTTCTTGTCTTTTTTTTACATATTGATGTGTTTCTTTAAATTCAATTAATTGCTCCTTCATATTGCTTTGTCCTAATTAGCTTTTAGACAGAGTCTGTAAGGAGACTCCTTGAGGATCCCCCCCCCCCCCACAATGAGGCTTAGGCCTTGTCTGGGTTTATTGGTGCTGAAATGAGACTGACTGTCTGACAGACAGAAAGACTGGGAAATGAGATAGAAGACTAAAGTGGTCTTCAGCAAGGAAGTTAATTACTCCACAGTGACCCACTCCAGCTCGTCTCTGCCACTGTTTCCTCTACAAGAAAAAGTCCTTTACAGAGCCTTCATATAATAATTAAGCAGTGTCTAACATGCAAGCTTATAAACCTTCTATTTCTGGGCATGGATGATGACCAGAAATATAATGTTCCCATTTACTTTACTGTTGCAGCTACATTCTTGCTGGTTGCCATTATACAGAGTTCTCAATCTGTTTGATTTTGAGTTATAATAATAATAATAACAATATACTTTAAACATTTTGTACCATGGGCCACTGCAGTTTGTGAGAAACTTAGTTTGTAAGACAGTTAAATTTTATTTTATAATGTAGCACTTTTAGCAATACACATTGCCACAAAGCAGCTTTACAGAAATTTGGATATAGGTTTAGATCTCTAATGAGCAAGCCAGAGAAGACAGTAGCAAAGGGGACATGAAGAAACCTTGAGATGAACAAATCTGTTGAAACAGGTAAGATTATAGCTCGAAGGGAGCAAGGGAGAGACTTCGGCTTAAAGGCTGAACTTTATTGGCATCCTTTTTCTTGTTAAACATGGCATTCTGATGCACTAACACTCCGTTTTATTCTTGCTTCTTCAGAACACAGAAGTCCATAACCTCCATAACTGTTCAGATTACAGTATTGAGTAAACTGAAGTGTCTTTCTAATCTGAGTCTTGCATATTTCCCCCCCACAACAGTTTTAACAGCGTTTAGTATATATTTACATCAGAAATATTTATATAACAGTTTGCTTAGGGTGCATTTTCCTTGATTGTTACGCCTGCGGAGTCATTATGTTTTCAGTTTCTGTCCATCCGAGATTCTTGTTAGCACGATATCTCAAGAACGTGTGATTAAATGTTTGTAGGATTTACCATCCCCTCTGAAATTATTGGAACAGCGAAGCCAATTCTGTTGTTTTGGGTCACCGGCTTGATGCAGTTATTGCAAGCAAGGGATATGCAATCAAATATTAAGTGTTATTTAATTTAGTTTAGTTTAAGACTCTGTTCCTATACTTTTGCTTAGCTACAAATAGAGTGGTCTACCACCAAAGGTGCCATGTCTTGTGTTTAACACATCTAGATGTAAATATGAGGAAATTAAAGCTGATCTATTTCCTCATATTCATCTTTTGATCTCAAACCCAAATGTCTTCAACGTATAGTGCAAATAATAGAATTGGCCTTGCTGTTCCAATACTTTTGGAGGGGACTGTATATGGAAATATAATTGTAACCCGCAGCTGAGTAACCAGCTTGGAATTGATCCAAACAGGGTCTTGCTTCTTATTTTTGCAGCAAAACCCAGCAGCCTTCATTGTGTTTTTTGTCTGAAAAGTGTCTCTTTTGTAATTTGCTGCTTTCTTTAATGACATACAAACATTTTCTGTAACATTTAAGTTTGTACTAAAAAAAATAGTGTGCATAAAACTTTTGCACAGTACTGTATGATGTACAATACAAATTAAAGGTTTGGACACTACACTGAATATATATTTTGCTTTAAAGACCTTTTTTTTTAATAAAGGCTTATTGTTAATTTGTGAACTTAATGCTGATGTAGATATTTATATTTGATAACTAGCTTTACTAGATAACTAGTGGTGTGGGGCACAGTGGCTTATAGTTAATGCTTTCAAGGTTATTCTAAAATAGTTGTAAATAGCAAAAGAAGAAGTGGAAAAAACCTTCTAGGAACAGGTAGGCTAGTGAAACTTTTTGAAAACTTTAATAATGAAAGATAAATAGTAGACAAAAGTTGAAGATTGTGGATATGATAGCTAAATATTTAGATAGTTAAAATCTTTAAATGACTATTTGTTATCTGTCTCTTATGCTGGTTATACTGCTATTTAAAGGTTTTTAACAGCTTTTATTTGATTTATATCAATTCATGCATAAGGCACAGGCCTAATTTTTATTTTATTTTATTTTATTGATTTTAAGTGTTATGAAACACTTTCAGTAGTAAAAGCTTCTTACTGGGCACTGGGTCTGCAAAATATTTGAACATATTGGTCCATCTAGTGGCTGTTTTTGGAAATTCCATAAGACGGTTAAAAAAATAATTTTGACTAACACGAACTTGTTAAGCCTATGTGCTTTGTTTCAGTTTTAATCAGGGAATAAATACAATATCACTTCAAAGTGAGTGATAGTTTTTGAGGGGAATTTCCTTTTTTTGTGAATTCTACCTTGTGCGCCTATAATTAAATACTCCATTTCCCAGCATCCTGTATGTGTCGCAAATTGCCAAACCTGCTTTGCGATAGCTGATAGGCCAGCTAGTGTGAAGTGACTTGAGTAATGGCTAGAGGGGACACGAGATAGCAAACGAGCTTAGAATTATTCGCTTATTTTTTTTTAATTATTTTACCGATACTGGAAGTTCGGCGGGTATTTGTCTTACTCGGCGTTTAGCTCGAGAGTTCGGTTTGGGCTCGCTTCTTTTGTTTACATCCATACTGCATGCAGTGGAATGGCTGAAGTGCCGCCTGGGCCTAACACACTGCCTGCGTCCTCGGCCGAAATTATATCGCTGCCCGTGGATGGCTGCTCGTTCCTGGGGAACAATGAAAAATTGGACCGCGGCCGAGGAGACGTTATAGCTCCGGGGACAGAGGCGCAACAAGCCACTGAGCCCAAAGGGATAGTTAAATTGAGCCAGAACAGCGTCCATCACCTTAATTCGCCTGCTCAGCTGCATTCTTCACCGGCCCAGCTCAACGGCATCGCCAGCCATCCGGAGCACGACGAGCACCGCGGCCGTAAAATCGCTCAAAACCACGTCCAGCACCGAGCTCACAGAGGGGCCGACTGTCAGCACACTGCCTCTGAATATGTGGACAGCACTGACGAGCGGGGAAACAGGAAATTAGCGTGTAACAACCGCGACAGCTCGTTACCCAGTAACGGAGTCGACTTCCCCGATCCAACGGCTATAACCGAGCTCGGCTCTTCGGATCAGCTGGAAAGAGATAGTACGTGTCTGAAAGCCGAGCTCGGCAGGACTGAGTGCCGCTCCGAGTGTAACGATCATGTGCAGAAAGCGGCGGGGGACAGAGAGCGAGGCCTGGGGCCGCAGGGATCTGGAGCTGAGGAGGCACCACTAGAGGATCAGATAGCAAAGCTGTCAGTGAGCACACAGGCATTGGATCACAGCCCCATCACTTATGTGAGATACGAGTCCGAGCTGCAGATGCCGGATATAATAAGGCTCATAACTAAAGACTTGTCCGAGCCTTACTCCATTTACACCTATAGGTACTTCATTCACAACTGGCCCCAGCTCTGCTTTCTGGTATGTATGTAGTTATACTGCCTACTAGGGGTGGGCGAGATGTCAAAAAAGAAAATCACGATACTTGATATACATGTTAATAAACTTCCAGCCAAACTAGCAGTGTCCTCGATAAAGAGGTTATGTTTTTCAAAAATCGTGTTTTTTTGTGAAAGTCTGGAGAAGTGTAGAATTTAAACACCTAATGCATTTTCCTAATATTTTTGGAACTTTTTGACATTTATTTTTCTTTATTTATTGTTTTTACTGGATTGATCTGAAACCCTTTGCCAATAAAAACCACTATAACTTGTTCTAATAAAGACAGGAGGAGGAAAGGCATCACCACATATTGGTATATTGGGTTAGCCATGTGAAATAACAGCTGATTGTTAGAGAACTTGTACATTTTGTTAGAACCATATGAGCAAAGTATTAGCGCGTGGTGAATGACTTGGCAACCAAATACTAAAATTTGATCTTATTGTAATAGACTTTGCTAATGACCAGTTTAGACCACTGTCATCTTTGGAAGGACTAAACATGGCAACTTTCATTCATGCAAAACAAAGTTGAAAATGTGTGTTTTAATTTCTTAGCAATTATATCAGGGTTTAAATCCAATTTATTTAGCTTGATTTTGTATTTATTATAATCTGCTTGGATAAATAATTAAATGTGGACCCCCCCCCCCCCCCCCATTTATTGACTTGTATTCACCTAAACATTATCAGCACTACTTTAGTTTAAAACTGTTTTAAAAATGTCTTCAGTCAGGTTATGTAAAATGATGCATTATTATAATGTTATTTATATCACGATAATGTATTAAGTAGGTAATAATGTATTGTTTAGAACTACTTTTTTGCCCCCACCCCCCAATCAATGGTCCACACCTCTTCCAAGAACTCATTTATATGATGATTTTACTGCTCTGTTGTATTACAGGCAATGGTGGAGAAAAACTGTGTTGGTGCCATTGTATGCAAGTTGGACATGCACAAGAAGATGTTCAGACGGGGATACATTGCCATGCTCGCTGTGGACTCCAAATTTCGCAGGAAAGGCATCGGTATGTATGTTTCATGCATGTCCATGTTTAGCCTTGCCAATAAAAGTCTTTTTATGAGTCTTTCAAGTGTCAGGAGTTCCTTGAATGACTTTACCTGCCAAGTTTACTTTTTGAAGCGCACACAGTTGATGGTCGACTGGATTGCATGCAGATCTTTTGTGGTGCATTGGTAAAATAATGGGAAATGAAGCAAAATATTGAGGGGGATGATTATCTGTCAGGCAATCTGGAGGCTCATTACAATGGAATCAAGTCAATCACAGAGTTGAATGGTTATTAATGTATGTCTTTCTGTTGTCATTTCAGGTACAAACCTTGTTAAAAAGGCCATCTATGCCATGGTGGAAGGGGACTGTGATGAGGTAAGAGACAGTCTGGCTCTGAACTGATAGCTCTACACATCAAGGTATTCATCTTTGATATCGGCTGTACATACTAGTGCACAAATCCCTGTAGGTGATGCCTACTACTGTTGCTCCTTTTGCACCATCCTATTACCATCTTCAGTTCTGATGAAACGAGCATGATTGCTCCTAAATGGAACGGTCCGCATGTTTCTTTGCTGTGTTGTGCAGGTGGTGCTGGAGACCGAAATCACCAACAAATCAGCCCTGAAACTTTATGAGAACCTGGGCTTTGTCAGGGACAAGCGGCTGTTCAGATACTATTTAAATGGAGTGGATGCTCTCCGGCTCAAGCTGTGGCTACGCTGAGTTCTCCTGTGACGTCCCGGACTGTCCCTCAGTTCCTCTGTCCTCCTGTCCCTGTGTCCAAGTGAGTACGGAGAGTTGGCCTCCAGCAAGCCACAAAGGGGAGGCAGCCGCATGAAAAACGAGCAAAATGTAATAAAGAGTTTTACGTACCTTTCTTCGTGCGAGAGAAGTTATTGCAAAAAAAAAAAAAAAAAAAAAAAATGGGGGTGCTAATATTTAAAACGGTCACTGATGCCGAAGAGGAAAAGTTCCTGGATTTCGCTGTTGTCCAAAAGCCTGATTGCAGGTCGTTGTTTGAATGCAGAACGTTAGCATCACCTCTAGGAGTCGTGTCAAACTGGATCCGGCTAAAAGAAAACAAACAAGGCGTCACCCTCTATTCTTTTATTTTTTATGAGTAATTGTAACTGAGGGATGGAAAATAAACTTCTACAGTCAAAACAAATTAAATGTGCGAAAGCAAACAAAAAAAAAAAAATAGAAGCTACACTAACAAATCTGATTTTTCTTTTTTTCTTTTCTTTTTGTTTTCTTCAGAAAAGGGTTGATGGGGATGTTCTGATTGTGTTACAGGCCAAACCAAAGCTTTGGCTTGTGCTTGTGTGTGGGGGGGCCTATTCTTTTATGTGTGTGTTTTTATTCCCTATATTTGAACAGACCAAGCTCTTTTCATTGTAGGAATACAGCTGCTTAAGCCAGATATGCACTTCTTGGTAAAGGAAGACACCACATTGCACTCAGAGATATTGTCCATACATACATATACATACATACATACATACATACATACAAAGCTATTGAATTGCTAAAACAGGCAAATTGAATTTGTTGTTACCAGAAATAACTGTCTGCGCCTAAATTGTGCCAGAATAATCCTTTTCACCTATTATCCTACTTTCTTTAGAGCAAGGACACGCAACTACAGGCTGGCACAGTTTGTTGATATTCAGCTACCAAAGCTAGTAATTGGTTGAATCGGATGTTTTTGAGAAGGGAAATCACCAAACTGTGCACATCACCTGATCTAGAATGTGCTGCATTTGTTTTTTTGGCTTGTTTTGTTTTTAAAATATTGTGCTGGTTTGTTGAAACAATTGCATTCATTTTGTCGCATCTATACCATTCAGCCCCATAACACGTAAGACAAAATTATCCATCCATCTTTATAAAATGACAGGGTGTTTTAACATAAATGAAAACGAATCACTGATAGAAGTTCCCTTAATATAATGAATGACTTCAGACTCATTTACGAACACACCGATGCACTTTTACAAAATGTACTCATGTTAAACAGATATCTGTCCAAAGTGTTCTGCAGTTACCAGATTTAAAAATGATGTATGATAATGCATAACTTACTGACTGCCAAAGGTGCAACTTATCAGCGCTAGTCAATAGTTAATTCATAATGAATGCCTTCTACTCAAATATGCCATATGTTGAATAAATAAATAAATAAAAATAAATAAATAAATAAATAAAATAACAACCTCCTCACGGTGTGCACAGTTACCTGTGCTGTCCAGCACTGCTTTAGTTTAGCAGCAGGGGGCAACATATACGTATAAGCAGCTCATCACTCTGTATTAGCAATCAGGAGGATATGCAACAATTTACATTGTTAAGAAAGTTGTTTCCGAGTGTGTGCTGTATAGTGTGTTAACTTTTATATGGTGTTAGAACGAGAGTCCGATTAAGAGTGTAGACGAGTATAGACCCCATGTTGCAAAGTAGAAGTTCATTGTTTTTTTTTTGTTTGTTTGTTTGTTTGTTTTTGTCTGTGTTCTTCTCCCTTATAAATATTGATCTGCTTTCTCTTGCGATCCTTGCTGATGATATGCTTTGCTGTTGTTTTTTTGTTGGAATTCATGCGAATTTTTGGTGGGGGAAATGTGATTCTTTTTTTTTTTTTTTTCTTTCTTTTTTTTTTTTTGTACAGGGGTGCAACAGTATTGCTCAGATGGAAATTTTGGAAAATAATTTTTTGCTGAAGAACTGAATTGTACATTTGTATTTTGTGAACCCAAATTGCATAAGAAATGTTTAGTATAAGCATTACCTTAATTCATTGGACACTGAATATACAGCCAGATCCTGTACACCCTCAAAACAAACAGGCTCAGGTGTCCAGTTCTCCTTTTGGTCTCTCTTTTTTTTTTTTTTTTTTTTTAACAAGAGCCCTTGTAAAGGACACCATTCTTATTAAAAATCATAATACACTTCAGAGGGAGTTTGTTTATGTGAAGGGTTGAGCTCCTTCAGGATGTGAATAGCTGTTGAGAGATGGAAATGTGAGCTGTTATTGTGCAAATGCCCCCTCTTGTCATTGACCATCGTTGACAGATATGCCTCCAAATAAATAACTGTAACTCTTTTGGCCTAATTTGTGCTAAGTTCAAATCTAAAAATCTGAATAGACAAATTTTGTAGCTGGGCAGTTCTATATACGTTAGTCCATATTCTCTTACTAGGTTAATTAATGCTGTATGAGATGAGGAGCATACACAATTTTAAAACAGTTTAGAATAGTTGCACTTTCAGTTGCACTGTTACTTAATAATTCCATTAACTAATGTCCCAGATCTTTACTGTAGGTTCATTTACAAAAAAAAAAACCCAACAGCTTCGTAAGTAACAGCTGGCAGGTCCTAGCTGCATAAGACACCATTTTGACTAGTAAAAGTAGACATGAGCCTCATGTGTGGTTTGGTCATGTTTTGGTCAGTGAATGATCTGCTCTCCATCATAAACATTTTAGTTGTATGTGTGATCTGGTTCCTAGTTGGTTCTGATTTAAAAAAAAAAAAAAAAATTAAAAAAAATTTTAAAAAAAGGAGACCTGCACCTCATGGAGTTGGGAAGTACAGTATGGTCCACATATTTTGTCATCCCATTCATCTTCCATTCACTCTCGCCTCTTACAACATTTCTTGCAAATTTTCTTTGATTTCAAGTGGACAACAGACTTTGTTTAAAAAGTATAAATAAATTATTTGATTTTTTTATTGCAAATGTGTAGTGATTTATTCCTATCTGCTTTGCTTGATTATTCCCTCATATTTTTATTTGTACCTGACTGCCTGTATTGTCTGATCATTTCCTTTGTAAATATTAGCTGACTGAGAAGAAGATGAATATTATTCACTGCATTATTGGTATTATTTTACAATACACTGCCTTTCTTATGAGAAGCTGTATTGCATTGAGAATTAGGTTTAAGATCAAATTCACCACATATTTCGGTCAGCAATGTGTAATTAAGCGATCTGCACACTCTCACACTGGACTTATTTGTGGTTGCTAATTAGTAACTCATTTAAATTGGTGTTAAATTCATATTTCTACTGGATAAAGACCACAGCACAACCAAAATGAATGTGTATTTTATCATGATAATTATGTCAGCTGGGAACCATTCAGCAGCAGCTAGCACATTGTTTTCAGGAGGGCTGGGAACAGGAAAACCACCAAGAAGCTGTGCTGTGCCTGCCCAACATATCAACTGACATTTTAGGGTTATTTATTTTTTTATTAAAGCCTTTCTTGAGAGAACATTTCATTTTTAATTGGTTCATGATAGTTGGTCATTGCTTCCAATCGTTATATGTGGGACAATCAACATTTAATAATTTTTAATCATTTGCCCTGAGATTAAGGAGAGTTAAACATTAAACACTGGCCACCTTCTCACAACACAAATGGACTTTAGCATGTCACTTGGCTAGCTTAATGTATTTGCAGGAGCAAATAATGCATTTGTTAAATGGTGTTAAGTGGTCAAGGATACAGATAAAACACTTAAACTGTGTAGAAAAAATGTTACATTTTCTGCTTCATCAGACAAATCTATCTTCTTCTTTTTTTGGCCTTCATAGACAGATACATAACCATTAGAGTGCCTATCCTTGGACCCCATATATATATATATCAACTCATCAGCTCCAAAGCAATGGGGTTAGTCAAGGATATTAATTTGCATCTTTAAATCTACATCAATATCTAAGCTACTTTTGTTTGTCCACAACTGTTCCATTTCTGGTGAACATAATTTACCTGACCAGTAGTATTCCTACCCATTTCCCTGTCTTCCTTTTCATGACGTTCCCTGGGTGCGTCTAGCCGCTGTTTGTGTCCGCACCGGCCCTCCGTTATGTCCCAAGCGTTTAAATGTTTTTGTGCATGCTTTCGAAAGTCCTCAAGCCATGGTGAATTCTGCTGTGTTATTCTCTCTTGGCGATTTTGTTACACTTTCATTAAAGTCCCTGGAGAAACCACCTGAATTACCCTTTAATCCTACTTCTGATTTTGGTCGTCTTGTCATTTCTTCCGTTCCAGAGTCTGGATCTGTCAGTGGAGGACTTGGCTGCAGGAGCTCCCTGAGGTCTAGATTCTGTCCCTTTGTCTCGTCCCAGAAGATGTCTCTTTGAGTCGGCCTGGACACCAGTCGGATTCTTTCTGTCTGCACATTACCAGCTCCTCCAAATGGAGAAATCAGAAAAGTTAAATAAGATGCTTTAGCTTGTCTACTTTAGTATGAGCTGTGACTTCAATTGGATCGTCAAAAATGTATACAAACACTATTCTAAATCAAAATCTCTAGTTGAATCACTTACCACTGGAAGTGTAAATTCTTTGCTGCTCCCTAAGGTGCCTCTGATGATATTGACGCTTCTTGGCTGCTTGACCAATAAGGAGTGTCTGTGCTTGCAGGAACACTCCCTGGCTTCTCTGTGCAATACATAAACCCACTAAAGAAATCCATTTATTAGGGGGTGGCAACATTTTGAGTAGCAATAACAGTTTCACTGTAATTCAGTACCCTCTCAACACTGAAACAGTTTACTTGTTGGAGGCTAAATTAAATACACTGTTGGGTAAACAAAAGATGAAAACCTATTACAGATGTCCTCTTATCTTATGCTGGACCCTGTTGCTGACCAGTTAGAACAGATATCCTTTAGTATTAATAGTTCTGGGCATTCCTGAGGGGAAGGAGGACCATACCAGCAAAGTGGATCCCATGGAAGAAGCACTGTGGCTTCAGCCCAGGCTACTTTTCACTCCAGCAGTACGGTAATCAGACCCACAGGGAGCACCAGGGCAAGGCTCAGTGCTCACCAGCTGTCTGCTTTGTGCTTCTTCTATAACTTCTTCCTGTAGGTTTCTAAACATCTCTTATAGATCACACCTGTGCTCTTGTGTCGTTCTGTTTTTCATCTTGACCTACAGCAACAAATGACATACTATATCTCTTTGGTCACATTTAAAATCCAGCAGTAACTAATGCAGGCTAACCCAAATTGAGAGATACAACAAAGAAAACCCAACAAAATGTGGATGGATAAAAGGGGTGTATTTTTTTCATTAATTTTCAGTAACTACA